>OZ026517.1:102594816-103194816 GCA_964019695.1 Loripinus fragilis | reverse complement strand
TTAAGGATTTATCACTAGAAAATGTTGACCTCATATTGGTTAAGCTCGAAAGTACACACCAAAAGGGGTGTTTGTTCAGCTTCAACCTTATAACAGGTAGAAATGTTAAAGATTTATCACTAGAAAATGTTGACCTCATATTGTTTTAGCTCGAAAGTTCATGCTAAAAGGGATGGCAGTTCAGCTGTGAACAGCCACCTTATAACAGATAGAAATGTTAAGGATTTGTCACTGGAAAATGTTAACCTCATATTGTTTGAGTACGAAAGTCTATACCTTAAGGTGTGGCTGTTCATGAGTAACTTTATACCAAAAGGGGTGGCAGTCTAGCTGCCACTTAATAACAGGTAGAAATGTTAAGGATTTATGACAGGACAATGTTTTACCTCATATTGCTTTAGTACGAAAATATGTCACCAAAAGGGTGGCAGTTCAGCTGCACATTTGTTTTGCTCAGTTTAAAGATTTTTTTTTTCTTTTCTAATGAACCTCTATTCAGCCGCTTTTCGTCTGCTTCCCTAGTCTGTTGATGTTCTTATGTACCGAATATTGCAAACAATATGGACCCAGATCAGACTGCTACCCTCGGTAACATTGTCTTCCATGAAAAAATCTAGTCTGAAGTACATTTGAATGTATGCAGCAGACTATTACTGCAGACGTATTTTAAGGAAAAAGGTTATTGCTGGCTTAGAGTTAATCAAGCTTTCTGGTGTATATTTGTAAAAATCCTTGTCCCATTGCAGGATAAATTTTGTTACATAAACAACTGAGAGTCTTGCTGTTAAATTGATGTTGATAGATTTATAACAACTAAAACAAAAACTGGTTTTCGAAGCTTTAAACTCTGGTCGTGTGTCTCTAGGGTAATATAGCTGTCATGCAAATATAAACAATTTGCAGTAGAGTGACAGGAATTTTAATACTGATTGGCAGTTTGGGATGTTTAAAAGAGGTAAAGACAATGGACATGATACTTAGAAAATGTAAATTTCAAAATATTTTTCTTCCTTATTTTCAGTAACATATATGTTGTAGGTACACATTGGAATTGCCTCTATGAGGCAATTCCAATGTGCACCTACAACATATGAATTCCAATGTGTACCTACGACATATGTCTTTTCAATAAATGAGTATTTCACCGTAAGCTTTTTTTTAACAAATTTTCAACCACTTTCATTTATTCAAAGAAATGAGCATGTAGAAATAAATAATTTTTCATGTAGTGTGTCATGCACCTAGATGGCAATAATAGACTGGCTATTTATGCTTCTGACAGCTTATCTTGAGGTGTTTCATGGGAGTATATTGCTAAATTGCTAGTTGCGTGTTTGTAACATTGTTGATTCATTGTTTGATGTTCCTCCCAATGGTGTGTGTGGGTCTTGCTTTCATATGCAGTACTTACCTGTAGTGTCCTTTCTAGTTTTGCAATCCTCTTGACGAGGAAGACGGAGCTGGCTACTTTATTTTGGATTGTCTTCCTTGTGTTGTGTGACTGTTAGTGTTCTGTGGGACTTCCTGATAAAACCGTGGGTTGGTCTGCTGTGTGTGATTGTGGTACTTCCTGATCATACTCACTTTTTTCAACAGGAGAGTAGTATCTTCTTTGTTCAACTTGGGGTGTTCTTGAGAACCCTGGTTGTCTGTGTTCTTTGATGTATAACTGCTAACCCTTAAAGCGCAAATCGCAACAAAAGTCGTCTGCTTTTGTCGTCTGCTGAAATGTTTAAGAAGCCACTATGGCAAACAGTGTGGAACCAGATCAGACTGCTCCAATAGGAGCAGTCTGTTCTTGCTCCACGCTGTTTGCTTCTATATTTAATTCGTCAGTAATGTTAGGCAATTATTTGCAGCAGACGACTTCAGCAGACGACATTTTTAAATGAATTTTTTTTCTTGGCGCTTTAAGGGTTAATTAATATGTTTGGTGATGCATTTAACAAGTTAGGAAGCTTTTTTGCTTTTATACGAGCTAATGAACAACATAGTACAGTATAGGGGTAACATATATTAAGCCCCTCCCCCACCCACTAACCTCCACCCCAGTGACCTCGTCTATCATCTAAAGACTGTTCGGTGACCATAGTGTTGCTGTTTAATTGCTTATTGCTGCTTGTATTGTTCTATGATGTTAGCCTAAATGTTCTTTCTAGTTTAGCAATCATCACGCTGAGGAAGAGAGATTCTGTTGCTTAACTTTATTTTCCCTTGACCTGCTTTCAATCCACCATGCTCATCCTAAGAGATGACAATCTCCTTAATATACTAAACCAAAATAACAACAACTGAATCTTTGCACCTCGAAAACGCCCGCTGTACACATCATAGTGGTTCTCACTACCAAGAGAAAGCAATTTTCGACTTATTCTTTCCAATCAAACGTCAAAAGTCAAAATTACATGTGACCACCATGCTATCATATGGATGTTTGTGTTCTGTTTCATTTCTCACTGTACATAGGATTTGTTGGTCCATGATCTACGATTGTCGCCTTTCGTAGTCATACTTCTTATCATTTTATCATAGTCTGTTCATGTTCTTAAGAGGCCGTCTAGGATGCGAATCATCCTGTGTTTTATGGAGTCTACACTGTTTTGTAGCTTTGTATTTACTAAACCAGCATCAATCAATGTTGGACCACCATCGGCCCGCCAGCGAAACGCCATTTTAATGGCGTTTCGCTGGCGGGCCGATGGTATTTTAATGGCGTTTCGCCGGCGGGCCGATGGTGGCCCACTTTACTTTGTTAACTGGGTAGGTGCAGCAGTTATCATTTGGTTAATCAACATTTAAATTGAGCAGGTGGCTAGCCTAAGGTACAAGTTGGCATGTGCGTACAGTAATGATCCAGATCAGTCTGCGCATCCACACAATCTGACCAGTGTCTTAGTTTAACGCCTTAAAAATGTTTGACTCTTGGTAACCCAAAGAGAGTCAATAAAAAAACTCTGACCAGACTGCGTGGACAGGCATTCCAACTGGGTACCTTTTGCTGGACACTGGCTCAAAGTCTATACGTAAACACACCGGGTAGGCGGCAATCGAAAACGTTATCAACAATCGACGATCGCGGATCAAAAATCGATACAAAAAGTGTTTTCGATTGCTATTTGTCGCCAGTGAGGCGACAAATGGCAATCGAAAACACCATTTCTATCGATTTTTGATCTACTTTCCTCGATATTATTGGCGTTTTCGACTGCCGCCTATCCGGTGTGATAAAAGGATAACAAAAGTGAGAAATAAGATAAAAGTCTTTATTGAATGAAAATGAAACAAAGAAATATAGGTTAAAAGATTCATATGAACTACGCCTTGAAAAACAACGATATAAACCTTTTGGTTGCCATACCAACCAGAATGCTGCACGGAATGGAATTTTTTTAACAATTAACTTTGAATGGGGACCACCTGAAGATGTTTACAGCTTTCGTGTGAAACCCAAATGAGACAGCACAACTTATTGCAATTTTGAGTAACTAAGGCCCAGCCTTCATTGGTTTAAGTTTGGATGTAGATACAGATGCAGACCAAAGTTTAGACCTCTAGCCCCTCCCCAGTAAAACGTGGGGGCATTATCGGCACACCAGCGAAACGCCATTGAAATGGCGTTTCGCTGGTGAGCCGATACTGGCTAAAGATTGTATGCTAGCTAGGTCTATGTAGCATTTAAAGGAGGCGATTGCGCATGTGCGAAGAGTACCAAATTCTCTTGAGTTGGCATAAATACATCAATTGTATTGAAAACTGTCAATTAATCACGAGTGCTGCTCCACATTCGTAAATAAATGGAAGTTTGCAGCACAAGATCTCAACTTGTTTAGATTCTACATATACATAACTTGTGCGTTTGGGCAAAAGTTGTGAACGCTTATTTTTTGGTAGCAGATATGATTATGAAAGCTTTATCGCTTTGTTCAGTACGATGCATAGCTAGAATCATGGAAACTACGTGGTAGCACATGGGCTCAACCAGAAAATTTGGTTTGGATGGTCCTGACAACTTTTTAAGTTTTGTTTTTAGGTAACCTTAAGTCACATGTGATCTTCTGGACCCCCCTCTGAATCCGCCCATGTAGCAGCTATTTCTCTTGTATCTTTCTGCGATGTCACTGGCCGGGCTGCATTGCTCACAAATGTATGGCAAGCACAAGATATTTTCAAGGTGTTGTTCAAATGAATCAGAACAAAGAATGCATTGATAAGGGCAGGCTGAAATTGATAGTAGTTAGATAGTTATCTTTATATTACTTCAGTTTTTAAGCTTGTTATTTTCACTTTTTCATTTGTCTTCAAGCTGGGATGGGTTTTTTTTGGGGGGCGGGGGGGGCGTAGGGTTAACATCTATGGGAGATCATAATGCGTTATCGTTAATTTGACTGACTTCTGTAAAATACCTAGGAAATAATTGATTAGTCTCATCAGCTTAGTAACCATGCTGCTATTCAGCCTAATCAGGACTAATCTAATCTGACAGTAGATTAGCTCCACTTTACCCCCTCCCCCACATACACCCAGGATTCCTGCCTTAAAATCGTTGAGGAAAAATACCACTGAAAATGTTATTATAGTATTCTCAATTGTTAAGTCATATTTTAAGATTTTCTTTTCTTTTTCAACGTCCCAGGTTACCTCAATCATATGAGTGATTAAAAATACAACATGAGAATAGATTGCTTAACCCCTTTCATTCTGGCTACCAATAAATATGTAGTTTTTCAAACAGTGAGACCCTAATAAAATGCTGCATAAAGCAGCATTTCATTAGGGTCTGCACTGTTTGTTAAGATATTCAAGGATATAATTATATCATTTTTATAGAAAATGTGAGCGACAACTCCTCAAAATTCAAAATGGACTATTCCATACTTTTTGTATTGATATGTATGAGATAATCCATCAGAATGAAAAGGGTAAAAGCATTTTGTGATAAGATGCAGGAAAGGTCCACATTTAATTTGAAAGAAAAGTATTTTTGTTTTGTTTTTTCTATGTAGCACTTTTTTTTTGTTTTTTTTTTTCATATATTTTTTTTGTATATTTGGCATCAATGAAAAATTACTTTTTTGGAATATTTTATGTTATTACATGTTTCTTTGTTTTGGTTTGATTTGATTCTTTACGCCCAATCAACAATCTTTCAGTTAAACAGGGACGGGTCTTCCTGGGTTGAACCAGTATTAAGCTAGAAAAAAATGTGTTTTGCTCAAAGACCACAACGCAGTGACGCCAGTGAGGCTCGAACCCGCGACCCCTCGGTCTCGAGTCTGAGCCACTGCGCTATTATATGTTTCTGGTCTACATCTTAGAAGCCTTGTGCAATTGATACATGTACATTTTTCGCGGTTTTAAAATTAGTTGAAAATGTTATATAAGAAAACAAACTTTACCATGCATGCCTGAAAGAACTTTCATAGCTTGCATTGGAAAGTATGCTTTCTTAATTGCAATTCATTCTATTACATGAGAAAGCATGGTCAAATATCCAGGAAGTTCTTCTGTGCATCTTGCTGATGTAAACAACATACTTTTGTACAAAAACACACAAACTCACGAGCCGCAGGGGTCATGCATTCGCGTGTGACGAACATTGGCACATTGTAACAGTAGTTACCATGGTAACCATCATGTATGATGCGACACTCTTCACCAGAAAACTGAACGCTAATGTGATTCCAGTTCTATAACTAGACTTATTAAATGTTTCATGTTGGATAATTTTTTAAGCTTTTTTTGTTGTCTGCTGTCTTTTTTATATCAAAATTATTTTTCAAAGAATTATTTCATGAACACTATCAGAGTGTCAAATGGTTTGGATCCAGATCATACCGACGTTATGTCGGTCCTGATCTGGGTCCAAACTGTTTGTTACATTTTCGTGGAGTATTCAAATATGAATGCAACCAGCTTAAATTCATAACTTTCTTCACATATATGCTACGTCAAAATGTTATACATTTCTAGAAAGAACTATTTGCCGCCTTTGAACTGGCACCAGGTATAAACACACACTACATTCCTCGAGTTATGGACATTTAAATAAAGGCCGCTCCTGTCTATGTATATTCTTTGAGTTTTTGCTTACTGTAAAGGCGGCGCCTCATGAATGCGTAATTAGGACTGGTCAACCTTTGACATAGGTAAAAGCTGAAAATGAGGCGTGTTTTTTTCGAACGTAACTGTATCATCTTGCACCATTATCTCAGTATAGACGCAAACCACATTATTTAGTCCTTAAAACGCCAGCAAAATAACTGCATCTGAAAATGTCTATTTAACATAAGCATAGAGGCAAACATTGTGGACCCAGATCAGACTGCTCCTACAGGAGCAGTATGATCTGGGTCCACACTGTGTGTCTATGAGGCTTCAAACATTTTAGTGGACGACAAAAACATACATTTTGTGACTATGCGCTTTAAGGATAAATAAATGTGAGTTCAGTGTGTATACGGTTAGGATTTTCATGAAATGCACGCACGTTTGCGAGGCCTAAAAAGCTTATTAACTCTTTACCAAATTGTAAATAAAACCTGACTTCCCGTCCTTAGCAGATGAAATAGCCAAACCACGCCCAGATATGAATATTGAAGTTGCCGCCTTTACAGTAAGCGAAAAGTCTATTAACACTAGGGATTTTCTAAAGCAAATTGCAGCACACGTTTTGGTACATGTGCGGATATAGTGTCATGTGTCTTTGTAAGTTTAAGACAAATTGGTATCAAACTTGAGATGCAAATTTTTGTAATATTCTCGAAGTTGATTGCAGGAAAAGATTTTTAAAGGCCTAATCCTGTTTTTATCTAGAGTAAGCAGACACGTTTGTGACGTCATTAGTTTTAGAATAAATTTACAATCTGCGGATGACGTAATAATGAACATCGTTGTATTTTATTCTTTGTGTTTTGCTGAAAATATGCTAAACATGCCACATATCACAACTAAATTGCATTAAGTTTGTATGTGTACACGAGTGACCCTCATTTGAAGGGCTATAAAGGGCTATAACTCGAGACGTAAAATTCTCTATTCCTGGTGCCAGTTTACAGGCGGCATATAGCTCGTTATAGCAACCATGGAAACATATAAAATTTTGTCCAAACATATATGTGAATAAAGTTATGAAGTTGGTTGCATTCATAGTAAGACAAGTGCTCTCTGAATGTTACGTGTACACAGAAGTAATTGGTAACTGGTAACTGTTCATTGATGCTAAATATATAATTTCGGTCGTCATCGTCGTTGGTAGGGTTAGTTTTTGTCATCAAATATTATCATCGTTGTTGTTGTCATCATCCACATTGTCATCGTCATCATCTAAAGTAAACAAAAAATGAAGGTAATGTTATAAAATTGGTTAACTTATTGTACATATGTAGTATAAAGCGATGTTATTTGATTAAACATATATTTGTTGAAAGTTAAAGGCGATCAATTGCTTAAAATGCATTTATTTGTCAGTTAAACTGTAAACTAAACGTGCATTTCAAAATATTATCTTTTTAAAAAACGAAATTTCATAAAAAATGCACCTGAATTACCATTGTGTAAATTGTATGAGGGCAAATCTACTAATATTACGGATACATTTGTACCAGCCAGTAGGTAATTTTAATGTTGTAAAATCATAATTTTGGCGGGAAACGCAACCCGGAACTAAATATTTTCAGTTTTCAATGTTGTTTTTTTTTCCATTTTTTAGAAAGACAGGATTTTTTTATTTACTCGCTTCATTGCCATCCTTAAGTCGAGGGCATTTATAATTGACTTAGTCTGCAACAGTATGGTAACACGGCTAAGTGGTGTAGCATGAGATAGCCCTTTCGATTAAATTTTATATGTATGTGTCACAACACTAAAATGACACAATCCAGATGGTTGTTTCATTTCTTAGCTCATCACTTTCGTTTGAAACAGCTACTTAAATTTCGTTTTCAAATGGCAAATGTACTTTCAGACCAGTTGTGTTAAGTGCTGAAATTGGCATTTTTTTGATAAGCTTATACTTATATTAACACATTTATTTGTTTGGGTTTAAAGTACACCATCATCAGTAATGGATTGCTTCTGATAAGGTAAAATAGCTAACTAAAATACAACTGTCTGTATTAAGCTTTTGAATGGGGTCTCAAAATGTTATTGATTGTACTTTAAGAGGTTATAGTGGCAAGGAGACTGAATATCAGTCTAAAGTTTTGTGTAACCCAGGAGGTGGTTGACAATGCATTATTACCTGACGTCGCGCCTGGGAGTGATATAACGCCATGCAATAAAATCGATAAACCACTATAGGGATCAAACATGTTTTTCTATGCATTAACATCTGCTGGACCCCGAGGGTGGTGTTAAAACTCGAGCTTGAAAGGAGAGGGTTTTAATGACTCCAGAGGGGTCTGTCAGATGTTAATGTATCAGAAAACCATGCTTGCTCGTTATTATTGCATAAAGTCATTTTGTCACTTTAAAACTTTGGAAAAACGCTTCGAACATTTCATATTTGTATTACGATAATGGCGCGCAAAAGCATGAAGAACTCTTAGGTTTTGAAAAGGCCTGTCCCAGAGCAAAAACTTACGTCATCCTAACGTCACTAAATTACGTTCATTTCTATGCACGTTGATGGCGTCAATTTTTGTGACGACCTAGAATGCGTATATGTAAAGTACAAAAGCCAGACATCAACAGCACGTGAACTGCCTGATTAATACATGGGTTTTGGCCGGTTAATAGCGTGCGACACGGCTTTTTTATGCAATAATAGTGGTCTACAAATTTTGTTACTTTACCTGATTACGCCCATTTTAACGTTGCGCAAAAGCTGACAAAATCGTGACGTTTTCACGCCGAAAAACGATTTCAATTAATTTTAATGTCATGTGATAAATAGACTCTAACATTCGTGCTCCTGTATAATTGAATTAATTAAACTCGTAGCGAAAAAGAGATAAAATGCTCAGCAAGCCTCGTATTTTATCTCTCTTCCTCAACTCTTTTAATAATTTCAATAAAACATGAGCATTACTGTAAGATCCCCTATATAGTGCATACTTGGACGAAAACAGAGCCATGCCTATCGTGTTTGACCAATTGTACATGCTCTTATTAGCACACATTGAGTACTTAGCACACATTGAGTACTTTTATGGGTAGTTCACACTATATGAATTCCTGATTTCCTGTCAATCCTGTAGCGCTATTTAATTATTTATATACATGTTTCTGTTTGTTTGATTTGATTCTTTACGTCCCATCAACAATCTTTCAGTTATATAGGGACGGTTCTTCCTGGGTTGAACCAGTACTAAGCTAGGATATAAAACTGTGTGGATCATGATCAGCTGGCGACACCAGAAGCCAGCTGATCTGTATCTTAAATGTTTTTGAACGAAAGCATAGAATTGTCTAAAATAAATGCACTACAGTTCGCTTTCTAGGGATTTTTTTGAAATAAAGATTCTTGGTCACAGTTAATTTTTTGTATGGTATATTAATGAATGAATGATGGTTTATTTGAAAATTCCAAAAGGCCATAAATGCCCATGAGGATACAACATATATATTTACCTCCATAGAAATGTTCGCTGAGCTCAAGTTCTTCCTTCGATAGTACTCCATCATCTACAACAGAGACAAAGTTCGTTACATCTTTCAAATACTATTGGACTAGAGGCGGCACCTCATACATACGTAATAAGACTGGTCTACCTTAGACATAGGTAAAAGCTGAGTATGTGGCGTGGTTTTATTCAAAAGTAACTGTATCATCTTGCGCCATCACCTCAGTATAGACGCAAAACACATTATTTAATCCTTAAAACGCCAGCAAAATAACTGCATCTGAAAATGGCTATTTAACTTAAGCATAGGGTCAAACATTGTGGACCCAGATCAGACTGCTCCTACAGGAGCAGTCTAATCTGGGTCCACACTGTTTGTCTATGAGGCTTCAAATATGTAAGTGGACGACAAAAACATACATTTTGCGATAATGCGCTTTAAGGTTCAATAAATGTGAGTTCAGTGTGTTACCCGTTTGGATTTTCATGAAATGCACGCACATTTGCGCGACCCAAACAACTTATCAATTCTTCACTAAATTAAAAATAGAACCTGATTTCCCTTGTTAAGCAGATAAAATAGCCGAACCACGCCGAGATATGAATATTAAAATTACCGCCTTTACAGAGAGCAAAGAGTTCTTTTATACCCGTCCATACTTAGGCCTTTTTTGCTAAACGGATATTAATACCGGTATTTGAGGTTCGTTTTAGCCTTATCTTACCCATGTTATTCTATGATTTTATTAACCTGACACAGATGCATCATTTCACCGTTAATGCACAAGATTTTTTACCTTTATTTATTGTAAGTTTTACAGAATTTACCTAGTATTACTTGACTTTTCGCTTTCTGTAAAGGTGGCAACTTTAATATTCATATCTGGGTTTGTTTCGGCTATTTCATCTGCTAAGGAAGGGAAATCAGGTTTTATTTATAATTTGGTAACGAGTTAATAAGCTTTTTAGGCCGCGCAAACGTGCATGCATTTCATGAAATTCCTAACCGTATACACACTGAACTCACATTTATTAACCATTAAAGCGCATAATCACAAAATGTATGTTTTTGTCGTCCACTAAACTATTTGAAGCCTCATAGATAGACAGTGTGAACCCAGATCAGACTGCTCCTGTAGGAGCAGTCTGATCTGGTTCCACAATGTCTGCCTCCCTGCTTATGTTAAAAAGACATTTCAGATGCAGTTATTTTGCTGGCGTTTTAAGGACTAAATAATGACTGAGGTGGTAGCACAAGATGATACAGTTACTTTTTAATAAAACCACGCCTCCTTTTCAGCTTTTACCTATGCCTAAGGTTGACTAGTCCTAATTACGCATTCATGAGGCGCCGCCTTTACAGTAAGCTAAAAGTCAAGTTATAGTAATGCAGATAATGAAAGGTTTTGTACCGTCCTGCTGACTAGTCAAGTGGCTATGGTACAGAGTTTACAACCAAAAGGTCGTGAGTTCGAGCCAACCTGGTTCTTGTTTTTTTAAGTTATTTTTTACCTTTATTGGATTCAACTGTTGTTTGCTGGGTCTGTAGTTAGAGTATGTAGTACATATTGGAACTTTTTATTTTAAAATGATATTGACAGGATAAAGAAGGTATAGAGGACTGCTGTTCACTGGGTCTGTAGCTAGAGTATGCAGCAAACACTGGAACCTTTTAATTAAAAATGATATTGACAGGATAAAGAAGGTATAGAGGACTGCTGTTCGCTGGTCTGTAACTAGAGTATGCAGCACATACTGGATCTTTTTAATTAAAAAATGATATTTAAAGGATAGATAAGGTATAAAGGACTGCTGCTCGCTGGGTCTGTAGTTAGAGTATGGAACTTTTATACAAACTAGAAATTGTGTTTATGAAACACCACGCCCCAACCATTAGCTTGTTCACCATCTTTTTCAACAGGTAATCTATTCATCATCCTCTTTCAGTTGACCAAATTTGAGGCTACTAGCTGTAATAGTTTTCGAGATATCTTCTTTGGAAGTTTTCGACGTACAAATTTGCAAAGGGCATTAGCTCGAAAAAATGCAAAGAGCGATAACTATTTTTTTAAATCACCAGGTAATCTACTCATTATCCTCTATCAGCTGATAAAGTTTGAAGCCCCTAGCTGTAACGGTTTTTGAGCAAGTTTGAAACTCTGAACTGTTACGCCTTTTTAGATATCAAGTTTTCTATGTCGTAATATGCAAAGGCCAAAAAATAACAAAAAAATCAAATGATTTCGTTTTAAATTTTCACCAGGTAACTACTCATTATCTGCTATTAGTTGAGCAAGTTTGGAGCTCCTAGCTGTTATAGTTTTTGAAATATCCTGATTACAAAATTTCATTATGACCATTTAAAAGAGGCATAACTTCACACAAGAACGAGTGAGTAATTCTTTGATGAGGAATCCATCTATGAAATTTCAAAACTCTATCTTAAATTTGAAACGGTTTTAATATATCAAAATTTCTATGGAAAATTTTCAAAGGGAAATAACTAAAAAAATACTCTTTTTTAATTTTCACCAGGTAATCTACTTCTTTTCCTCTATAAGCTGAGCAAGTTTGCAATCCTAGCTGTAATAATAATTGAAATATCCTGCTTACAAAATGTCATTACGACCCTTTAAAAATAACTCCACAAAGGGAGAAAATCTACATTAAAAAGTATGGGTCAGTTATATTTTGATGAGGAATCCATCTATGAAATTTCGAAACACTATCTTAAATTTGTGACAGTTTTTTAAATATCAAGTTTTATATGACAAAATTTACAAAGGGCGATAACTCAAAAAATATAAAATGATTTTTTTTACTTTTTACCTTAAGCTGAGTAAGTATGAAGCTCCTAGCTGTAATGTTTTTTTAGATATCAAGTTTTCTATGTCCAAATTTGCAAAGGACAATAACTGAAAAAAAATGTTTTTGTTTTTTTTAATATTCACCAGGTAATTTACTCATTATCAGCTAAGCTGAGCAAGTTTGAAGCTTCTAGCTGTTATAGTTTTTGAAATAATCATCCTGATTACAAAATTTAATTATGACCCTTTAAAAGCGACATAACTCCACAAAGGGCAATAATCCAGATTAAAACAATATATGAGTAATTTATTTTTTGATGAGGAATCCGTCAATGAAAATTCAAACCCTAACTTAAATTTGTAATGGACGGAAGGACGGACGCACTGACGGACAGACGGACAAGCCCAAAGCAATGTGCCCATTTAACTTTTTCAAAGTTTGGGGCATAAAAAGTGAGTATAATCAGGAAACACCACAATCACAAACTGCAGTCCAACTCACGGCACTGTTAGGAAGAGCCACAAGACAATTATAGTAACAAAACATCAATAAAGCAGCCAGATCTCTCTTCCTCGTCAAGACGATTGCAAAAGTATAAAGTAATGCACACCAAAACAAAGACAAACACAGAAAAATGATATTGACAGGTTCAGAGAACTGTTGCTCGCTGGGTCTGTAGGCGTTGAAAGAATCAAAGCTATGTAGGCGAATTGTTAAACAAAGCCACAGGAACGGAGACAGAAAGAACCTCTGGTACTTCATTATAAAATTCTTACACAACAGTAAAACCTGGTCATACTCGTTTACTTTTAAGCATATCAGCATAACAGGAGATTTATATCGCTGGTTAGAAAACTAGAGTCATTATTAAAGACCAAATACATGTTCCAGCAGGCGCGGATCCAGAAAGTTTTAAAACATGGGGTCCATCTTTGAAAACGTTTTTTCCTTCTTCTTTTTTAAGTTGATGACGGGGGTCCAAATACCACTATAAGCGGACCATCATCGGCCCGCCAGAGCTTGCGTGCCGTTGATGGCCAAACATTGAATGCTGGCTTGGTAGCTTTGTGATTTTAGGGGATTCGGACAGTATTGCTAAGAAACCCTATTTTGTGATTTTTCAGGAGAGGGTGGGAGTTCTGGACCCCCTGTCCACATCTCTACATTCGCGCATGGCCAGGTTAGACCAACATAGAAAACTTACCGTCCAGATCCGCAGCCTCGAATGGTATCATCATATCCTCTGGGTCTTTGAGCTGCATTGGTTTAATGGTTGACAGTACGAACTCGACGAATTCATCCTTATCGACAAAACCATCTCCATCTTCGTCGTAGTCATCAATGTCTCTACTGAAAGGAACGTTGAAGATGCTCAAGTCACGCAGATACTCATCTTCTGACAACTGTAAGTAAAAACACGTTCTTAACTCTTTGAATGCTGGGTATTTTTTCATGCTTTCAATGTCGTCTGCTGGCTTTTTAAAAAAACTAACGTTTAAAAAAATATTTCAGGAACACTTCCACTGTGTCAAATGGGTTCGATCTAGATCAGAACCGACCCTCTGTTCCTCCTGACCTGGGTCCAAACTGTTTGCAAAGGTTATCAGCAGACGACAAATGTCACCGTTATTAAGAAAAACGTTAAAGGCCCCAAAATCAAGTTTAAATTTAACATTTATCATGCGATGTAAATAATCGACTTCATATTTTATAGGCCACGATGCGAAAAACCTAGGTTTTGTGGAATGTAAACATAAAAGGCGCAGACCAACCTGCAAATCCACGCAGTTTGATTAGCGCCTTTATTTTCCACTCACAGACAAATATAATAGCTTATCCTGAATGCAGATCAAAAACACGATACACACAAAAGCAATCAGGTGCACATGGACAGTTGTATGTAATTTTAAGTATACCTCCTACTTTTAACCCATAAAGGCCTAGTGTCTTTTTGTGGGACATAGGCAAACAGTGCAGACTAAGATCAAACGCCGCAACATGCGGCGTCTGATCAGAGTCAGCACTGTTTGCTTACAGAATGTTCTAACCATGAAAAATGCCACCCAACATATGAACTTGTCCAATTTTTAAGAGTTGGAAATGCCATTATGCTTATAATAAATGGATTCACATGTAACCAATCTCTGTAGCTGAACAGTTTTTTAAAATGTGTGCTCAGTGACGACGCTCCACAAAATCTGACCAGAGTCTTTTCTACAATAAGGACATTCAGTCCGCAGAGCACACGATCTTCATAAACCCTGATAACACAATCAATATGCTATTAATTTGCAATTATTCTGTACCCGATACTAAATAGCATACGTTCACCATAACTTCACTTAAAGCTGTATAGTCTGTATTTTTTGATCTTCTAATTTTAGAAATAAAGTTTCTTTTTTTCAAGAATACAGTAAAAATACTCTACTTCGGGTAAACATTTTACCATTTTCGTAAGTCTTAATAAATTATCACTATCAAAACAACAGCATTTATGTAAAAAATCAACTGTCTAGAATTATTGGAGGGACGTAAATAACTACAAACAAAAGAAAAAAACACCCGTTTTTATAAGATAATTCACTTTTCCATGCAGTTGTCAGCTGTACTGAACATCTTTATTGTGAAAACATAACTTAATTCTATTATTACAAATGATTTAAAAAGAAAATATTTTTTTTCGAAAAATGTTCATAGTTACAGACCTAGTCTCTTTAAAATATTCCAATCTATCCATCTAGAAGCTATATCGATTTTTTCATAATACTGTTCGTGATACATGTATACCATTTCCTCTAAGAGTAACCTTCCTTGTTTTAACAATGATTAAGACAAATGATGAAACATTACCGTCTCCATAAACTAGCAGTTTACCTACCAAATATCAGCCTTCTTGGTCCAGATTATAGGTGTGCACGGTGGAGGGAACTGCCTACCCTATTGACGACAGGCCGCGGAGCACCATGTTCCATGCCAGTGAAACTTGGCCATCAGTGACCAAAACAAACACGCAGCGGATGCAGCTGTTACAGCGCAAGACAGAGCCGAGATCAGACAAGCCAGAAGATGTTGGCCAGAGTAAGGTCAAGGGAGCTACTGGTAAAGTTTGACCTTGAGGACCTTGACCTCATTTTGAGAGGGAGTTGGCTTCGCTGGTTTTGACATATGTAGTGTTCTAGTAGTGAAGTCAGAACAGCATGCGATTTACAAATTGGTTAGAAGGTGGGGCAAGGGAGGTCTAAGATGACATAGAACAACCTTTCAGAAGTACAAGTAGCGTCACCGAAATGCTGAACCAGCTCCAGTTGCCAAGATTACAAAAAGGGCGGCCACAGGCAAGAGTAATCATGATGTACCGTATCGTGCATGATTTGGTAGAAATTCAAGTAGCTCTGTTCATCCAAACGAAGCCATATTCATATGATTCTAGTTCCCTACGCAAGAACTATGGTATACCATAAATTCTTCTTCCCATTTAGTAATCGTCTCTAGAACAACCTTGCAGAGTCAGCTATTAAATGCACTACACTGGAAAGCTTCAAGCACCAGATGCAGTCCATCCAATAGCGCTAGATGCTCTCCATATTTTATCTCCATTGTTAAATAGCTGTTTTATTGACGCCTTTACACAGCACGACAGTAGGCCAGAGGTGGCAAGAGAAAATAAAGGATACTACTGTCGCGAGTAGAATCTCACAACAGTTGACCCTCAAGAAAGGAGCAGCTGGAGATCAGGTGTGAGATTTGATTTGCGTGAAGCTAGCCAGCTATCTAGAAGGATGTCCACTGACGTGGATGATGCCCCAGCACCTGCACATAAATCAAAATCTAACCATGACTATATTATATATTAGGTCAGGCAATACATTAGTTATCCACCTAACACATATTTTCCAAGTTACAATCCAGTGTACAGCATAGCAGTATACCCTATAGGACTCTCTGCAAGAATGTCGCACAAAGCATAAATTGGTAATATTCTACAAAATCCTTAATAATCTAACTCCTCCTTACCTGAAGGATTTTGTGCCACCACTTGTTCAAAAGGCTAATCCCTACAGACTCAGAAATGCTAACGATATCCGCAAAATTCACGCTAACACCAACTTGTATTATAACTCATTTTATCCTCCCAAAATACAAGACTGGAATAACTTACACTAAGAAATTAAAGAGTCCAGCTAAGCTGCATCATTTAAATATTAACTCAACAAAGACACACAGAGGCGAGCACCACCAACATTCTTTTCTGCTGGGTCAAGGCTATGCCAAATACTTTATGCAAGAATATCAATGGCATGTAGCTCAGTCAATTCTTATCTTTATAAAAAAATATAGTTCCCGGTCCTTCCTGTGCCTGTGTGGGGTTTGAAAGTGCTTACCTCTTTTTCTTCATATGCCCTTATTATAATGTTACACGAGAAAGATACTTAGAAGCCCTTCTTAGAAATCATACAACTCATATATTACATTTTGGCAAAGATACATAAACTGATGTAAAAAATGAGGCGAGACTATATATTAAAGTCTAAAAGGTTTGTTCATTGAATTGATACTTATTGGCCTACTGTATTTTAATCCACTTCTTTCTATACAACATGATTGGACGCCCTCTATTGTTAAAACAAACCCAAGAATCATTTTTGCTAGAAATAGATAAATACACCTGATAAGTTCGCGGTCAACATCTCTCTCTCTCTCTCTCTCTCTCTCTCTCTCTCTCTCTCTCTGTGTGTGTTTTCTCTCTATAATGAAATATGCATGTATACACAGCGTCAAAAGTTCGAAGCTAATTTTTTCAGAGCAAGGTTATTTGATGTAAATAACCCTTATAAATGAAGATAACTGCATCATATAGGGATAAGATAGTGAAACAAGCATGCTAATTTGCCACAGTATGTGCTGTTGAGTTCAACAAACACACATGGGGGTCAACTTATTTTCATTGCAACTTTGTGTACATGAATAAATGTTCAAAATTTTGTGTGAAAAAGGCACAAAACTTGTTTCAAGATATTGGGGGCTACTTCTTGAAGATTTCGGGCGATATCCAGAAGCTTTGATAATTCTGAAGAACTCATGACTTCGTAATCAGTGTACTTTTAAATTTCATTTAGATATTTATGCAGTGTTTCACAACAGATAAAATTGCCCATGCCCGATAAAATCTCTTTAAGGTAGACTGAAAATTGTTTCAGCAAAAATATAGGTGTTGCTTGACTTTTGACGCCGTGTATATTACTTTTCTTAGTGCGAGTCTCTTTGAAGCTTTATAAGCTATTCACATATATTGTACAAATTATACCTGAAACAGGAAATGACTTTCGTATAATCTCATAGCTTACTGTCATATCCGATATATTGTATGAATGTAGAATATTTCATTAAAATTTTGCTTAAACTAAACTGACATTATACCTTGTCACTGAGCCTTGGCGGGTAAATGAATTCATGAAGTACTAACTTAAACATAACAAGCTGAAGCATGAACCTATAGAGAAGCAAATAATTCATAGAAATGCTAGAAGTCTGATACGACTAACCTCTCGTTTGGCACAACCCATTGTTCTCAGCTTACACGACCCTTGCTCTTCACTCAGTTCCGCATCGGTGGTACATCCTATGGCATACTTGGTCTACAAGTGAATTTTTTTTACTTCGACTGGACCCATAAAAGGCTAGCGTCTTAGCATCATATCATGATTTATCATAATATGACGTCGCGTCTAGGAGTGAAATAACACCATGAATTAAAATCGATAAACCATTAGTGGTTTACAGATAATTATTGGTAACGTTATACAATGACGTACGTAATGGCAAATCTTAACTTGTTTACGCCAGAAATGAGATTTCAAAGTACTCTAAATGTCATATGATTTGTGATGTGAAAATGACTATTTTTGCCATATTTACGCGGCGTTGTTATAGACTTCAATTCATAACTGTAAACCACAAGTGGCCTATCGATTTTAATGCATGGCGTTATATCACTGCCAGAAGCGACGTCATGTGATAAACAGAGGATCTTACATGAGTGATCGTTTCATATGAAATTTATTAAACTCGCCGATTGATCATTTCATATGAAATTTACGAGCCTTCGGTGAGTTTAATAAAATTGATATGATGCTTGATACTTTATTAACTGAGTTAGGCACCTATGTGCCTCTACTCTAACATATATACAATGAGAAGAGCAATATAAACAGTATTACATATACAAAACATAGTGCAAAATTATGGTTTAGTAGATGCAAGATGGCTAACATTAGCCTGAAAGAATATATATGCATTTACTATGAGATGTGTTAACACTTCATTAAAATTTATAATCTATCTGTCACGTTTAAACAGTAGGAGAGGCTATTGTATAATCATTACGATAAATAATACATGATCTGCTGGAAATGCAAAATACTATGGCAAACAGAATGAATTCAATTGAGGCGCCTCATGTGATAGGTCTCAGCGAATCTACTTTGTTTGCTGAAGCTTGATTCAAATATAATTTGCAAGGTACCCTAGAGCTAATATCCTTACATTGGCCTCATATATATAAGCTGCAAGATGTTTCAAAAACTTTGCGTGTTGGTTAGTCATTAGTGTTATAAATTTCTGCTTAGTGGGCCACCTGCAAAAGTATGGGGGAAATGTTGTCTTCTTATTTCTGAAAAGGCAGGACATATAAGGAGGAAGTGATACTCATCCTCTGTCATGTTCATGTTGCAGCATTTACATATACGGTCGGCCCTATCTATATGATTTCGATTATAACGAGCAGTTTCAATTTCCAAACTATGAGACGAGCAACGAAAACGTGTGAGCTGTATTCTGTGTTTTTCATTAGCTACACAATCAAAGTAATGTTCAATGCAGAACTGACTCTTAAAGCATTTATACGTTGATAATTTTGATATATTGTTAAGTGAAAAGATATGAAAAGATCAAAGATCACGAGTGTAAGATTCTTTTAATGACCTTTTAAACTCGATTATCGCACTTCAAAGTTTAATCAATTCTATGAAAATTTGCATTATAGACTCGGACGTAGTCATGACCGGATGAAAGTGTTATGTAACGGTAGCATTCCACTAAATATTCATGAGGTGTCGCCACGCCCTAAACGGGGAGGCGGTGATCGTCAGCAGAAAACTCCAGTGGATCATTTCATCGGTCATATACCTTTTGCTTTATAAGAAGGTGATAAATGATCAGATATAATAAATCAAAATCAAGAGTGTTTGAACAATTTATGCACAATGCAGAAGAAAACTTATTTGATTTTTAGAGCATCCCTTATGATAAAAATCATGTATCTATTTGCTTCGAGACTACTGGGTTCCCCGAGTTAAGTTAATATATCATTCCTTTCGGAGATGAGAAACCCTATTTTTTCAACAGAAATATAAAAAGTAAGGACAGTTCTTTCAAATAGAAAAAACTTTTGAAATTATTCTATGTGTGAATATTGAGGAAGGACTGGAAATTTTACTCCTCTTTTGCATTGTCGGCAATGGGGAAGTATTTAGTGGAAAGCCTCAAACGTGTTGTCATAACATTATTTATTGAATCTTTGAGTGATATTCCAATGTTTTACATCAAATACCTCACAATGCACAAAGTGCACATGCAGGCTGATGCAATAAGGCAGTTATTGTATGGTTGTGCATATGTTCGGGAGGTATCTTTAGCTCGTGGATAATCCTCCCGTACATACGCACATACCATACAATAACTTACACTTGTGACATGACGTTATCCACTGAATAATTAAATTTTAGATAATTTGTAAAGCAACTCACATATTTTTAATAATTGAACAAGAAAATGCATTCGTTTTCTGCAGAGCATACACTTGCTATCGACAAATAAACAGCAAAATAATAACCATATATCTAATATATTAAGCTAAAACCATAGATTTCCTCTTAATACGAAACCAGAATAAACATGTCGTATTACCTTGAAGGAATTGTTTTATTATTATTTAAAAAGGTTATGTCATAGTGCAACTTTTTCTTCTTTCCACGTTCTTTTTTACACCCACCCCTCTCAAAGGAGTACATTTAAAAATTCCCTGTTCACTGAACTCTTTGGTTTTTCTAAGCTCCGCGGGCGTAAACAATTATTGATAATTAACCCTTAATCCGCCAATTGCAACAATAGTCGTCTGCTTTTCTCGTCTGCTGAAATGTTTAAGAAGCCTCTATGGCAAACGGTGTGGACCCAGATCAGACTGCTCCTATGGGAGCCGTCTGTTCTGGGTCCACGCTGTTTGCTTCTATACTTAATTCATCAGTAATGCTACGCAATTATTTGCAGCAGACGACTGCAGCAGACGACATTTTCAGATGTATTTTTTTCTTGGCGCTTTAAGGGTTAAGCCGTGACATGTGATTTCCAATAATGTGGCATTTTGACAACTGTAGACTCAGACGAACTTGTACAGTCTCCTTTTTAGCTAAGCAAAGTAAGTAAGGGTGCAAAGATCAGGAATCGATACAATCAGTCTGACCCAGGGGACCAATGGGAAAGTGACAAACTCACAGTAAGACACCACAAACAAGAGTCAAGAAGTCAGCCCTTTCTTAGCAGGTGACCACAAAGCACATATAAACAGACGCGCACAAAGACATAGTAAACACAAGACAGAACAAAAACATAAAAGATCCACAAAAGAAGTACCGCCTTGGAACGGTCAGTAAAATATTTAACTGGAGGGTTTTGGTTTAACGACGCCAACCTCACCCTTAATTCAGATGTGGATCAAGACACAAAGATATTAGGTTTGCATGAAAAAACCCTAACTTATCAATGTATCATCTCCTAAAACATATAAATCAAGATATAACAAGGAGATAAAGAAAAGATAAGGACTCAACAGTAAATAAAACTGAATACCGGAGCAAAAGAAAACCAACAGGTAAACCCCAGTGGACCCGACAAACAGCCAAAGCATCAGGCCCCTGCCATCTCATCAATAGATAAATATTTAAGTCGGTACCATCATAGAGTCTGAAGTCCGACCAACCGGCGTGCAAATAAAGAGGAAAGCAAAGTTGCCAACCGTGAATGGGTTGACCACCAAGCATACAGTCTGTTGCAATACATTAATGTTATAGCCAATCCTTGTATAAAGGGAAATTATTTTAATGAACTGCGCTGAAAATTTATTAGAGCCAAAAATCTTCTTCAATTTATACACCAAGTCACCATAGAAATCAGGTTCCGAAAGTCATTGGCGCAAGAGAGATTTTAGTCCAACTTGGAATTTAGAAATCAAATCATAGTATCGTCTATAAAATTTTTAAAATGTTTTGCGAAGTTTATGATACCTATAGCATTGTTTAAGAAGTTTCTGAGTTAACAATTTATTGCGAGTGTTGAAGTCAGCAACATAGCTAGATGCTCTAGCAAAACGAATGAATTGAGAGATATAGACTCCATAGGATGTAGAGCAAGGAACATCACCATCTAAAAATGGAAAATTGACAATTTCAAAATCAAAGTCGTCACGTTATCATAAATTTTGGTAGAAATATATCATTAGAAATTGACAAATGCAAGTCTAAAAATGCCGCTTCGGTATCAGAGGTATTGGCTTTATTCAGTTGGAGCTCTAAATGGTATATTTGACTAACCATATTGTCAAAATAAACATTATTAATATTTAAAATATCATCCGCTCTAAACAATGTTCGGTCAGTAGTCTTAGAATCATAGAATATTAAAGCGACTAGCAAAGGTGCTCAGGCTGGTCTGAGCCTTTGCTAGTCGCCCATACCACATTGTTGGAAAATCTCGTTTCGCTAATAAAGCAGCTATGTTTTGTTGGATGCTATAAGTCCCAGAAAAAAAACAGCAGGTTGTAATGGTATACAATACGATTGATAAACTTACCTCGCAATTGCGGCGTAGAAGTACTCGAGTAGCATAGTATCGAACAACCTTCCTGATAATTCGACGTCCCCTGATCCGAATCCGCCATCTTCTTCCCCACGCGTCTGCCGGAACCAACAGTGTCAGACAAACAGCGAAGATCAGAAGCAAGCAAAGAAGTTTCATTGTGTTCTTGTGTCCTGAAACTTTTCGTATTCCATGTTAAACTTTACCCAGCCGAATGTACTTGCCTACACTTATCAGTAGGAACACGCATTTACAAATTTAGGGGTATTGGGTGGGGTTTTTTTTGTTCAATTTTTGATAGAACATTTTGCAAGCGAACAGTGGAGACCCTGATCAGACGCCGCATACTGCGGCGTCGGATCTGGGTCTGTACTGCTTACCTATGTCCCACTTTAACTTTAATAATAATAAAGCGAAGCTCTATATCTTAAAGTTTGGAATGCATTGGATTTAGATAACTGAGCATTTTTCTGAGTTAGTTGCATAATATCTTTTATCAGAAATAAGTTACTAGACTTTTCGCTTACTGTAAAGGCGGTAACTTTAATATTCATATCTGGGCGTGGTTCGGCTATTTCATCTGCTAAGGAAGGGAAATCAGGTTTTATTTATAGTTAGGTAAAAAGTTAATAAGCTTTTTGAGCCGTGCAAAAGTGCGTACATTTCATGAAAATCCTAACCGTATACACACTGAACTCACATTTATTAACCCTTAAAGCGCATAATCACAAAATGTATGTTTTTGTCGTCCACTAAACTATTTGAAGCCTCAAAGATAAACAGTGCGGGCCCAGATCAGACGGAGCAGTCTGATCTGGGTCCACAATGTTTGCCTCTCTGCTTATGTTTAATAGACATTTTAGATGCAGTTATTTTGCTGGCGTTTTAAGGCCTAAATAAATCACTGAGGTAATGGCACAAGATGATACAGTTACTTTTGAATAAAACCACGCCTCATTTTTGTTAGCTTTTACCTATGTCTAAGGTTAACCAGTCGTAATTGCGCATTCATGAGGTGCCGCCTTTACAGTAAGCGAAAAGTCAAAGAATACCAGCATTATTGATGCTAAAAGTATGTTATTCATCTCTTTTGACATGTGCTTACGGATTCCTAATGATTGTGGTCCAAAACTGCCCACTGTGGTCATACTACAACTGCAAATTGGGGTTCGTCGCCCACTCCGGTGTAACAGTAAAATTACCTTCAAATAAAGGCTGACAAAAATGAGAACATTTGAATATGTTTGCTCCGAGATTGCAACATCTAGTTAATAACCTCTGTGTTGTTTTGCCAAAACGGTGATAAAATCAGATTTTGAATGTGTTTTTTCAGATATATCAAAAAAATGTCAATTACGGTTCAGTCATAATTATACGGTTTTGTCATTGATTAAAAATCCACGATGACAAAACCGTAATTAGTTATTTCATGCCTAGACATCAAACGTTATGTTCAGTTTTCGAAGAAATTGAACATGATGAGGAAGTTACCATAACATCGGAATAAGTGACGAAACCCAAATTGCCGTTGTGGTATGACCTCAGTGCTGTCATAGAGAATCAAACCAGCTCATGCTAGTTTGGTGCTTACGGATATGAGAGCAGCGAATGCTCAGGCAAGCCTCCGTATACAATGAGTCTCGCCAGAGCAATGACAGCTCATACACATAAAGCAGAGGCGTCGATGAGCGATCATGCTAAATTTTAGACCTGTACCACTACTAGGTAGCTGCAAATGCAAGTTTAACCCTTAGAGCGCCAATCACGACTGCAGCAGACAAAAAAATGCGGCATCTTTCCTAATTGTCGAAAGTAATAAGGAATGCTATTTCATGAGAATCGTCTGCCAGCAGACGATTCTCATCAAATACCGTGCCTTAATTGTTATTTTTGAAAAAGCCGCAAAATTTAAAATTGTCGTCTGCTGCAAATTATAGGTGGCGCTTTAAGTTATCGCATATTAGATAAGTATTAAAAGTACCAAACCCTAACAAAAATAGACTGAATTTCACTCCATGTAGACTGAATTTCACCCTACTGCTTGACTGTAAACTTGCTTGTTTTTAGTAATACTGATATTTAATTTCGTCGATTCTCATAGGAGCACAGTGTTTTAGTGCTAGAGTGTTAGTAGACTTGAGATCGAGAGGTCTCTGGTTCGAGACTCACCGGAGGCACTGCTGTGTATCCTTGAGCAAGATACTTAGTACTGGTTATACCCAGGAAACGTCGAGATATGACTGAAAAGAATTTGACTGAGACATTAAGAGTTCAGTAATTTTATCATACCTGCCGTATGCTGCTCCCTGTCGATTAACCCTGCCTTCTACTGGAGATGTCTTATATAGAAATGCAGTTGAAAAGCTCATTAGCATGAAAAAAGAAAAGAGAATGATGCTGCATTTTCTGCTTCAATGTGACGGATGTCAATTTTTTTTTGAAGACGTGGACCAAGTGCACACTCAGAGATTTGAGAATTGCACCAGATCAGCCGAGTTTGGTTAAGCAGGCTGGTTATGACCACAACCGAATGTCTTTTTACTCATGGTTTGGCGTAAGTTATTTTCTTTTGTTCTGCATATCCGGTAAACTGAAACTGAATATCACATTCAAACTACTAGCATGCTCCTATAAGCGCACTATGCATTTGTCTTGTGGATGGTTGCGCATGCGCGAAATCAACAGACAAGCAAGCTCTTACGAAGAGCTCTGCTTATTTCGTGCTTTACCTTCTCTTTACTATTTTGGTGTATTATTTCTCAAAACGTGCTACCATATACCGGCCTGATCACAACTTCACCTGACGATCGTTGTATCCTGGCCTGATTTAGGAGTTTTCCCGTCGACATGCTCCAAGGCCTTTGGTCTGATTATCCGTCGGGCTCCAAAATAGGCAGTATGAGTCGCAGTATGAGTCGACATGGACACGACAGGACCAAACAAGCATACCGTTACCAGATAGCAATCCTTTTCCACCAATGAAGGACATACAAGTCACCTAGAAGGCATCACAAAGCTACGTTAAAAGCTGAATCCAGGAAAAGCCTCTGGACCTGACCTACTACCTGCCAGAATACTGACAGGGATTTTTTTTTCAATTTGGGGAAGGGGTGCTAGGGCCTTTCAGATTTGGAAAATTAGCGCGGTAAACCCTTAATCTGGGAAATGTGTACTAGTGCACAATTATGTCATTCTTGGTCAATAAAAAAACAAATTAGCTAAATTACACAAAATATTGCCATTAAATTGAAGGAGAATGTGACCATGTAGCGTGTGTATGTGTTTTGACTGATAAAAATACCAATCTTAAAAAAAAAAAAAAATTAAAGATTGGGATTTTTTTTTCAAAATTGAGAAAAAGGTCACATAAATTCCATTTGGAATGGGGCCGAATTTCGTCCCCTGAGAACACCAAAAACACCCCTGACTGAAGGAACTTGCTGAGGAGTTATAACCAAACCTGGCTACAATCTTCCAGAGAAGTTCCGATACTGGAATCGTCCCAGAAGACTGTAGGACAGCAAATGTTACAGCCATTTTAAGAAAGGGGAGAAGTTCAAGGCCAGTTACTACATGCCTGTTTCTCACTAGTCTATGCTGTAAGATACAGGAACATGTGATCACAATAAATATCCTGAAACACCTGGAAAACTATCATATACTGACAGACTGCCAGAATGGATTCAGAGCAAGAAGGAGCTTTGAAAAACAACTGTTGACACTAGCAAACGAACTACTGGCAGGGGCTTGACAAGAAGCACCAGCATGACCTCATCATTCTGGACCTTTCCAAAAAGTTTGACAGAGTACCACACCAACGCCTGATGAGGAAACTCGAACCCTATTGGGTAAGTGGAAGCAGTTTTAACTGGATTAAAGCATTTCTGACTGACCGCACCCAACAAGTTCTGGTTGAAGGCGCCACTTCAGACAGCATCCTAGTCATCAGCGGAGAACCACAAAGAACAGTCCTAGGCCCATTACTATTCCTGTTGTTTATAAACGACTTGCCAGACTGCGTCCAATCAAGAACGCGTCTCTTTGTTGATGAGTGTACCCTTTATAGGCAGATCAGAACCCAGCAAGACTGTGCATTCCTGCAAGAGGACTTAAACAACTTAGCAGCATGAGAGCAGAAATGGAGAATGGCTTATCATGTGGACAAGTGCAGCACAATCAGGATATAAAGATCAAGAAATCCCATCACAACTTCACCAAGTATCTTGGCATCGAACTCCAATCAACCTTCTCCTGGAACAGACACATTGGCCAAACAGAAAAAAGGCAACTAACATGGTGGGCTTCTTACGACGAAACCTTAGCGTCATCAGCGACTGCTTACTACTCGACGGTACGACCACTGTTAGAGTACTGAGGCCTCGAGATTATAAAACTTGAGTACAGTCTCAAACTCAAAAAAATCACAATGATTGGCTGCTTGCGGACACGTGTCCGCAAACAGCCAATCTTTGCGCTTTATTTTTAGATTGAGAGTAAACTCAAGTTTTATAACCTCGAGGCCTGTTCTAATGTTTTTGGAGTCCCAATGCCAAGGAGTATATCCAGAAGATTGAGATGGTTCAGCTTAGAGCAGCCACCAATAGCATAACACAAGTAGCGTGACCTCTATGCTGGACCACCTGGAATGGATAACCATAGAGTCATGAAGAAACAAAACCAGCTGATCATGTTCTTTAAGATTGTGCATGGCCTTGTGGACATACCAGCAGACAAGTACCTGACGCCTGCATCTACTCGGACTCGCGCCCGTCACTTTCTTAAATACAGACAAATTCCCACTTCCAATGACTGCTACATGGATAAGCACAGCTTCTTTCCGCAAACAGTTTGTCTCTGGAATTCCCTCCCAGCCACAGTGGCTTATGCTCCCGGTTTGGTACTTTTCAGACAGTAGCTCTCTTCGGTGTCATTCTATATAATGCGGGCCTGACCAGATGTAAGTAAGATCTAATGACTTCATGTGCTATGATGTCGGGGACTTCGTGGGCCCTGGCACCTCCAAGGAAGCTAGACTGGACAGGATTGAAGGTACATGTATGGAATGCATCTGGTCAAACTTTATTTTTCTTCTGCTTTTCTTATCAAATTTTCATTTTTTCACTCCCAACTGTCCTATAATTTATTTTTTCCAAAAGTCGCAACCACCCGCGCTACAGAAGTCAAATGTAGCCATATAGATGTACTCGTAAATGTAGAAACAGTATATATATCTTGTACACCGGATAAGGATATCTGAGATTTTACCCTGGGATAGAAAATATTATCTTACCAATGCTATCTTACCCAGGCTGCCAAGTAACGTCATCATGTGAAATGGCATCTTAGCGTATTCAGGGACTTCTAGGAGCCCTTTTTAAAATAAATAGATAAATAAAAACAGTGGTGAGCAAGAAAAATAATCCATTATTCGTGTGAGCGTAGGATAGAAAAACCGGCCCTCGGGATCACCGTTTGTCATCACTCGGCAAGCCTCGTGATGCCAAACGCCGATCCTCGGGACAGAATTTTCTATTCTACCCTCAAACTCATGGTAGATTCTTACAAGAAACAGATCAGATTGCTGCTGATGAAAACGTAAAAGACCACGAAATGCCCTAATCTCACACTACAGACCAACCAAAGACGTCACGAGGAAGAGACTCGGAAAACTTACATAGATAGCAATAACACGATTAAAGCAATCAATCAGTCGTATCTTCATCAGCCAGAAGACAACAAAACTAGACAGGACACTTACTGCCCTGCCAGCCAAGAGTGACAGTGACGTCATGTTTTGTTCACAAAGTTATCAAGGACTAAGAATCGATAGATCACTTGTGTATTATTCCTATCCGCAGAATAGGATTAATACACAAGTGATATATCGCTTCGCGTTAGCTCAAAGTTAATGATTTACTTAACAATTGTAAACAGAATATTTCGTCACTGTCACTCTTGGTCGGCACGACAGTAGTACTGCATAACAGTAATTAGTGTTGCTCTACTTGCTCAAAGTAAAACAAAGTTTTTTCTTTGTTAATGATTATTGAACAGTGTTTATATGTTTCTCTTTGCATTTCATACTAGAATCATATCAAGCCAACTTACTAAAGCATGCCCACTTATACATGTATACAACTGATTATGCTTTATTGAAAGTAAGTAAGGGTGCAAAGATCAGGAATCGATACAATCAAGTACCACACCTGACCCAGGATACCAATGGGAAAGTGACAAACTCACAGCAGACACCACAAACGAGAGCCAAGAGGTCAGTCCTTTCACCGCAGGTGACCACAAAGCACATATAAACAGACGCGCACAAAGACATAGCAAACACAAGAGAGAACAAAAACATAAAAGATCTATTGACACATTTTCACAGAATAATGAAGGAACGTTTTACACTGAATAAATGATCAAAACATAGAAGTATAATCCAAGTTCTATATCCATCTTCACATTTGTCTGCTTAAGTACTGGCATATTTGATAAATCCTGGATCCGATAACTTTTTGTATAATCAACTCAGCTGAGCACGAAGTTTGTCCTGCTCATAAATGTTAAAATCTCAACAAATGATGGCATTTTAACATTTATTAGCATAATAAATACAACATCTGAGAGACTTAACGCTTGAAGCTATTTTATGTGTCGGTATTTTGGTTTTTATGAGAAATTGAAATTTCGTGCTCGTTTGAGTTGAGCATGAAAACGTTTCATAACCTCGGGGCCTGACGAACGACGTTTTGGTGATGTTACGCTTATCCACGTGACGCCGTTGGAAAAAAAAAGAAGGCACGCTATTACTTCTGCATGTTTCGATAAGGTCCATGCGCGGATCCAGAAAGTTTTATCAGAGGGGTTCCAACTCTGACAACGTTTTGTTTTAGATGAGGAGAGAGGATCCAAATAACACTTAAAGCGGCGTTTCCCTGGCGGGCCGATAATAGCCCAACATTGCATGCTGGCTTGGCAGCTTTGTGATTTTCCAGGGGGTCCGGACCAGTATTACTAAGGACCCTATAGCTTTGTGATTTTCCGGAGGACTATAACTGGACTATAACCCAATAAACCACCCTACTACGACCACAACAGCTCTAAATAAATGTATACATATACCACTGTGTCGAAGCTTCAAATTTTCAGTGCTAGAGATGGCAACCTTTTCTGCTTTGAAATAACCATATTATTATTTGTTTTATTGCTAGTTTTTATATTTGCTACTTTAAACTGACTAAAAAAAGAAGCGATACATTTAGATTTTTCTACAACTGTTCAATATAATACATATTTGCGTTTTTGTCGTGTGGATAAAAAAAACAAACAAAACTAAAACAGTGTGGATGCTGATCATCTGATTTCTCGTGATCTACACTGTTTGCAACAGGGGGTACATGATTTTTTTAAATGAAATTTATATGTATTGTTTCTTTTTGGGTCAGTATATATTCTAGGGAGTACACTAATTTTATTTCAGTCAAAGTAATATTATGTTTAAAATCTGTCTTTTTGATTGTGGGCATTCATATTTGCCACAACGATTGCGTATTGTGTTTAGATTACAATAAAGTATGATCTTGGCGTCGAAGGTTAAGGTCACATATACTTAAAAGTTTAAAACCTGTCTCTGGCTCGTTATGCAAACTCCTCTTTCATTTTTGACTGAGGGTGACCGTGTTCATATTTGGCACAATTGTTGAATATGGTGTGTAAATTACATCGAAAGTTCTAGACGACTGCAATTTTAAAGATCAGTCTAATGGCTTGTAACGTGAATTAAATCTTTCATTTGTTGACCAAGGGTGCTCATAGTTGGCACAACAAGTGCCAAATGTGTGTAAATGGCAAGAAAGGGTTCAAATCACAAATATGACCTTGGAGTCAATGTCAAGATCAACATATGTCTGACGGCTCGTAACGCGAGCTCACCTTTCATTTGTGTGTTCATATTTAACACAACTGTTGCTTATGGTGTGAAATTACAATAAAGGTTACATATCACTGATATGACCTTGGGGTCGAAGGTCAAGGTCACATAACGGATACTTAAAACCTGACTACGGATCGTAATTAGAACTCCTCTTTCATTTTTTGACTGAGGGTGTTCATATTCTGCATAATACTTGCCTATTGTGTGTAAGTTGGTTTAAACATATTTTATTCATTCTCTAGAACACAGCATACAAAGCATAATGATATAACAACGCATGTGAATGAAAAGGATTTGACAGTAAGCGCAAGCTTATACGAGTCATCTCCTGAAAGGTAGATGTTCTATACAATGAGGGTTTTTATATATGCAAACAATAGAGAGTGAGAGAGAAAGAGAGAAATGCGTAAATGGTTACGACATCACGTCAGCACCATGAAGATTTTGACAAATATCGGCTCGATGTCGTGTTCAACGTATTGAATTACTGGCGAGTCTCAACGGTCTCGACACATTGCATACATTGTTTCGGGATCACCATGCCGCCCAGGCCTCGAGGTTATAAAACTTGAGTTCTTTCTCAGACTCAAAATAAAGCGCAATGATTGGCTGCTAGCGGACACATGTCAGCAAGCAGCCAATCATTGTGCTTTATTGTGAGTTTGAGAATGAACTCAAGTTTTATAACCTTGGGGCCTGGTCATACAAGAGAGAGAGAGAGAGAGAGAGAGAGAGAGAGAAAGAGAGAGAGAGAGGTCAAATATACAATTCTGTCGTACAACTCGGAACGGGAACCATATTTATCACAATGATGATTGCTTATGGTGTGTCACCAATATGACATTAGAGTCAAAGGTCAAGGTCACACAAAACCTTTCTATGGCTTGTAATGCAAACTTGACCGAGGGTATTCATATTAAGCACAATGATTGCCTATGGTTTGTAGATGATAACGATGGTTTCAAATCACGATTATGACATTTGAATCAAAGGTCAAGGACAAATATACTTAAAAAGTGTGTTTTGGCTCGCAATTGACTACAAACATTGTAACCGATTTAGAACGCTTGATTAGTGACCGTGATTTCAACACACAAAGCAAATACAAAACGTAATCAGATCTTTGATTCAATGTCATACCAGGTCACGTCAAATTACTTTTTTGTTCAAAAATTATTTCAGGAACGCTATGTGCCAAACGGTTTAGATACAGAGGATAAAAGTTCTGTATTTTTATCTTTGAGTACAGACGGTCTGTCGGTCCTGATCTGGGTTCAAACTATCGTCAGACGACAAAAGTCGCCGCTGACAATGAAAGAGTTAACGTTAACGATGTCAGTTTCTGGCAAATTCACTGGGTATTATTTCATTTTTACCACGCCTGTTGAGGAAAATGATGATACAAGCATGTTTGTTGGCGGGTAGATATAGACTGTTTACTAGACTGGCCCCAGTCCTTAAAACAATTTTTCATCATGTGTCATACAATGTTCTTGTAGCCAGTCTAACTCTGATGGCTCTGTTTTAAGACAGAGCCTTGAGAGTTAGACTGGCTACAAGTATATTATATGACACATTGATGAAACATTGTTTTAAGGACTGGAGCCAGTCTAACTGTTTACCTGTTGTTGTGAGAAGCATAAGCGTTTCGACATGATCAAGGTTCAACGGTTGGCTGGAACGAGTCTTTAAGCTAGAACAGGACGTAAATACGACCATGATTAATGGTACTGGGTCAAGACGAACCAAATCCGGCTTATGCCGTTTGCTGATTGGTTGTTACCTCTAACAAAGCCAGCGAAACATTTCATTGTAAGAAAATAATTATTTCAGAAAATGGGGTTGTATTGCTAATGGTTGTTATCAAATATTTTGTGCTAGCTTAACGCTTTGCCTGTTGGGTAATTTTTCATTCTTTTTGTCGTCTATTTTTTTTTCTTTCAAAATCAACTCTTTCGAAAAAATATTTCAGGAATATCAGTGTGTCAAACAGTTTGAATCCAGTTTTGTCGGGCCTGATCTGGGTCCAAACTGTTTGCAAAGGCTATCAGCAGGCGACACTAGTAGGTAAAGGGGGCTTAAATCCTAACTGTTTCACTAAAAATTAAAAGTCATTGGATTCTAAAATATACTTATATTTTGAATTTTGCGCAAATCATTTCATCGAATACTGGGTAAAGATACAAATAGCAATTCCACACTTTACCCCATATACTGTCCTGTCAGCCAAGAGTGACAGTGACTTCATGTTTTGTTCACAAAGTTATCAGGGACTTATAATCGATATATCACTTGTGTATTAGTCCTCTCCTCAGGATAGGATTAATACACAAGTGATCTATCGATTCGCGTTAGCTCAAGTGAAGTATACACGTAAGTGTTTTACTTAAGCAATTGTAAACAAAGTATTAAGTCACTGTCACTCTTGGTTGGCACGACAGTAGTTTCTCTTATAATATTAAGCCTCGTCGTGAGAAAACCTGTCGACGGAGTTTCGACCAGGCATGGCCCCAAACTATTCTGTTCAGCTACAGAGACAAGCTAGAAAATCAAATTTTTGCATGCAGTTAGTTGATGTATTCAAATATCCAGAAAGCGAATAACAAAGGCGCTGATCAGATTGCGCTAATGCGCAGGCTGGTCTGCGCTTTTGTTGTTCGCTGGCAACACTCAGGTTTTCTCTGATGGAAATGCTACTTATAATGTAGGCGACCTGTGCATGTACACAGTCAGAAATATCCCGCCACTATTTTTGTCCTGAAAAAAAAATCGCCTGCTTTTGACGTTTAGTTTGCTGCATATATTCAGGCTCACTTCATACTAGACTTTATTATGGAGCCAAACACTGTGAACCCTGACCAGACTGCTCCTAATGGAGCTGTCTGATCAGTGGTCATATTGTAGACGAGAGATCAGACGATCAGATGGTTTTACATTATGAAATTACGGTATAACCTAGAACAAGACTCGGTGTCCAGTTAACCCTTAAAGCGCCGCCTACAATTTGCAGCAGACGACAACTAAAAATTGTGCCGTTTTTTCAAAAACAACAAATAAGGCATGATATTTCATGAGAATCACTTGCTGGCAGACGATTCTGGTGTAATATCATACCTTAATTTTTGTCGAAAAGTGGGAAAGATGTCTCAAAATATGTCGTCTGCTGCAGTCGTGATTGGCGCTTTAAGGGTTAAAGGCCCAAGTTGTCATGTACGCCCATCGAGAACTCAGACAAGCCTGCGCATCCTACAAGAGAGCTCTATGCGTAACAAAGGGCCCAAGGGTTTTACAGACGGAATACTAAGACGTTGATCAGACTGCGCTGATGCACAGATTGATTCGCTGTACGGATATGCCAACTTGTGCCTTATGCTGGACACCGACTCAAATTGTGTCTTAGCAACACTGTGCCCCCATCATATGCTTGTCTATAAGTGCTTTCTTACATAATTCCGTACTAGTGCTCAACCAGGGGACCTTAAGGTACTGAAACGCTCGCCTGACACTGAGTCACAAGAATGTCGATGCCCTTAATATGGGCCGAGGGGCGAGAAAACCTGTCTTCGGGGTTTCCGACAAAGCAAGACTCAAACCAGTCTCCTCAGCTGCAGAGACTAGCTAGAAAATTGAAAATTCGCTCGTATCAAGTCTAGATATGGTACTTTCCAATAAGCGAATAACAAAGGCGCTGATCAGACTGCGCGGATGCGCAGGCTGGTCTGCGCCTTTGTTGTTCGCAAACTTTGGCCTCCGAAGACAGGTTTTCTCGCATCGAGGCACATATATGGTTTGACAATGTCAAGATCAACTTTAAAAACTTAAAAAAAAAAAAAAAAAAAAAAAAAAAAAAAAAAAAAACATTCAAACTCTGAATCAACCTCGAATCATTTGAAATAAAAATCTTTTTAAGGCCCATACCCCTAATGTTACCCACCTGTCAAGACCCATATATGATGATTCGCCCAAATGTAGTTTCAAGTGGGTAGAAGGGGAAAATATTGAAGGACGACGGACTGGATTATGGACATCATAATTATGATCACATACGCATACCTTGAGCCTATTAATCGGGTACAGACAGCATTAATAACCAATAATGTAGCCAACATGCAAAGAGTGAATAATTAAAATTATTGCGCATTCAAAATACTGTTTTGGAGCAGACTAAATATGTCTGTTAGTAAATCAAACTCTGGATGACAAGGCAGGTTGAGATGACATCTGACAAGTTTAAATTCTTTACAACAGGATTTGCAATTTAAGAAGCAGGACACAAAACTGAATAACACATTGTAAATGTACCCAGATGTCATGTAAAGAGAATGATATATGTGCCTATCATAACTGAATTCGTGAAAATATGCAGGCAAAATACGACTTAAGTTAACAATTCAAGAGAATCATCTGCTTTATCACAATTAAATACACCCACAAATAACCAATGCGCGGATCCAGAAAGTTTTGCCATAGGGGGTCCAATTCTGACGGGGTTTTTTTTGTTTTGTTTTGTTTTTGTTTTTATGAGGGGAGAATGGATCCAAATAGCTGGCGTTTCTCTGGCGGGCCGATGGTGCCCAACATTGAATGCTGGCTTGGTAGCTTTGTGATTTTTCAAGGGATCCGGAATACTATTGCTAAAAACCTATAGTTTGTGATTTTTCGGGGAGGGGGGGGACCTGACCTCCTGTCCTCCTCTTTTGACCCGCACAGTTGACCAAACGGCCGTTAAGTGCTCACCTGACACTGACTCACAAGAATTGTCGATGAACATAATGTTTGGTTTTTACAATTGTGTCAAGATCAACCTAGTATCATTATTTGAACAAACTTTATAAGGCTGATGTTCCCAGGCCTCGAGGTTTTAAAACTTGAGTTCATTCTCAAACTCAATCTAAAGCGCAATGATTGGCTGCTTGCGGACACGTGTCCGTAAGCAACCAATCATTGCGCTTTATTTTGAGTTTGAGACTGAGCATCGAGGCCTGATGTTGCTGTACGTTTTCAGACTTGGTGGTTAAAAATAGAAAACTTTAAAAGTGGATAGAGTAGGATGAGAGAAAGGAAAGTTTCCAGTCTGCATTCGAGTCACCCCATGCAAAAACCTGCTATACCGCATATGCGAACAATAAAAGAACTGGTTAACTCTTAGTCGAGGTTGCCCAGGAAAAAGTGAAGTTAGGTTAACTGACCATTTTACGTGACCATAGCTGTTGAATGGGACGTAAAACCACAAACTAAACAAACAAACAATTCCTTTGAGCGATGTATCTTTACTTTGGCAAAACCAATTCACAGTCTTCCCCTGCTTTCAGCTCCTCTGGTTCCTGACTTTCATATTTGAGCTGTGACACGTGATTTCCAAAAAAGTGGTATTTTGACAAGTGTAGATTCAGATGAGCCTGGTGCAGAGACCTCTCCATTTAAGCTTAGAAACCTCAAATGAGGTTCAGTCAGTAGTTTAACATTCATAGAATTTTTAAGCGACAAGCAAAGGCTCTGATCAATCTGCGCGTATGCGCAGGCTGGTCAGAGCCTTTGCTGGTCGCACATACCACATTTTTGGAAATCTCATGTCATGGCTCATTTTGTTGGGAGACAAGTAAAAAAAACTCCTCCTCCTTCTAAATGTAGTTTCCAGGATATTTTTAGGGGGTGAGATAATGGATGGGTTAAGCCATGACTCAGAACCAATGATATAACATTTCCTCTATTTTAGTTTATGAGAAAAGTTTTGCCGCTCATGGGCTGGTAACTCCTAAGTAAAATTTGGTCTGATATGGTAAATAATCAAAAGTAACTAGGATTTTATAGCCATCCTCTTAACATGCAAGTTTGATTAAACTAAGGAAGTTATTCATTTGCATATCAAAAGTCAATTGGAGCTTTTTTGTAAATCAAAGTTTTCATCAGATGGCAGTCAAATATCAGTGACCTGGTTTAAAGGTTAAAGTCAGCCTTGACCTTTTGACCTTACCTATAATCATTAAATAATATATAAATTAGGTATTATTATCGAACAATCAATTTTTCAAGATTTTCCAATGTAAACGCTCCAAGAGTCAAATTTTGACCCTGCAGTAAAGTAGGTGAAGGTCAACATAGAATCATTATCTGAGCCGTGACATGTGATTTCCAACAATGTGGTATTTTGACAAATGTAGACTCAGACGAGCCTGTGCAGCCTCCTTTAAAGCTTAGAAACTCCAAATGATCTTCAGTGAGTAGCCTAGGAGTCATAGAATACTCAAGAGACTAGCAAAGGCTCTGATCAGACTGCGCATATGCACAGGCTGGTCTGAGCCCTAGCTGGTCGCATTTTTCTCATTGTTGGAAATCTTATGTCATGGCTCAATTCTGAATATGCATCCGAATTCTCAATACAAAAATCCAGTGTCATTGCCCTTTTGGTTCCTGAGAAGATGTTCGATGGGTTTACACCATAATTATGGGCCTCGTCGCGACAAAACTTGGGTTTCCGACAAAGCGAGTTTCAAACCAGTCTCCTCAGCTACAGAGACTATCTAGAAAATTGAAATTTCACCTGTAGCAAGTTTTCATATGATACTTTTCACAAAGCGAATAACAAAGGCGCTGATCAGACTGCGCGGATGCGCAGGCTGGTCTGCGCCTGTGTGGTTCGCACATCCCGGAAGACAGGTTTTCTCGCGTCGAGGCCCATTTATATTGCTGTGGTGGCCATGTGGTCATATTTTATGTTTTCATCTTGTGGATGCTCTAGGTAAAATCTGACTTCAACTGGCCATGTGGTTTCTGAGAACTAGAGGACCTAAAGGTCCTGTTTAGGTCCTGAAGCACTCACCTGATCTCCTTAATAATGTTAAAATAGGTCAAGTTCAAATTAGGCTTTTTATTTAAACATATTTTGTGTTACCATATATGGGCATAGTGGCCTTGTTGGTCAAGTGATAATATTTATAAAGTTTTATTGACCGAATACTCCATATGAAATTTGAGTTCAAGCATACCAGGGATTTCTGAAGAAAAGATGTTTAGATTCGTATGTGGCAGTCCAAAATGAGTGGCCTCGGATGAAAGGTCAAAGGTCAGCTTGACCTTTGGTGCTTATATAAAACCAGTGTTTCATTAGGTTTAACATTTCTCGCAAGTATTACAATTTCCGCTTAAACAGTTATAGAAAACTAAACATTTCAAGATTTTTCCAATATAGATGCATTAGGAATCATAATTAGGCCTTTCCGTAAAAAAAAGGTCAAGGTCAACCCAGATTCATCATTTGTGCAACCTGGTAGGGCCCACATCCCCAACGCTATATACCAAGGCCCAAGGCCATTGACCTTTTGGTTCCAGAGAAGGAGATATTTAAAGGTTTTTACCTTATATGGAGATGGTGGCCATCTTGGTCATGTGACCATTAACATTTGTTATAAAGAGCTACGTACATTAAGGGGCTTTATTAACCCCCCTATGAGGCTAAAATATACAAATTGTTTTTCACCAATTTGATCTTATTAGTTTATTAGAACAATAACCAAAGTGTAAAAGTCTCAAATTACTTTGACTTTTACCGTTGCTATGGTAACAAAACTGGCCGCCAAAATATGCTGAAAATAGGAATTTGACCATTTTGGAGCACAATGGAGAGGTTTGACAGGGAAATTAACATAGAGCACAAGCAAATACCAAAAAGACATTTTAACAGAAGATGAGAATTACCACGGCACACAACATATTAAAAGGATTTTTTGGTATTTAGCTGTGCTGATATCTAATACTTAAAAAATCGGTCTCCAAAAGCCATTAATTTGGTTTAAAATGTCAATTTCTCTGTTTTAAGCCTTTGATGGCATTTGTTACCATAGCAACGGTAAAATTTAAATAAATACCGAAATTTTACACTTCAGTTATTCTTCTAATAAACCAATCAAAAGAAATTGGTGAAGGCAATTTTCAGTTTTGGCTCTTGATGGGGCCAAAATAGCCCCTTAATGCACGTACCCCTTTAATCCCCTCAACGTAAGGAGTCTCCATATGACATTTGAGTTAAATTGGCCTAGTGGTTTCTGAGAAAACTATATTTTAATATGTTGACAGGACTCCAATATGAGCGATCTTGGCTGAAAGGTCAACCTTGACATTTGGAACTTATTTATAGCCATTGTCTCATTAGGTTTAACATATCAAGTTGGCTTCAACAGTATTAAAAATCTTTTCAAAACTTTTCTAATTTAAATGCATTGGGAAGCAAATTCGACCTTAACATTATGTAGGTCAAGGTCAACATAGGATCATCATTTGAACAAACTTGGTAGACCCCACATCCCAAAAGTTAGATACCAAGTCCCAAGGTCATCGGCCTTCTCGTTCTGGAGAAGATTTTAAAGGATTTACCATATATGGGCATGTCGGCCATCTTGTTCACGTGACCAAAACAATTTGTATATATTTTGGCTAACTTATTATAAGGAGTCTTCATATGAACTTTGAGTTCAATTGGCGGATTGGTTTCTGAGAAAACTTACATTTTAATATATTGATAGGACTCCAATATGAGGGACCTTGGCTGAAAAGGTCAACCTTGGCCTTTGGACTTATTTATAGCAATTGTCACATTAGGTTAAACATAACAAGCGAGAATCTTGACTTTGGCTGCAATAGTTTTCAAAATATCAACTCTTCAAAAATTTCCCAGTTCAAATGCATTAGGAAGCAAAATTTGACCTTGACGTTAAGAAGTCAAGGTCAACCTAGGATATCATTTGAACAAAATTGGCAGGCCCCACATCCCTAATGCTACATACAAAGTCCCGAGGTCATTGGCCTTATGGTTCTGGAGAAGATTTTTAAAAGGGTTTTATCATATATGTGGTCATGTGACCAGGACCATTTGAACAAACTTTCGTTCCCGCATCCTAAGGAGTCTCTGTATGAAATTTCGAGTTTAATTGGCCCAGTGGTTTCAGAGGAGAAGATGCTTGAAATTGTTGACGGATGGACGGAGGCCGGAGTCACTGATATACTATTAGCTCACCTATGAGCCTTCGGCTACGGTGAGCTAAAAACATGTTTAAACATATTGGTGGCAGCCCAATATAAGCCACCTTGGCTGAAAGTTCAACCATGACCTGTACTTTTATCTACAGTATAGTCCTTGCCCTTTGAGGACCAGAAACTCTTAAACGGGTACTTTGGCAAGCAGTGAAGACCCAGATGAAATGCCGCATATTGCGGCATTTCATCAGGTTCTGCACTGTTTGCTAAGACAAAATCGATCTTCAGAGAAAGAAATGAAATATATTTTCTTAGAAATTAACCCATGAAACCTCAATATGTACAATGGACCATTCTGACTTAACTGTATCAAACATTTTGGAAAATTCCATTGGTCTTAAAAGGGTTCAGCATATCCTGTATATCATTCTTTCATATTAAAGGTCATTAGGTTAAACATTTCTAGTATGTATAATGCCTGTGGTTTCAACAATTATCAAAAGACTCAAATTGAACAAAATTGATAGGAGTTACACACATTATGCCACATGCTAAGGCTCATGTTTATTATCTTTTTGGTGGTTCCTGAGAAGATTTCAAAAGGGGTTTTACCATATGGGAGTTGCAGCCATATTGTTTTTGTTAGTGCTGATGTTTTACATCCCAGTCAACAATTTTACAGTCATGTTGTGACGACGGCCTGCCTTCCTGGGTTGAACCAGTATTAGGCAGCGGATAAAGTGTCTTGCAAGGACATAACACAGTGACTCCTGTCAGTCTTGAACTAGCAACCCTTTGATGACCTGTCTGAGCCACTGCTCTCTGCCATCTTGGTCATGTGATCAGGAATATTTGAATAAACAGTTGTACCCCACCCTTAATATATATTCAAAAGTTCAATTGGCCAAGTGGTAACAGAGGAGATGTTTGAAAATGTTGACGGACAGACATATGCCAAAATTGGTTAATCAAGATGTAACAGGTATTGGATGCCCTGCCAGGGGACAAAAATTCCACTCGTACGCTCTTAATTACGAGTAAAATCTAGATAGGACGAGGAAATCCTCCCAAAGCACTCGTCTTGTATTATTTATATCATTAATAGTAAACTACATATATCTGTAGTAATATCAATTCCAAGAAAATACTATGTATATCTTCCTCAAATGACTCATATATATACAGCCGACTCGGAAACTGGATTCTAGTTTGCTTTTAATTTTATTACTGGGAGTACCACGACTAGTGTGATGTATGGCTTCCCATCAAGGACACTGCTTTGACAGCAACCAGAAATCATAGACATGTTAAGAAATTGTCATCCTTTGTAACACCATCTAAATAACTATATCCAGTGCTTTTTGCAAACTGTGTTATCATGTATATTAGAAAAATTAGTTTGTTGAATTTATATTATGGCTTAATTGGCTATTTTTTGGACAATTACAAGGGGCATAACCCTTATATTTTTCATATAAGAGTTATCTTTTCTTATTTAGATATATGATTTAACACAATATATATATATGGGGTTTGGTGGCCTCCATGCGAGCTGAACATTTCTTGTACCTCAACAACAGCAGAATCAAGGGCGAAGATTTGGTATCAGTAAAATGCATTTAAGCCCCCCGGTGGCTTAGGCTGCTGTCCGTTCTAAGGCGGTGGTTCTGTTGTTGTTGACTTTTTGTTTATTGTTACTCCCATTGTGGGAGTCTGTAATTGCTCTATGTTTTGTTGTACGTTACTTTATGTCCATTCTAGTATTGCAATCATCTTGATGGGGAAGAGAGAGCTGATTGCTTTGCTTAATTTGTCTTCCTGGTGTCTCGTGATGGTTGAGCGGCTCTTCCTCGCGGTGCCACGGGGTTGTCTGCAGTTTGTGATTGTGGTATTTCCTGATCATACTCACTTACTATTTTTGAGAATTTATAAATTTGGACTCTATATTCTCATATATATAAACTCACAAAAAAAAAAAAGAAATATTTTGAAATCAGGGGCAGATAAATAATTGCATACAGTAGGCTTATAATGCATCCATTTTTCATCCAACAAGTGACATTCGATGCGGCAGATAGTAGGCTTTACAGTGATATAGGTGTCAAAAAATCCCACTAGGGGAGACCTAGATTACAGTGGGCCCTTAGTCTATGCGTAAATACGACCGTGATTAATGGTACTGGGTCAAGACGAACCAAATCCGGCTTATGCCGTTATCTGATTGGTTGTTACGTCTAACAAAGCCCTTGCTACATGAAACAGTTTCATTGTAAGAAAATGATAATGTCAGAAAATGGGGTTGTATTGCTAATGATTCTAATAAAATATTTTGTGATAGCTAAACGTTTTGCTTCTGGGTAATTTTTTATGCTTTTAATCGTCTGCTGTTGTTTTTTTTGTTTTTTTCAAAATCAACTTGTTCGAAAAAAAATCGTTCAGGAATATAAGCGTGTTAAACAGTTTGGATCCAGTTTTGTCGGGCCTGATCTGGGTCCAAACTGTTTGCAAAAGTTATCAGCAGGCGACACTAGTAGGTAAAGGGGGCTTTAATCCTAACTGTTTCACTAAAAATTAAAAGTCATTGGATTCTAAAATATACTTATATTTTGAATTTTGCGAAAATCATTTCATCGAATACTGGGTAAAGATACAAATAGCAAGTCCGTACCCCATCAGTGAGCCTCTTCGTGAGAAAACCTGTCGAAGGAGTTTCGACCAGGCATGGCCCCAAACTATTCTGTTCAGCTACAGAGACAAGCTAGAAAATCAAATTTTTGCATGCATTTAGTTGATGTATTCAAATTTCCAGAAAGCGAATAACAAAGGCGCTGATCAGATTGCGCTAATGCGCAAGCTGGTCTGCGCTTTTGTTGTTCGCTGGCAACATCAGGTTTTCTATCGACGGGTCCTAATGATGGAAATGCTACTTATAATGTAGGCGACCTGTGCATGTACGCAGTCTATCTAGATCCGTAAAGCTAGCTTCGATAAACAAGAAATATCCCGCCACAATTTTTGTCCTGAAAAAAATCGCCTGCTTTTGACGTTTGCTGCATATATTCAGGCTCACTTCATACATGTACTAGACTTTATTATGGAGGAAAACACAGTGAACCTTGATCAGACAGCTCATAGGGGAACAGTCTGATCAGTGTTCATATTGTAGACGAGAGAGCAGACGACACGGGGAAAATAAATTAGGAATCTGCTAGCGACAGATGTTATGAATTTACAGCAAAAACTAGAACCAGAGTCGGTGTCCAGTTAACCCTTGAAGCGCCACCTATAATTTGCAGCAGACGACAACTAAAAATTTTGCCGCCTTTTCAAAAATAACAAATAAGGCATGATATTTCTTGAGAATCGTCTGCTGGCAGACGATTCTCATGTTATATCATTCCTTATTTTTGTCGAAAAGTGGGAAAGATGTCCCAAAATTTGTCGTTTGCTGCAGTCGTGATTGGCGCTTTAAGGGTTAAAGACCCAAGTTTTCATGTACGCCCATCGAGAACTCAGACAAGCCTGCGCATCCTACAATAGGCGCTCTATAGGTAACCAAGGGTCCAAGGGTTTTACAGACGGAATACTAAGACGCTGATCAGACTGCGCTGATGCACAGATTGATTCGCTGTACGAATATGCCAACTTGTACCTTATGCTGGACACCGACTCAAATTGTGTCTAAGCAACACTGTGCCCCCATCATATGCTTGTCTATAAGTGCTTTCTTACGTAAGTCCGTACTATTGGTCAACCAGAGGTCCTTAAGGTACTGAAACGCTCACCTGACACTGAGTCACAAGAATGTCGATGCCCTTAATATGGGCCGCGACACGAGAAACCTGTCTTCGGGGTTTCCGACAAAGCAAGACTCAAACCAGTCTCCTCAGCTGCAGAGACTAGCTGGAAAATCGAAATTTCGCTCGTATCAAATCTATATATGGTACTTTCCAATAAGCGAATAACAAAGGCGCTGATCAGACTGTGCGGATGCGCAGACTGGTCTGCGCCTTTGTTGTTCGCAAACCTCCGAAGACAGATTTTCTCGCGTCGTGCATATGGTTTAACAACGTCAAGATCAACCTAGGATCATCATTTGAACAAACTATTTAAGTAGGTCCATATCCCTTATGTTACCCACCAAGACTCAAAGATGATTGGCCTAATTTAGTTCCAATTGGGTTAATAGGAGATATTAGTAAAGGGAAAATCATGACGGACGGATTATGGACATCATATGATCACAGCCTAATTTGTAATCGGGTGCATCATTTATAAGCAATAATGTAGCCAACATGCAAACAGTGAATAATCAAAATTATTGCGCATTCAAAATACTGTTTTAGAGCAGGCTAAATATGTCTGTTTGTGAATCAAACTTTGGATGACAAAGCAGGTTGAGATGACATCGAACAAGTTTAAATTCTTTACAACAGGATTTGCAATTTAAGAAGCAGGGGCCACTAACTCGTAGACGTCTTAAGCCTTAAGATCACCTTAAGTTCAACTTACGTTCACCTTAACGGTTATGGCCACTAACTCGTATGCACCTTAATTTACGGAGACAACTTAAGATCATCGTAAAGTTATGGTCACGATAGAGTCACCTTAGCGTCGTCTCAGTGGTTACGAGAGGTACTTCCCAGAACGAACGTTATAAAAAATATGATTTTGGCGTAATAATATTTTTAAATGACCATGAACATCTATGCCTTTGAAGAACTTGCTGCATGCTTCGTTTTTGGTGACTTTAAAATGCCACAAACATGGACAAGTGCACATAGGCAATGCGCGAATCCAGAGAGGGGCAGGGAGTCTGGACCCCCCCGAAGAACAACGAGTTCTATAGGTTTCTATAGAAAAATGCAATTTGGCCCCATCACCTTGGAAAAGGTTGGACCCCCTGAAATGTGTGACCCCCACCCGTCTCGACTCTTCAAAAATTATAGTTCTTTGAAATAAACATTGGGCTCCCACTGTAAAATAAGTTGAGGACTAAAATGTTGCCAGGGCTCTAGTCTATCAGTTGGGCTCGGACCGCCCACCATCCTGGCGAAAATTTCTGGATCCATGCATGTACTCATGTAGCAGATAAAACAAACACATGTATGTACATGTATATTGCTTATGTATGTTTTGTATTTGGTAGTTATAAGTCATCTTACACGTATGTGGTGGACAAAATGATAAGGGTGTGTGTGTGTGGGGGGGGGGGAAACCAATGGAAAAAGGATACTGTTCTAAGGGAAAACGGTAAATACTCGTATAGATCATTTTTCTAAACACATATGAGGAAAATACGAGTTGATGAACATATCACGTTGATATTGCAGTTCGCGCAGACAGCTTGTATACACGTTAGCCCCAAAAGTGGGATCAAAGGAACATATACTACCTATGCTATGGAGAATAGTTAAATGCTGTTGGAAAGATCAGTTATGATGCACCACAGGGAAAACCTTTTCCTTTGTTCTCTTGATCCCGAAAATAGAGCAAAATTTCCTTTTCCCCTTACCTGTTCCTAAAACCATTGTGTGTGTGTGGATGGGGTGTGGCTCGTTAATACAATGTCATTTTCCCTTGTTCCCAAACCATTGGGAAGGCCTTCGGTACTATTCATTCGAATGCATATGAGCGGGCGACTACTGAGATGCTAAGCACTCCAACAGCTGGATCAGAGTTTTCGACGTACTCATGAGTTATAGCTCTTGGCCCCAAAAATTCCCTGCTTGCGTAGTCCGACCGCTACTTTTTTAAACGGCGTTAATTTTGAAATTTTTGCTCTTAATTGTTGGACTAGAGGTTACTCGAATTGTCGCATAGACTGAGGTTTCTTTTTGTAAGCTCTTTAGCTGTGAATTTTGCTTAAAACGATGACACAGAAAAGCCTGCGCAACCGTGCAGTCTGATCAATCCTTTAATTTTTGTTAACTGGAAAATATAGTAGTCAGAAAGTGAGTATGACTAGCAAAAACACACGATCGCAGTCTTCAGACTAACCCACAGCACCGCGAGGAAGAGACACAAAACACAGACAACACAACTTGCAACACTATTTTTTTTTCAATATTCTAGCTATTCTCTGTAGCTGAGTATGCTGATTTCAGCCTACCAAGAGACAGATTTTCTCGCGTCGCGACCCATATATTTATCTTTTTCTACTGAGTCGGTTCTAAATACTGTAAACAACACGCTTTGCACAAGACAATAAATATAACACAGGTAAATCTTAAAAGATAAGGTGACCTTAAGTTAAGAATACGCTAAGACGGCTTTATGTTATCGGAATAGCGCCACCTTAAATGTTACGGTCTTCACCCTAAGTTCATCTTAAGGCCGTCTTAAGTTGGTCAACTTACGATGTCTACGAGTTAGTGGCCCCAGGACACGAAATTGAATAACACATTGTAAATGTACCCAGATGTCATGTAAAGAGAATGATATATGTGCCTATCATAACTGAATTCGTGAAAATATGCAAGCAAAATACGACTTAAGTTAACAATTCAAGAGAGTCATCTGCTTTATCACAATTGAATACACCCACAAATAACCCATGCGCGGATCCAGAAAGTTTTGCTACAGGGGGTCCAATTCTGACGGGTTTTTTTTGTTTGTTTTTGTTTTTATGAGGGGAGAGAGGATCCAAATAGCTGGCGTTTCGCTGGCGGGCCGATGGTGCCCAACATCGAATGCTGGCTTGGTAGCTTTGTGATTTTTCAGGGGATCCAGACCACTATTGCTAAGAAACCTATAGTTTGTGATTTTTTTTGGGGGGGGTCCTGACCTCCTATCCTCCTCTTTAGACCCGCGCAGTTGACCAAACGGCCGTTAAGTGCTCACCTGACACTGACTCACAAGAATTGTAGATGAACATAATGTTTGGTTTTTACAATTATGTCAAGATCAACCAAGTATCATTATTTGAACAAACTTTGTATGGCTGATGTTCCCTGATATTTTCTGTACGTTTTCAGACTTGGTGGTTAAAAAAAGAAAAGAAGGTAGTAAAAATAGAAACTTTAAAGTGGATAGAGTAGGAATAGAGAAAGGAAAGTTTCCAGCTTGCATTCGAGTCTGCATATGCGAACACCACTATAACTGCAGCACGGTGGAGCCACGGTTCGTGCCGGTATACCCCGGTGTTACCCAAGTTGTTTACGGTGATGTCCCGGTAACTGCCGGTTGCGCCACGGTTACATGCCGGTAGGGCCACGGTTGCGTCCCGGTGCTACTCTACACTATAAAACAAGAATAAAAACGTGGAGTTACATCAGTTTTCTTCTGTCTCTATCGCATAACAGTTATGACACAAATTGGACTGCACAGCCATATACGAGTTACTAGTAGCGAAAGCAAATGCCTAGTAACCTCGCAGCTCATTTGCATGACAAATAAGCAGAAGCAGACATGTTTTCTTACGACGAGGTTTAAATGTTGTTGATCTGGGTCCAGAATTACAATGCCTCCTTAAAGTTAAGGAATACTTAATTTAAGTATTGATACTTCAACAACTTAATAAATTGCCAAGACCAATGCAGTACTCATGGTCAAAGATATCATTGTGATCGACAGAAAAAATGAAACTATTTTGGTTTTAATCAGTTTGGTAACGTTATTTTTCGCATCCTGGAAATTCAATACTTAACTTAAGTACTCCTTAACTTTAAGGATACATTGTAATTTTAGGCCCAGATTGTCTTGCGTTTTCGTAAAAATATATAAACACTTTGAGCGGGGCATGTGATTTCATACAGTGTGATATTTTGAGAAGTGTAGACTCAGACAAGCCTGAGCAGTCCCCAATTAAGCTTTAAAGTTGTTCGGTCAGTAGCTTACCAGTCATAGAATAATCAAGCGACTAGCAAAGGCTCTGATCAGACTGCGCCTAGGCGCAGGCTGATCTGAGGCTTTGTTAATGGCTCATATATGCTTGACTCTTCAGTAACTATAAGTGCATTTATTCATAAGCTTTGTAAATGAGCACATTTATACTTCTGACAATTTAACCAACTTGTGACGATTGGAATTTCCCATCCTTATCATTTGGATGAATCCACTTTCATTTTAGGTGCAGCAGAAGTGACTTTTCATTTATATTTTGCATTTTATGACATATACATAGGCAGTGGAACCGCACGGTTTATCACGATGGAGACACGGATGTTCCCGGATTGCGCCGGTATCGCCCCAACGCCGTCCCGGTGGAGACACGGTTGCTCCCGGCGTCTTCCCGGTTTATCACGGTATTTGACAGCCTTCCCGGTTACTCCCGGTGAGTGCCGGTTGTTTTAAACATTTTAAAACAACCGGGGACATGAGCCGGTTCAACACGGTTCATCCCGGATCTCCAAGGTTGTCCACGGTGCCGCCACGGTTGTGACACGGTTCATCACGGTTCATCCCGGATCATCAAACCGGGATGAACCGGCACCTTAAACCGGGACAGTGAGAACGGGGCTTTAACTCTTAGTCAAGCTTGCCCAGGAAAAAGTGAAGTTAGGTTGACTGACCATTTTTACGTGACCATAGCTGTTGAATGGGACGTAAAACCACAAACCAAACAAACAAGCAAGTCCTTTTGAGCCTTGTATCTTTACTCTGGCCAAACAAATTTACAGTCTTCCCCTGCTTTCAGCTCCTCTGGTTCCTGACTTTCATATTTGTTGGAGACAAGTAAAAATACTTCTCGTCCTTCTAAAAGTAGTTTCCAGGGTTTTTTTTTTTTTTTTTTTTTTTTTGGGGGGGGGGGGGTGAGATAATGGATGGGTTGAGCTATGACTAAGAATCAGGTTGGCACGACTTCCGGTGAAAATATTCAAAATGTAAACAAATCGGCTCTTAATAAAATTGGGATTTGTGTCTTAAATATATAGGATATGGATTAGTTTTTTGCCAAGTAAGAACTTTAATTAGTTGCGCGATGTTGTAGAACTGAGAAAATAAATTATATATGCCAGAAACATAATTTGAAAAACAAAAGGAATGCCCGTGAGTCACGTTCAATTGATGCTTAAATTCAGCTCACGAGTATTAGCATGAGTTATCTAACATGACCAGAAGAAGTACTGGGCGCAAAAGAAGAAAAAGTAAAACATCGCCTAACACAACGCCTGATTCAGAACTACAAGCTGCCAAGAAATCAAAACAACTTGAATCGACATCAGAGTCTGAATCGAAGGTCGAGCCAATCGAAAACACTGAATCAGTTAATACAAGTGACCAAAACTTAAATGATAGTCAAGCCATAGAAACTCTTTCTGAAACCACAGAACCTACATGTCATTCTGATACGGACCAATCAACGGACACTGAAACATCAACGAATATTTCTCCGCATCAAAGTACATTGGAACCACCTATTATGGATGATTCGATGTTTCAAAGTCAAGCACAGACTCAGCAGACGCAGCAGGAAGCTGCACAGTTAACCAGTACTCCTATGTACCAGATTCCGCAAGGATTCACACATATGTCTGCGATACCACAGTTGCCACCAATGCAGCCTATGGCCATTCCTCAGCCTGGTTTATCAGAAAGTGATGTTTTTCGGATTGCCTCAGTCATGAAGCAGATGTTAACAAGTGAGATTGAGAAATTAGTAAAAGAAAGAGTTGAAAGAGAGACTGCCGATCTAAAAACTGCAATCAATTCACTGCAGGCTGAAAATCTGAAATTAATTGACAATGTCAGCAAGATGGAGGTAACACTAGCGACGAAAGTCGACGATTTAGAGCAATACAGTAGGCGCTCATGTTTACGCATTGCTGGCATCGAAGAGAAAGAAAATGAAGATACCAGTGAATTAGTCTTGGAACTCGCAGACAGATTAAATATAGATGTCCGACCTGAAGATATTGAAGTCAGCCACCGAGTTGGCCCAATACGAAGAAGACAAAATGCTAATGTCGACGGTGCCGATGATTTAGAAATGATGGTTGAGTCTCAACCCTCGAAAAGCAGGGAGATTATCATTAGATTCAGGAATCGCAATGCACGATTAGCTCTCTTAAAGGGCCGTGCTGTACTGAGGAAGAAAAGAGAAAAGACATACATAAATGAAGACTTAACTCAAGCAAGGAAAGCCCTTGCCTTCCAGTGTAGACAACTGAAACGTGATAACAAAATTCAAAAGACCTGGGTCTATAATGGAAATATAAACATCACGGATAATAATGGAAAGAACGTGAAAATTTCTCACATTTCAGAACTTGTGAAATATGGTGTCCAGATCACGTAAATGGAACACGAATTCTATCTTATTCATATACTGATAACCTCAGAATGGACGGAAAATAACTTAAAAGGTTAAATATACGGCTGAACTACTGCTTAGTTAAAGCTACTGATGAATGAACATGATCTTGAACTGGGCCAGCTCACGTGATTGCCATTAGAACGATATGTGTGCTAGAAGTGAGGACCCTGTCAGAATGCGCGGAAGCACATGCTCGTCTGGGTCTCCACAGCTGGCAGACAAATTGTTAAGGTTCCCATTCTTCCCATGTTGTGTGCTGGTGTATCAGTGGCGAAAGGCTCTGTTGAAATTGTGCAGAAAAGCAGACTCATTCGATTATTTTGCAATTAATGCCGAAGCATGATTCGAAACGATGGCTCTGGTGGGGCTGAGCAGATGCACAGACCCACCGGGGCTCTCGTAGCTTGCCTAGCCGATTGACACCAACATCTCATCTCATCTTTGTATTCGGGCACTTTTGCAAACAGTGCGGACCCTGATGAAGTGCAACGTAATGCTGCATTTCATCAAGGACTACACTGCTTGTAAAGGTAAAAAAAGATTTTCAGATAAAATAATACAATGTTTTCAAAACTATAACCTGACACCCCTAGCTATGTACAATGGGTTATCCCAAGTTTATTGTATCAAATCAGAACGAAGAATTTATTAGTAACATTGAAGGGTTAACATTGCTAGACCGCTGACATCTAATTATTAGTAAAACAGCAACAACAAAAACAACAACAACAACTAGGCACAAAACTTGTTTGACCTTACATGGATCTTGTACTATAGAAAGTCATATTTGTCTATACATAATGTACGAGTTGCCACCGTGTGACACCATTTCAGAATGTTTACAACTACTAATTCACTAATACACACTACTATTCTAAGTACAAATCTTAAATTATAACGGTCTTTACCATAAAGCACGAGAAGACATTCCAAAATAACACCAGTCCGGGCATGAGAAAACGTATCCTTTCCCATGAGCGCTCACCAAGGTGCATATTAGCGTATCTTAAGTTCTATATCTGAAAATTTCAGGGTTGTTGCAACTACAATGTATGGTCAGGCAGTCGGTTTGGACCGCCTGTGAGAAGTGGGGCACGTTTTCTCATGACGGCGCTTACGAATCCCATTTTCAACCCATATTTCATATTTTCCTACCAAACCATGCATGGGCATGGGACGCATGGGCATGGGACATTTTATAGGCTCGGGCCGGGCCACGATGTTGCGGACCTCTCTTTTTCGTGTGTGCTTGTCTCGGCTGGGCATGAGATTTTCTTGCTCATCAATGTTGAAATGCCAACCTCTGTTCGCATTTTGGCATTTTTTTGCGAGATGAATGCAACATATAAAACATTTTGGAGCAAGAAATGTCCTTGATTTTTGGTATTTTCGTTTTTGTGAACGGTTGAAATATCATGCTCAGTTGGGTCGAGCATGGACGAAGTTTTTTTTTTTGGAACCTCTTGACCTGGTCTATGTTAATGAGCAGCTTAAAACGATATTTTAAAAGGAGGTCGTTATTGACATGGTACAAATGTGAAAATGCATGTCGTAGGACCTGGTACCTTCGCTTGATATTTCGTTTCGATCAAGCTTAGGATGCTGGAGCCTCCGACATATGAGCCGCGACATGAGATTTCCAACAATGTGGTATGTGCGACGAGCAGAGCCTCAGGTCGGCCTGCGCAGACGCGCAGTCTGATCAGAGCCTTTGCTTGTCCTTTGAGTGTTCTATAAATACTTAGCTACTGACCAAACAGCATTTTGAGTGTCTAAGCTTAAAAGGTGGCTGCGCGGGCTCGTCTGGGTCTGCGCGTGTCGGGATGCCACATTGTTGGAAATCACATGTGTTTTCTCTGATACTGTCTACCAAGTGGTCCTATTTGGTATTCTAACCCCTTAGGGTACTGCGTACTTTTGCAAACCATGGATACCCAGATGGAGTGTTGTATAATACATGTACGGCACTTTATCTGGGTCTACACGTTTGCTAGTGGCCTCTCAATATAGTGTATATACAATGGATCATCAGGGTGTGTTGTGTCGGGCTAGAGGGAAGAGTCCATTGATGCATAAAGGGGTAATTAGGGCTACCAGTAGATAGTTTCATCGAAGGTATAAAAGTTAAGCTGTCAACAACAAAAATCCAGTTTTCGTTGTCTCCCTTAGACAACGTGTATTGGTAATAGATTCGTGCTGACCCGCATCTGACGGGGCTAACCAATATCTATAAAACTTGACTTTACACGTTAATATGCCTTTAATTTATAAGCATATTATCAGAAACATGCCATCACATTTAATAGTACTATAGAATGTTTAATTGACTTACCAAATTTGTTTACGATTTTCCACCCACAACAGTAATTGTCGTTCACGGTCCGGTAATTAAAGGTCAAAATCGTGTGTTTCGTGTAGCCGATTTATTGTTGTATACTGTTCGACAAAATTAATGCGTGGGAAACCAATTCTTTATATGTCTTATATATATATATTATTACAGATTTTGGTTCCTTCTGAACATGTCATCACAGAGCGGTTGCTTTGCCATGCAGTGAAGACTCAGATGAAATGTCGCCAAATGCAGCATTTCTTCGGGGTCTGAACCGTTTGACAAAGCAAATCGATTATAAGATAAAGAAATGTAATATTTTTGGATATATAGGTTGTGACCCTCAATATATAAATGTATATCCTGATTTTATTGTACTAAGCTTTGTGAAAAAGCCCATTCGTCTGAAAATGGGTAATATATTTACTGCATGCAGTCTTCTATTAAAAATAATCCACATATAACGGAAAATATGCTTACTTTGATAACAATGTAAATAGATTTGTATCAACATTGTTTATCATATGACGTCGCTTCTGGGAGTGAAATAACGCCATGCAATAAAACCTGTAAACCACTAGTGGTTTATTGATTTTCGGGAAACGTTATGACGTGCATAACAACGTTGCGTACATAATGACAAAATTATAACGTCTTTATGGCAGAACAGAGATTTCAAAGTAATCTTAATTTCATATGATAAATAGAATCTGACATTCGTGCTCGTGTATTGTTGAATATATTAAACTCGTTGCGAAAAAGAGATAAAATGCTCGGCAAGCCTCGCATTTTATCTCTTTTTCCCAGCTCGTTTAATAAATTAAATAAAACATGAGCGCTCATGTAAGATCCTCTATTTCTGATTTCACCTTGTAAAGATGAAGAGAAATCATCATAGCAAAAAGTTGCACTGGCCTCTTAAATTAAACTTACAGCGAAAAAAATCATCCAAGTATCGCAGATATTTATAGATTAAAGAAGATGTACAATTCTTCCAATGTATTTTTTTCTCCTACATGGCAAACTTTTATAAATTTCAAATTAGCCTAATTAATGTCCATATATTGTAAAAACAACAATTTCGTCCCTTTTTTATTACAATGTTTACCTATTTACAAATATGGTTTTCAAACTTTGTACATATTTGTTTGTTTTGCTGTTTAGCCATACCCTTTCTTTCCTTCTGTCATCTTTCGCTTTATTGCTGCCGCGCTCCTGGCAATATTTACATTCAAATTGTTAATTACTATTTATTACCAAATTATAAAAAACATGCCTCCGTAGAAATGATGTGTCCACTCTTGCCAAGTTCTATATTTGTTTCACTTGTTGATTGTATTACTTAGATGACTATAGAATTAAACATTTATAGGGCAAGAATAGGACTACACCATTATCGACATTCAAAAGTTAAAGGGCTCGGAACACTGAATAATTTTGAATTAGTTACATTTCTTGCAATGTTATTGTATCAATCAGGAGACATCGAAAAAAATCCCGGACCTAATTCAGCTAGTAGCACTGAATCTGATGATTCATTTCAGTTTCCCCCTCTTCAATGTAATCTTTCCATGGTTCACTATAACGTTCAAAGTCTTGCTAGCGAAACTGATAGAATTGAACCTGAACTTACTAATTTTGATATTATTTCTCTGACCGAAACTTGGTTGAATGACTCTATATCTAATGAAGACCTTAAGTTTAATGAGTTTCAAGATCCATTTAGGAGAGACCGTGTAGGTGATAGTCACGGTGGTGTTATAGTTTATGTTAAGCGTGGTATTCCGTGTAAACGCAGACTTGATTTAGAATTAGTTAATATTGAATGTGTCTGGATCGAAATAATTGTTAAAAACAAAAAGTTACTAATAGGGACATTCTATAGACCACCCACTGCTTCTCCTGTTGTACTATCCGATATAGAAAATTCAATTGGTCTTGCTACTGATACTGGTGTTGAGGATATAGTTGTGACTGGAGACTTAAATCTAAACATGCTAAATCAACATTCGCGGATGAAAATTACAGATCTATGCCAAACATATAATTTAACACAACTAATAAATGACCCTACCAATTATACGGAAACGTCTTTTTCCATTATAGATCTAGTGTTGGTCAGTAATTCTCATTCAGTTGAAATGTCTGGTGTAAGCGAACCATTTTTATCACAAGATGTCCGATACCATTGTCCAGTATATGTGATATTCACTTTTAAGAAGCCAGTGTTAAAGTCCTTTTTACGTGAACTATGGTTGTATAGCCAAGGTGATTTTAATTTGTTTCGACAATTTGTAGCTGAGTTTAACTGGGATTCTATCAAAAGTGAGGATGTTAACCAATATGCTTCAAACTTCACTGATAAGCTCATTAACTTAGCTCAGGACTGCATTCTACACAAACAAGTTAGAATTAGGCCACAAGATTTACCATGGATCAATGGCACAATCCGCAAGCTTATGCGAAAACGCAATCGACTCTATAAAAAGTACAAACGTAATAAAACTGTAGAAAATTATGAATCATTTAAGGATATAAGAAATAATGTAACTTCAAGCCTTCGTAAATCTAAGAAAGAGTATTTTAAATCCTTAGCAGATAAACTAAAATCAGCAAGTCTAGCTACGTCTGATTACTGGAAAACCCTTAAATCGTTTATAAAACCGTCAGTCAACACGTCAATTCCTCCTATCTGTCATAATGGGTCTTATATTTCTGACAGTAGCGGTAAGGCAAAATTATTAAATGACTTCTTTGTAAGTCAAACATCATTAGACGATTCAACTGCCACACTCCCAAATACTGATCTACCTGCCAATAACACACTTCACAATATAATAATTACAGAAGAGGAAGTTCGGTCTGTTCTACAAACACTAAAACTAGGGAAATATTCTGGTCCTGATAATATTAATAATAGAATTTTGAAAGAAATAGCATATCCTATCTCCAAACCATTGTGTGATATTTTCAATCATTCTTTATCACATGGTATTTTCCCCGACGTATGGAAACAAGCAAATGTGTCTCCGCTGTATAAAAAAGATGACCCTTCTCTTGTATGCAATTATAGACCAATATCTCTCTTAAGTTCGATTGGTAAAGTTATGGAAAAAATAATTCATAAGCATATGTTCAATTATTTTAATGATCATTCTATAATAACGTGTTTGCAATCCGGTTTTGTTCCTGGAGACTCGACTGTAAATCAATTAGTTGATATTTATAATACTTTTTGTAAAGCCCTAGACAACGGTTTGGAAGTACGGGCTGTTTTTTGCGACATAAGCAAAGCTTTCGACCGCGTTTGGCATAAAGGTCTCATATACAAACTGAAAAGGGCTGGTATAAATGGGTTATTACTCGATTGGTTAAGTGACTATCTTACAAATAGGAAACAAAGAGTTGTCATTCCAGGGGGAAGATCTGATTGGCAGTTTATCAGAGCTGGCGTACCTCAAGGATCTATTCTCGGCCCACTGCTATTTTTATTATACATAAATGATATTGTTACTGATATACAATCATGTGTTCGACTTTTTGCTGACGATACCAGCTTGTACATAATAGTAGACAACCCTATCAGTGCTGCAGAAATGATTAATACTGATTTAGAAACTATTCATAGATGGGCGGAAAAATGGTTAGTAAAATTTAATCCCTCTAAATCTGAATCACTTTTGGTTTCCCGGAAAAATAATAGAAATATGCACCCACCATTAATAATGAATACAGTTTATATCAATGAAGTTCAACATCATAAACACTTGGGTGTTCTTTTATCAAACGATGGCACTTGGCATGAACATATTAATTTAATCACTTCTAAAGCATGGCAAAAGATATATGTCATGCGTAAACTAAAATTTATGCTTAATAGGGACTCTCTGAACAAAATTTATATTTCCTTTGTACGACCTACTCTTGAATATGCTAATATCGTATGGGACAACTGTACACAATATGAGGCAAATGCAATTGAAAAAATACAAACAGAGGCAGCCAGGATAGTTACTGGGGCAACCAGACTTGTCTCTTTAGATATGTTATCTAAGGAGACCGGCTGGGAATCATTACGGGACAGACGCTACAAACATAAAATGTGCCAATTCTACAAAATGATAAATGATTTAACACCTACCTATTTAACGTCTTTAGTTCCTTCAACTGTTGAAAACACATCAGCGTATAATCTACGTGACTCTCAAAACATTAGGCCTTTACTTACAAGAACACAGCTATATTATAAATCTTTTTTACCGTCATGCATTAGAGAATGGAATGAAATTCCTCTTAATATTCGAAATTCAACCTCTCTCTCAAGTTTTAAACAACAGCTTAACAATAACAACATTAAGGTACCAGTCTATTACAGTTCAGGCAACCGATTGCTACAAATACACCACACTAGGTTAAGAACTAATTGCAGCTCTCTAAATCAGCATCTACACTCTAAAAATATCATTGGCGACCCATAATGTGCTTGTGGCAGAGTAGAAACAACAAACCATTTTCTATTAGAATGTCCACAATATATTCAAGCTAGAAGAGATATGATCACTACATTGTCTACTTTTTGTGTTCCGAGCCTAAATAACTTATTATATGGAGTCACATCTCTTAATAACCACCACAACAAGTTAATATTTCAATCAGTTCAGAAATTCATTTCTGACAGCAAACGTTTTAAATTAGATTAAGGAGCGTCCCCTCTCTCTCTCTCTCTCTCTCTCTCTCTCTCTCTCTCTCTCTCTCTCTCAACTTCTATATTGACCAATATGTAATGCATATAGAGTAGTCAAAATGTTTTGATGTGAATATGCCTATATGAAAAGACAGCATTTTCTCATAGAAAATTTCTATTAATATGATTGATGATCATTCGATCTTTAAATCGGTATTGTTTTCACCAGAACTTATATATTTATAGCAACTTATATATGTTGGGAAACGGATTTGAATAAGTCGTCAAGACTTCTTTCTGAATCCCATTTTATAAACTCTGTAATAGATTGTATGTATGCTCTTGTTTGTACACATGTAAAGAGTTTATCAAATAAAATATGTTTAAACTAAACTAAACTAATCAATGATATAACATTTCCTCCATTTAAGTCTATGAGAAAAGTTTTGCCGCTCAGTGTGGTAACTCCTAAGTAATACGTCTGATATGTAAATAATCAGTGGTAACTCTGATCTTTAGTCCTCCTTTTAACCTGCAATTTTGATTAAACTAAGTTAAGTTAGTCAGTTGCATATCAAAAGTCAATTGGAGCTTTCTTGCTAACAAGAGTTTTCATCAGATGGCAGTCAAATATCAGTGACCTGGTTGAAAGGTTAAAGTCTGACTTGACCTTTTGACCTTGCCTATAATCATTAAAATAATATATTAATTAGGTATAGTTATTGAACAATCAATTTTTCAAAGCTTTTCCAATGTAAATGCACCAGGAGTCAAATTTTGACCCTGCAGTAAAAGTAGGTGAAGGTCAACATGGAATCATTATCTGAATATGCATCCAAATTCTCAATACCAAAGCCCAGGGCCATTGCCTTTTTGGTTCCTGAGAAGATGTTCGGTGGGTTTACACCATATATTGCTGTGGTGGCCATGTGGTCATATTCTATGTTTTCATCTTATGGATGCTCCAGGAAAAATTTGACTTCAAATGGTCATGTGGTTTTCGAGAACTGGAGAACCAAAAGATTCTGAAGCACTCACCTGATCTCCTTAACAATGTTAAAATAGGTCAAGTTCAACTAAGGCTTATTATTTAAACATATTTTGTGTTACCATATATGGGCATAGTGGCCATGTTGGTCAAGTGATCATATTTATATTGTTTTATTGACTGAATACTCCATATGAAATTTGAGTTCAAACAGACCAGGGATTTCTGGGGAAAAGATATTTAGATTCGTATGTGGCAGTCCAAAATATATGGCCTTGGATCAAAGGTCAAAGGTCAAGGTGCTTATATAAAACTAGCGTCTTATTAGGTTTATAAATTAACATTTCTCGCAAGTCTTACAATTTCCGCTTAGACAGTTATAGAAAACTGAATATTTCAAGATTTTTCCCATACAAGAAGGTCCTATGGCCCTGGATCGCTTACCTGAGTCCTGGCACATGAGTAGATGATCTATTGGCCTGTGGCTAAGGAGATATGATATGATTTACTAGTAAAAAGATATTTCTATTTTTTAGCTCTGGTAGCCATTTTGTTCAGCCAAGCTAATCCTTCTGATCAATTTAAATAGAGGGTAACATGAGGACCATTTCTATGTAATAATTTTTATTTTGGACCAGTGGTTCAGGAGATTACATTTGATTTTTTTTTCTTATCTAGAGCTCTGCCAATTCCCATTTCGGCGGTGCAAAACTATTGTGCAATTTTGGAAGAGGGTATCATGAGGCACATTTAACGTAAAATTATTTTAAATTTGGATCAGTGGTCCAGGCGAATATGGCATATCAAGGCATTTCTCATCTAGAGCGCTGGCGACCCCTGTATTAAGCCTAGCAAAACTGTTTGTGCAATTTGGTAAAAGCCATAATGAAGATCAATTCTGTGAAATTATTTTGTATTCGAACCAGTGGTTTAGGAGGAAACGTCATTGAAAGAAAATTTCTTCATCTAGAAATCTGGCAGCCCCTTTGTTCTGTGGAGCGGAACTTTTTGCGCAATTTTGGTAGAAGGCATCATGACGAACAATTCTGTAAAATTATTTTGAATTAGGACCAGTGGTTCAGGTGGGGATGTCGTTTAAAGATATTTCTTATCTTGAGCTCTGGTGGCCCTTTTGTTCAGTGAAGTGGAACCATTTGAGCAATTTTGGTAAAGGCATTATGAGGGACAATTCTGTGAAATTATTTTAAATTTGGACTAGTGGCTCATGAAATGTCGTTTGACGAAAAGGTTTACAGAAGATGGAGGACGGACGCACACCAGACGAAGACCCATAACAATATCTCACCTTGAGCCCTCGGCTCAGGTTAGCTAATAAATGCATTAGGAATCAAATTTGGCCTTTCCGTAAAAAAGGTTCAAGGTCTACCCAGATTCATCATTTATGCAAACCTGGTAGGACCCACATCCCCTATGCTGAATATAAAGGCCCAAAACCATTGGCGTTTCGGTTCCAGAGAAGCAGATATTTAAATGGTTTTAACCTTATATGGACATGATAGCCATCTTGGTCATATGACCATTTACATTTGTTATAAATTTACTCCCCTCTACTTAAGGAGTCTCCATGTGAAATTTGAGTTAAATTGGCTAAGCAATTTCCTAGAAAACTATGTTGTAATATGTTGACGGGACTACAATATGAGTAACCTTGGCATGTTGACCTTTGGAATCTATTTACAGCTAGTGTCTCATTAGGTTTAACAAATCAAGTGAGCTTCAACAAAATAAAAAGTATTTTCAAAACTTTTCTTATCTAATTAAAATGCATTCGGAAACAAACTTTACCATGATGTTAAGTAGGTCAAGGTCAACATAGGATCATCATTAAATTTTGAACAAACTCGGTTGACCCTACATATCAAGTTCCAAGGTCATCTGGCTTCTGGTTCTGGAGAAGATTTTTAAATGTGCATGTCGACCATCTTGTTCACTTTGTAACTTTGTACACTGACGTCTTTACAGATGTCAGTTACTGGCAAATGGGTGGTCACATGGTAATGGTATACCATTTTTTGTACACGCCTGCTGAGGAAAATTGCGGAACTGATGAGCGTGCGTGTTTTGACATGACCAAGGCTGTTGGTTGGAGGATGGATGTAGACTATTTGCTTGTAATGACCTGTTGAGGGGAAATTTTGTTGCGAGAAACGCGAGCATCTCGACACGACCAAGGTAGGTGGTTTGGGCGATAAACAGCAAAACAAAACCAGCGAACGAGTCTTAAAGCTAGAACAGGACGTACATACGACCGTGATTAATGGTACTGGGTCAAGACGAACCAAATCCGGCTTATGCCGTTTGCTGATTGGTTGTTACGTCTAACAAAGCCCGTGTTACATGAAACAATTTCATTGTAGTCAAAGTAAAAAAATAATTTCAGATAAAGGGGCTGTATTTCTAATGATTGTAATAAATATTTTGTGCTAGCTGAACGCTTTGCATACTGGGTAATTTTAATGCTTTTTATCATCTGCTGTTTTTTGTTGTTGTTTCAAAATCAACTTTTTAAAAAAAATCAGGAATATCAGTGTGTCAAACAGTTTGAATCCAGTTTTGTCGGGCCTGATCTGAGTCCAAACTGTTTGCCAAGGTTATCAGCAGACGACACTAGTAGGTAAAGGGGGCATTAATTCTAAATGTTTCACTAAAATTTAAAAGCTATTGGATTCTAAAGTATATTTATATTTTGAATTTTGTGAAATCGTTTCGTAAAGATACAAATTAATAGCAAATTCGTACTTTACCCCATTTAGTTTCTCTTATATATTCTTTGTTTGTTTTGTTGCTTTACGTCCCAAGTCAACAGCTATGGTCATGGCGGGACGGTCAGTTCACCTAACCAAACTTTTTCCTGGGCAAGCTCGAACAAGCAGTTAACCAGTACTTCGTACACATACTTTGCTTGTAACTGACAACCCTTCTTGAATAATTCAGCGGAAGGGAGGAGAATGACCGTAGAAATTTTTTCATGATCGATCTCCACGTAAGTATTGGACCGGGATCGAACTCGCGACCCCTGGATCTGCATTCAGACTCGCATCTAGACTTTATTATGGAAGCAAACACAGTGAACCCTGATCAGACAGCTCCTAATGGAACAGTCTAATTAGGGTTCATATTGTAGACGAGAGAGCAGACGACAAAAGTCGTGACTGGCGAGAAAAATAAATCAGGAATCTGCTAGTTACAGATGGTTTTTCATTATAAAATTACGACATAACCTAGAACTGAGCTGGTTTCCAGCTTAGGGCCCAAATTGGCTCTACGGATTCTGATCAGTCTTCAATATGCGCTCTATGGGTCCAACGTGTTTACAGACGGAATATATAACTTGCCACCAAATTTAGTATTCTAGATTTGTTACCGCTGAAAAATAGTGCATGTAAGACTCTAGATAAGTGGACCCCCATTGTATCTGTCCGTCAGTGATCATTTAGTGAAAATGCACATAACTCTTGAATCACATGGAATTATTTTTATCAAATTTTGTATTCGAATGCATGTCAACATTATCTAACCACTGGCATGTGTCACAGCCTTTTTTAATAGACGAGGGTTTGCTGAGCATCATTTTGAACAGCCGGTTGTGGTCAGTTAGTGAAAATGCTCATAACCCTTAAATCACATGTTATATTTAGATCAAATTTTGCAAACTTATTTAATTTCTAATTCTTGGTAGTGGAGATTATGAGAAACATTTCAGTGAAATTATTTAGAATTTGGACCAGTGGATCAGGTGAAACGTTAAAGATATATCTTATCTTCAGCTCTGGCGGCCTATATGTTTGACAATGCGCGACCATTTGTAAGTGTATGGGGATTTTTTCAGAGCCTGAAGGGCAGCTAACTCCGCAATACCAGGTCTTATCTGCTTAAATTCAACCAAGCTTTTATGATTGGCCTTGTTATCTGCTAGTGGTCACAACATTGTGCATTGATTTTTGAGACACTCAACTCCTCAAGCATACATTGATTTTAAGACACTTAACTCGTCAAGCGCCGCTTACTATGTAGTGGTTCAAATGGCTTTTATTAGCATAGGAAAAACTGGCCACAGCCCCTGGTGGCCATGTTTTACAACCAATCAAAATAATTTGAACAACTTTGGTAGAGGGATACCCAAGGACCACTTGTACCAAATAATTTTCAAATCTGCCTGGCAGTTTTTTTAATACAAGAAGTTTTTTTAGGCTTTCCCTTTTGGTTACCAAGACAATCAGAATTCTTTATGGAATATAAATCTTTTAACAACCTTGAAAGGGACGACAAAGGATCATGCCTGTGAAGTTTGGTGAAATTCTACCAAGTGTTTTAGGTGGAGATGCTTTAAGAAATTGTTGACAAGGCAATGGAAGCACAGACAAACAATGGACTGACGGATGACAGACATCCTATGATCACAAAGCTCACCTCGTTTCTAAGGGTCTTACAAACAGATTCCCTTCCTATATCGATTTTAATACATGTAATGTGTTTCCAGGGTTTAAGTGACCCTCGTTTTTCTTTTTTTAAACAGCTTTAAATTGAACTTAGAAGAACTGCACTTAGCATGTGGATTTAAATGCACACCTCGTAACTAAAACTTATTTTTGGGAGACGCCCTCATTTTTAAATGAAGCTCGAATCCCCTATACAAAAGAATAACTTAGTTGTTTTTCCCTGTGAATATACACGTGGTATATTTGCATTGCTTGATGATATGTACTAGCCTATAGGAATATCTATATCCATTGACTCAACGAAAATCTATCACGCAAACCTCACTCGTCATCATTTTGACACACACACGTACACACATACGTTATTGTAAAAGTCTATATGGGTCCTAGACCGTGCGTATTGAAAGCAGGCAAATATAAGGCTTACGCACAAAACCTGCATGTGCATGTAGCACCTTTCATTTCAATTCATCGACTCTTTTTGCCTACGAGGTAATGTGTTATGATTTTGTTGTCTGCTGAAATTTTTTTTTCAAAATCAGTTTGTTAGTTGTTGTTTGTTTTCTAAAAATATTTGGGAATATCAGTAGAGTGTCAAGCAGTTTGGATCTCCTCGGGCCTGATCTGGGTCCAAATTGTTTGCATAGGTTATCAGCAGACGACACTAGTAAGTAAAGAGTTCATGATGACAATTCAAGCAAATTAGATACTTGACGAGAAATAGGCAATAGTGGATATACATTTATTTGTAAGAGTATCAAATATTTGCCTGCTTTAGATATTTCGCTGATAAACTTTGTCAACAGTGAAAGCCAAGTTCATGCTAAAATGTTGGGTCTTATCTGGATCCATACTGTTTGGAAACCTACTTGTATTCCTGAAAGACTATTTCTTAGAAAATAATTATCTCAAAAGAAATTCAGCAGAGGACAACAACCCAGCATTTAAGGTTTAGACAATACTATTACTTGAATAGTTTTTTGAACACAGGCCATTTCAATGCATCGGTTTTAGATGTACATTGAAGTTTATAATTCACTATAAGCAGTGAATCATAGCCTAATGCACAAAGAATGGTCCAGTTAAGCAATTTTAGCGTGAAGCTGCAACTGTCTTCATCAGTTTAAACACGTGTTTTATGTGCTCAAAAGAACCGTATCGCCAAGACGGTTGTTTTGAGTACACACCAAATATTTTTTGGTTGAGAAATAGGAAAAATAATTTTCTGTTACGCACTCTTATCTGTGGGACTGATTAATTACCTCCACTGGCCTGTATAAGCCATGTTTTATTTATATCGTTAGGTTCACTTGGGGACTACTTCAAAGAGGAGCAGCAAAAACACACCAAAATTCCATCTAATCCCAGCCTATACGAAAACTCATATTTATGTGGAAAAAAATAATTTGGTTACGCGGTCTATATCTAAATTCATTTCTCTAATTTATTTTCAATTAAAATCCCCATTAAAGAATAATTAGCAAAAAAAAAAACGGGGGTCATTTAAGTCCTGGAAACACAGTAGATGTATAGAAACTGTAAAAAAATGGCAATTGATGGTATAAACTAGAAAGTGTTATGCATAAAGTTTTATTCACAGAATTATAATTGCTTACCTCCTAAGCCTATATACTTTAAACATGTGAAGCTTTGTTTGTTTGTTTGTTTGTTTGATTTGATTCTTTACGTCCCATCAACACTCTTTCAGTTAAACAGGGACGGGTCTTCCTGAGTTGAACCAGTACCAAGCTAGGATAAAATGTGTCTTGCTCAAGGACCACAACGCAGTTACTCCGATGAGGCTCGAACCCGCGGCCTCTCGGTCTCGAGTCAAGCACTCTACCACTGAGCCACTGCGCTCCCGTTTAAAGCTTTCAATCCAAAATTTGTATATACAGTATGTTTTGGTTCCAGCTGGCATGAACATAAACAAGATTATTGTCGTTTGTCCGTTACGCTAAATTAATATACTATGCACAATAAATTTAGCATTTGTTTTGTATGGGTGAGCCCATCCACATCAGATCTCGAGTTTCATTTGCTGTCATAAAGATACAAGCGCCGATCATCTGACAAGATTTTCCATTTAAAAAAATACAGAACTACCAAACGCAGCGGCCGTGCTAAAGTGACGTTTAATTTTAAGACTAGCGGGTAACGTGGGTATTTCTGATCATTGGGAGAAGCCGAAACCATTATCAAACGATTGTTTGGTCACTGAAACCGAAAAAGCATAGCAAATGCTGCTATTTTCTTAACTTTCTCAGAGAAATAACACGGGTGGGCATCAGCGGAACTACCGCGAAATCGCATAAACGTTAATTTGCTCCTTCGTCACATCCGGGACCTTTCGCTATAGTAGCATCGTCACGGAAAAGCCAAACAAAGGTAGGTACTCTCGCTTGTTTTGATTTTTTGTATCAGAATGAGCTAACTATGTAAAAATCCGGTAATGCTATTCCATGTAGATATGATTTACCTTGCTAAACAGGCCAAATGCGATGTTGAAAAAAGCTTTGCTTTGAGGTGAGAACCGTAACCAAATCGAACACAGAACGGGATTTCTTCAGATGTATGTCAAAACGAAGTAAATATGCAGATGTTTTGCCATTTTAGCTCAGAACAAGAGCATTTTACACATGGCATGTACATGACAGCCCTTATTCGTTCCTCGGATGTAAAAAAATCGAACCGATCATGTTCTTTGAAGGAATAAATACCAAAGTTTTCAGGCGCAGTATCGCTTTCGTCATCGCGCTAGTTGTAACGTCACGCTCTAGTTCCTTCGAGTATACCATATCATTACATGCAGTGCGTGCAGGCGCGGAGAGAAATGTGTGTCATATTGTAGTATCTATACACTTCAAGTATATTTTGGCCGGTAGACGAGACCTGATACTTATATCTGTAGCGCATCTGCGCAAAAGGCTGAGTTAAAGGTTGTGGGGGTTTTGGAGGTGAGGACTTGGAGTGGGGCAGGGATAAGTGTGTTAGTCTGTACACGGGGAGCAGCGTTTGAGATGGATTGGTGGTGGTTTGGGGTGTTTCAGTAGATACTACAATATTACACACATTTCTCTCCGCGCCTGCATGCACTGCATGTACTGACATGGTATGCTCGAAGGAACTAGAACTTGGTTTTGCACAACAAAACAAGGACAAAGCACAAAACACCCACAAACAATTGTAGCAACAATAAACAATGAATCAAAAACAACAAACACACCGCATTAGAACGCTCAGTCGAAGTTACTGGGGGCTTAAATTAACTTTACTGGCCAAATCTTCGTCCTAGATTCTGCTGTTGTCAAAACAGAAAAAACAATGTTAAGCTCGCTTGGAGTCTTCCTTACCTATCCACTTTATCATCACAGGGAAACAATAAATTAATTACTGTGATGAAACAAAGAAAATGGCCCTTAACTTATAGACAGTCAGAGCTAAAAAACCTACCCCAGTTGAGCCACGGTGGGCCACTTCAAAGATAGACATCAGGCACTGATCCACCGATGAAAGTTTTATGCCAAGGTCGTCAATGTGTCTGAAGCCTAACCACCGTGAATTTCATGCCTTTTTCATTACAAAATGACGGTTTTCATTGTTCAGCATGACAAATGAAATTAAAATTGCCTCAATGAAACGCAGACTTTTCGAAATTATTTTGAGCCTTTATTCCAGTTTTTGTGACTTCCGATTTTGACCCTTTCAAATTAAAAAAGCTGTATTTTGCATAATACCCGAGGTATTTTTGTGAAATTTCACACATGATGTGAATAATATTGAATATTTGTTTAACGACAAAAAATTGAATACTTTTAACATTATTAAGCTTTTGAATCAAATTGTTTACTGTATGCGTTAGAAGATTCCTTAAGTATATTTACAAGCAATAAAGATGTATTCTATAGTTGTACACATGTACATACAAAACATAAATAAGGAATTTGAGTTTCTCTGTGGGTTTCAGTAACCACTAGAAGCAAACTACTGTAAAGGGTGAGGGGCGGGGCCAGTGAGAATTCTTCAAAGTCAGGCATTTTGTATATTGAGATTTATCAAGATCGACAAAGCATTGTGAATTTTATGGAAGAAGGCAAGAGAATACTGCCCTCGCCGGGCCTCTAATGTTAGCCATTGCAGTTCATCCAGCATATCGCAGACATGACTTCTGTTTCAAACGCCCACAAGTCTAGCGGACCACAGTCCACTGTACCTACTCCAATAATCCATTTTGAACTCCAAACTAGAGCTGCATATTCCACTTTGGGACAGGCAAGCATTTTGTAAGCAGCTTCCTTGGTTTCTCTATATATGTGCCAGAGACAGATTAATTTGATTGAACATATTTGATAGTCCTGTATCTTGTTCAGAATTCAATTATATAGTTCCTTTGCGATGAAATCAAAGAATTACAGTGATGAGAATATACCCTTTTGACTTGACTGGGTGGTACATTTGATCTCTTTATATCGAAACTGTTGTTCCTAATATTAAAGTTATCTGTATGTTGAGTTTTAGCTTGTTCACAGTGAAGTGGGTATGGGACTTTAGCAGGCCACCAAAAATAGGTGCAAGAATACGTCTTTCAAGTTTCACTTAAAAAAGATGACCCATGGTTCACAAGAAAAGATAAAGTATTTTGTTGTGGCCTCTTATTCTAGCTTAAATGGATAAACGGCATTGGAAGCTAATACAAGATTGCGTAACTAAACTAGATACTTCACTGTTCATTTGTATACATTATATTGTTCACTAATTCTACAGGCAGTAGCGAAAGTTCTATATCTGAGGCAGAAGCTGATCAGATTTCGAGGGTATGCAGGCTGAAATTATTTTCCACTTATGGCCTAAAACGTGGTTCGTCTTGTGGTATTACGGCTCGGTCAACAACGATGTCGTCATGTCTAGCATGCCATTTAACTTAATTACGCTTTTACTGGGTAGGCTTAGACTTCATTTTGGACGAAGCAGTTAACCCATTCTTACGCTAGTAATGCACTGACAACTGCTCTTCTTGAATCAGCGGGTGAGAATGACTCCAGAAAATATTTCGTAATCAGTCTCCATAAAAGAATGTGATGGTTCCAGAATGTCTGTGCGTATCTATGTGGGTGTGTACAATGCGTGTGCATAACTTACAGACCTCCAATGGGTAAGTAACTTCATTTTTTATATGGTCTTTTGGCAGAAACGTATCAGTATGTCTGGGCCGGTTTTGGTACTTACTACTGAATACAATTTTCACACCGGCAGTATCCAGATTCTGTACGCTGCGAATTAACAGAATTTTTTGGCATTACAGTAAAATGCAGCCTATATCAGCCGACGAGTCGAATGAATTGGCAAGTCATGTTTTTCTCTAAACATAAGATCCCTTGCTAATAAAAAAAAAATAGCAAAACTGTCGTTGGCGATGAAAAAAAGGTTGAAGAGTTCAACATAGTTCCTAGAGTAAAAGGTGTTGATTTTTAACTTGTACAGATGCCGTACTGTCCGAGAAACAACCACAAAAAACTTAGCCTGCGCTTTGGTCAAAGCTGATCAGTATGTGTGAATGCGCAGGCTGATCAGAGACATTGTTATTTGCCCATCATCGGACGGAGTTTTGCTTGGTGTGACACAAATACTTTGCAAATTACAGAACCAGAACAGATCATTTTGGTTGGCTTTTTTCTTGCAATAGCAGAGCAACATCTACAAAGTCCTGTTGTTGTAGATGATTCACATGGAAGCAAAATGATCTTAGGGAAATAAGAAAACTATCGCAAAGGCGTCCTCTGCTAATTTCGGGAATGGTGCCTTAGAAATTATGGCGTAAAAATGCCTCCACACACATGTTCATGTCAAAAAGGCAGCTACTGCTGCTCTGTACCGTGTTAAACCATAACTGAAACAAAGTAGTGTTAGTGAATGGTGTTACTACAGTACATAAAAAGTTCATACAGAACAACGGCCAAACATTTGATAAATCGCAAACTCGTTGAAGCAAATGCCATATTCCTTTTTTGAAATACTATGTACATGTCGTACATGTATAATCCGACATTTTAATCTGACAGCTCAGTGACGACCAGGTTCCGATGGCCAGGTTTTATTTCAGCCCCCTTATCACAGCGTTTTAGCAAATGTGTAAAAAACGTACCCTTAATAGCTTTTTTCCGGCCCTAAATGATGACAGCGCTGCGCACTGCCCAGCTCGAAAAAAGTACCATTTCTCATCGTTTTTTTTTTGTTCACGCATCGGTACACAACTGACCCGCAAGCGCCAACCCCCCCCCCCCCCCCCCCCCCACACTCGGGATTCTAACGAGTACTCACATCTTATGTTTTGTGCAAAAATCATGTATCGTTTAAACTTTCCGTAATTGCCATTATCATTGCTACTCAATTTGCTTTCGCTTGAACATTTGGAACATATTGATGAGCATCCCCACCCGGGAGTAGGTGAACATAGGCATTTGTTTCCAGTGAACGAGGAAACGAAGGGTCAAATTTGAGATGAATATGGAACAAGCTCATTTTGAGATGGAGGGACATTAAAATCGAAAGTTTGAAGTAGCGGAAGAGGAAATCAAAGCAATTCAGTTTTGCTATCATCTTGATGGGGAAGAGAGAGCTGGTTGCTTTGCTTAATTTGTCTTCCTGGTGTCTCGTGATGGTTGGGCGGCTCTTCCTCGCGGTGCCACGGGGTTGTCTGCGGTTTGTGATTGTGGTATTTCCTGATCATTTGTTTGTTTGTTTGATTTGATTCTTTACGTCCCATCTACAATCTTTCAGTTATATAGGGATGGATCTTCCTGGGTTGAACCAGTACTAAGCTAGGATATTTCCTGATCATTCTCGCTTACTATTTTTGAGACCCGATCAAATCGTTCACTAAACATTCATATGTCTCTATAATTGTAATCGGCTAAATGAGACTTACACAAGTAGTTCAGGCCGAAAGTTACACAGTTTCAGGGCTATACACAGAATCATCTCATGGAAAATGTGTCTTTGACGGTCGAATCGAAATGCATTTTTATTATACAATCTGTTTTATTTATAATAAGTTATATCTTATTATTATTATTTAGATCTATTTATTTTTTATTTGTAATGACTTTAGGGTAAAGAAGACTTACACAAATAAATCTAATCTGGTGCCCTGTTGATAGATAGATCTAGGGGATGGAACCAGACTAAAACAAGAAAAGATATGGCATTAAGTGCCATATCAATGAACTCGGCTTCAGCAGATAAAGAGTTCGTTCTTTCATCACATCACAAGCTACATGTGAGTACATGTATCAACAAACCGAATGATGTACACAAACACAATCAATCAATTATTCACTCAATCAATCAATCATTTTTACATAAACAACAATGAAACCTCCCTCCATGATGAAACTATCTCAATGTATTTATTCAAAGAAGGAGTCTTATAAGACAGAATCGATGCTAGAATCGCACAAGGCAAATCTTACCGTTTATACGAATGTAAGGAACTTATAGAGCATGGTTTTTGGCTCTGTATTTGAAAACAGAATAGACCTTGAGATTATCGAAATTTGCTTTATTTTAATGTTTAAAGCCGCGAGAACCCCGACTTTGTTTAAAGCAGGGACCACCCTGAGCGCCCGCGCAGTCCCATTGGCGCCCTTGTTTTTACATGTAGTTTCAAATGTATGATAAAAGAAGTCAGGAAAACCGTCAGGTTTGATCAATTTTAAACTCTTTGTCGGACCAGATCTGGGACCAAACTTTCTGCTTATGTTTTAGCAGAGGCTCGCTGATAGCAATGTTTAAGATCAAAGAAGCCGCTATGAGTTCTGTTGCACGACGTGGTAGCAATGACCAGTGACCTATATATCGGTCACTGCCTTGACGCTGGAAAGCGGATGTAGCACATTCTTTAAACATAGGTTTCCGGCCGTGGGTAGCTTCGGCTGGGTCGTTTTCGGCCTGGTTTTAGGGTGGGTCGTTTCGGCATATTCTATTAGGATGATAGGATCTGATTGTTTTATAAACTTGCCAAAGTTCCGACTGCATTGATTTTTCCACGAAATCGTACATGCGCGCATTCTCGCAAGAGCGTTCACTAGTACAAACTGGGCTCTTTTCTGAAATGATTATTGTGTACACAAATAGGTGCTGGCTTTCTTTTATTTATTTATTTTTTATATAAATTTCCAAAGATCCGTCTGCATTAAACACTACCCAGACCGAGTACCGAAAGCTCAAGAACAGACTGCACATGCGTGCATACTAGCAAGAACACTTACAGGGAAATAACTAACAACAATCGGACAAATAATGTTGTGGACAAAAATATGTACTGAAAAGAGAGCATTCCAGATCCGACTCTATTAAACACTTGAACACTTGGACACTTGGAGTTTGCTCTGTACTAACATAAGCAAATAAAGTTAGTAACTATGTGCAGCAGACGACTTAAGCAGGCACCATTTGGACGAACATATGGGCCGAAAATTAGGTGCATAGACCCACTTGATGGCTGTGCATGCATGATTACTTCACGCATATTAAATGCATTACGGTATCTGCCGCATTTATGTTTATATGAACAGCGTACACGCAGGAAGAATACAGAGACCGGCTGCGCTCTCATGTTTAAAGGGTGTGATAAATTAAATGAGCTGGCCCATTACTATAACATTTACAAGAAATCTATTCAAGGAACGATGTGAAAGCGCCAGGTCATTCAGTTTATGACATGTATGCGTGACTGAGATATATCCTTATGCAATGACCAGCATGTGCACACTGCTGTTGGTTATACATGTAAGGTATGATAGCTCAACTTGCGACATCAAATTTCTGAGAACTAACAATAGCCCCTGTATTAAACAGAGTACACAGTCTTTTAAAATTCTGAAAGGCAGGTTTTATCATGAAACGGCTTATAGTTTTAAAATTCAATGCGAAATTCTTTTATTACAGCCAATTTTATCAAAACACAGACAAGCTTTCCAGGTAAAGGTTTCTGATAATGCGTATTCATTTGATACGGCGACCCAATTATGATGGCCGTTTTACACACAAAAGTAGTCTCTAATAGGACTATCAGTTTGAAGAATCCATTAAGTGATGTACTGTTACCTCAAAAAATTGTTAGATAATTATCCACTGCTGGTAAAATTCGTTTTGGTTAATATCTTGAGAAAATACTGGGGTAATTTTACATAAAATGTTGATTCGGCCAGCATTCACCCTTTGCATGCTAGTGCTATCGCATCTAGTTTAGACCAATATAGTAAACGCACTACATTCTGCCTGATGTGAATTCAAATTGTTTGATACTAAACAATAAAGCTGCTTCTTAAAGTATTTAAAAGTTAATTTTAGAAAAGAAATCGGCAGACGACACAATAGCAAAGTTTCCCAGCGTGCAAAAAGTTTAGGTACTGAAATTTCTTTTCTTTCACAAAAACTATGTAGTGAGAGTGTGGACTACTTTTCATGTTGCTTCAACCTTTTTTTCGGTCATAATTTTGAGGGAAAAAATGAAAAAAATCAGCAGACGACAAAAAGCATGCTAAATTTAACCAGGCATGCAAAAAGTATCACCTTGCACCATGACACAAAACGCATGAGCCGTGACATGTGATTTCCTACAATGTGTCATTTTGACAAGGGTAGACTCAGACTCCTTTTAAGCTTAGAAACTCCAAATGCTGTTCAGTCAGTAGCTTAACTGTCATTGAATATTCAAGCGACTAGCAAATGCTCTTATCAGGCCGGGCAGATGCTCATACTGATCAGACCCTTTGCTGGTCGGACATGCCACATTGTTGGAAATCTCATTTCATGGCTAATACTATCATTTAAACCATAAAATGCCAGTAAAATGACTATGTTTATGATTAACATAAGTATAGATGTAAACAGTGTATGCCCAGATCAGACTGCTCCCACAAGTGCAGTCTGACCACAGGAGCAGTCTGATCTTGATCTACTCTGTCGACGAGGCTTCAAAACAGTTTCAACAGATGACAAAAGCAGATGATCTTTAAAATTGTAGTTTTCAGTTTACGATTTTCATAAAATGCATGCACGTCTGCGCGGCTCAAACAACGTATTAAACAGGTTAACTCTTAATATAATATTATCAGATCTCCCTTCTTGGGCAATGAAATAGTCGAATCACGCCAAAATATGAATATTAAAGTTGCCGTATATATGCAGTGACCAAGTAGCTTAATAATGGAAAATGTATGGGAAAGACCATTTTATATTGGCCACAAATTGGAATTTCTAAGTTTTAATATAAATTGTGTTTGTCTTAGAAAATGGTGCAGACCCTGGTGAAGCGCCCGCTTTAGATGCCTATATTTTGTGAAGCATATGGCTCTCCACATACTCCACAACAAACATTGTCTGCTTTCTCATCTGCTAGCGTAAGACAATTGCATTGCAAACACTCAGAAGATTAACTATTTTTGATGCATTATGTCATACATATTGAACAAGTATAGAATCGCATATTTTTAAGGGGCTGCCGGTCATAATTTCTATAAAATGAGGTATATTTCTGTTTAGGTATCTTAGTAAACAATGCAGACCAGATTGAATTCCACAATATTCCTTTTCCTCAACGACTCAACCACAGCTGAGCATTATTTCTGGAGCATTGATTCTGGGCTGATGTATATATGACATCAATTTGTCCGTAAGCTGAATTCATGAATATACTACACGCACCTTTATTGATTGATTTGATTCTTTATGTCCAAGAGAACATTTTTTTCAGTTATGTCCGGACGTGTCGTCCTGGGTTGAACGACTAAGCAAGGATTGATGTGTCTTGCTAAAGGACACAATACAGTGACGCCGGTGATGCTCGAACTCGCAACCGCTTGAATTGGTTTCGGGTCAAACACTCTAATATTGAGCCACTGCGCTCCCATACTGAATTATGTTTTTTTTTATTTCTTGGAACTGCATCAAGGCGACCGAATGAGAAACATAGATCACCGTTGCTTGTGCAGGCTGATCAGAGCTTAAGGACATTAACAGCCATGGTACACGCAGGCATGTCAGACTTTTACTACTTCGGGATGGCGAGCAGGACAGATCATCATTCCCCTGCAAATTGTTCTTTAACATTTCTGATTTTTGGCTGCCTGCTATCTAAAAACTCCCAAACTCATTTTTTCATCCATTTCACTCTGGGGAAAAATGTTTCTATGAACACAAGTTAAGTCATAAATTCTGATAATGGAGTTAGCGATTTTATATGGGTCATTAGCATGACAGCGGAACTAAAGGTCCCAGGAATTCCTGGGACCAGCTCTGCAGACTTTACATGCTCTGAGTTTGAGCAAAGAAGGGAGATTATGCAGAGAAAATGTGTGTCCAGTAGCAGTAGTTTTCCTTGATCTCAGAGCCTAGGCCAGGCTAACACAAAGTGGAATACTCTTTGCATGCTGGTAATTTCGCAGTGCGGAAAAATGTGTGGTAATGAGTTAAACCTAGTCAACACTTTTTCAGATATGTTGGGATGGGTTGAACTAGCACTAATCAAAAAGTGGCTGTGTCTACTAGTGCTTTGCAAACTGTCTAGATCCAGATCAGACCCTAACAAAACGTCGGACCTCTGTTTTCCACTCTGATGCCCGTTTGCACGCCCGTTTTGTGTTTCTCCAATAACGCTTTTTGTTTACTTATACGTTTATATGACATGAAACATTTATCGAAATGACGCTGAGCGCGGGAATTTGGAGTTTTGCCTTATCCAAAAACTCCGTTATGTCTGAAATAATTCAAATAACTGGAAAACCAGCCATGTTCGGTAAAATTGAAAATGGACACATGCCTGAGAAATATAAAATATAAATACAGTCGAATCTCGTAATTTCGAAGAGATTTAATTTCAAATTATCGATAATTCGAATTATAGGAAGCTTGTGACACTGTGACAACAGGGACACAATAATTACAATTTGTGTTAGCTTTTACGCCATTTCTTCATCAATCTAGACATTCCCTTACACTTATATAGAAACCAGTATGAACATTTGTTGATTTAGTCAAATCAATTTCAATTTCCATCACTTCAATGAGGTCGGGTCTTTGATATGGCAGTTCACTGTCATATCTTTTCTTGTTTAGGGGTACAAGGGAACAGTTAGCCCCAATGGAAAGGCCTCGGAGCTGACGGCCGTAGCAATGAGTGTTGTCAAAAGATAGCAAGCAAGGTATTTGTGAAAGCCAATACGTATTGCTTGAGATAGCCAATGCTAATTGCTTTTCGCGTAAACCAATACTTTTATCATCTTTTTTTCACGTAAGCCAATACTTGTATCATCTTTTTAGCGGTGTCTGAGCCCGACTCTCACATCCGGCGGTGCGTAAGCAAAGTTCCCAGAAAAACCACCAACCATTTAATGCCATCTCCGCGGAGATGGCAATCAACACACAAGTGCACATAACTCTGAAGTGAAAACTGGTACTAAGGCAAAACAAGAACATAGCTAAAAATAGGTGCCCTTCATTTCTGTCATTTGACGAAGGTCCGATAAAAATAAAATTGCTTTTCATTGGACAAAGTCAAAATAGTTATATGGAGGGCCAAGAGGGTGTCATAATAAAATAAGCACCCACAGGAGGTGGAACTCCTTCGAAATAAAACAACAAAAATGCCAAGTAATCGGTAACAGAAAAAAGCTCTCTTTTCCGCAACCGAGTTAAGTACTTAGCTTACAGTAATATATAAATCCATAATGAGTGTAAGGGTGGGATAGAAAAATCTCCCACAAGGATAACCGTTTGGCATCACGAGGCTCCAAGGCTGTACTTCTTTTGTGGATCATTTGTGTTGTTTATGTCTGTGCATGCTTTCCCGTCTGTTCATTGCTGCCTTGTGGTCACCTGAATGGAAAGGGTTGACCTCTTGGCTCTTGTTTGTGATCTTTATTGTGATTTTGATACTTACCCATTTAGTATCCTGTGATAGGTGTGGTACTTGATTGTATCGGTCCCTGATCCTTTCAGTCTTTCTTACTTTGTAGAGTGATGACAAACCGTGATTCCGAGGGACAGATTTTTATATCCCACCCTCATATGAATAATAAATTCTTTATCTTGCTTACCATTAAATACCGCATTTCATATTATAAAAAAGGCTCTCCGAAGTTCCTGAATACTCTGAGATGCAACATAACATGATTCGACGTCACTTTAACATAACAATGACGTCGCTTGTCGACCACGCGTGTGAGTTCAAATACACAAATCATGTACAACCTTCACGTGACGGCCTGGATAAAATAACATGGGTAAGATAAGATTTTCTATCCCAGGATAAAATATCAGATATTCTTATCCGGTGTGCAAGAAATAATTTGCTAAAGCTTACATTCAAACAGTAAACTACAGACTATGACACTACACATTTACTCCAAACAACATAAGAATCAAAATTGACCCTTAAGAATGGTCAGAAGCAAACTATCAGGAGCTTAAGGAAATAGAATACTGTTGACAAACTTCGTCCTAGATTTAGATGTAACTCCTAGTACATGAAACAAATAATAAAACAGATTGTTTTAATATTCTAAGACACACAACTCTTTAGTGAATATCTTGATGCGGCGGAAATTCAAACTCATCCCAGAATTTAATACTGTAATGCTTATCTACCATTTTGATGAGGAAACAATCAAAATTGAATAATATTTATTATGATAATAAGTCCCTTTAAGAACATTTAAAACATTCAAAAGAAAGTAGATGGTAATTGGCAACAAACGCAACAGAAAGTTTACTGTAATTTAGATTTCAAGCAAGAAATTAGATCCTTAGACTGATATAAATTCAAATGGGATCCGAAGATAGGCCTTGAAGTCAATTACAATAATTTTATTGGCGAAGAACGTCAATGCATGGTAGAAAGCAGCTGCTCAAGTAATAAATCCACCAGTTTGCTTTTGCATCATTCAGAAAAGTGTGCGTCTTGTTTATAATTTCTTTAAAGTAAATATGAGTAGTACTTATATTCTGGAATTTGAAATTGCATTGTCTCTGCATCATGTTCCTTCTCTTATTTGGGCCTCATCGCGAGAAAACCTGTATTCGGTGTGTCCGACTAAGCGAGTTTCAAACCAGTCTCCTCAGCTACAGAGACTAGCTAGAAAATTGAAATGCCACCTGTAGCAAGGTTAGATATGGTACTTTCCAAAAAGCGAATAACAAAGGCGCTGATCAGACTGCGCGGATGCGCAGGCTGGTCTGCGCCTGTGTTGTTCGCAAATCCCCGAAGACAGGTTTTCTCGCGACGAGACCCATTTACCCTCAGTCATTAATTATTCTTTTCTCATGCTAAAGCATATAAAAGAAATTTATGTTTTCAAAACCATGAGTGTCTGGGTGCATCACATAAACAACACTGATTAATATCTTCTTAATAGTTGTATTTGGTTACGAGCTAAATTGATAAATTGCTGCATCCTGTTTCAACATTTGTGCCTCCTCACCACAGTATTAGTCTGGGAGCCAGATGAACTTATCATTCACCCCCTCAGGATCCAGGGGTTTAAATAAAAGAGCTGGACATGTTCTTAAATTAAAAAGTGTCACGATCAACGTTATTTTAGTTAAATCATAAGGTACCCTCAAAAAATTGGTGATTATTGTTTCTGCCAAGTACCAATGACTTATGCTCTTGCCACACCTTATTCTAACGGAAATCTAGACAATCTTGGTGTATGGATAGCTTATTTAAATATTTAACTAGACTAAAGTTTTGGCCTATGAATTTCCTTGTTTTTTACAACAATGTTCTTCAAACTCTTGCAATATGAAAACATCCCCAAGATCAATTCCTAATGTATTTGCTTTACATTTATTGGAGTCTAAATAACGATTATCTAGACATGTTTCCAAAATAGAAGTGTCACCCTCAACGTTTTTGAAGCTATATCATAAGGCACTGACAAAATATATGTAACAATGCCTTAAGCTCTTGCCAAACCTTAATCATATCAGAAACCTTGGCAATATTGTGTCTATGGATAGCTTATTTACATAGTCATATATGAGGGTCATTCAATAAAGAATGAGACTTTTTCAATAACGCAGTGAATTTACATGCTAGAATTTTGATGTCTCGTACAAAGGTAGCACGTCTTTTTGGCTGTTCACATGTACTATTTTCGACATGTTACATAGTTTCAATTTTTATTGCTAGACAACATTCGAAGCAAACCTGCGTGGACAGCTCAGTATAGGTGGTAACCATGGCAACTGATTAAGATGCATGATTTATTTTCCTACTAATACTTATATATGCTCATGAAATCTGCCTATAACCAATAATTGAAAGTAATGTTTCAGAGTATCGAACTGTTACCATTAAAAGAAAGTTAGAAAATCATGTTTTCAAGAATTGTCTGGCATTCTTCGCTGACCTATTGATTTTAAAGGTTAAGAGCCAATGGTTTAGGTAAACAGGGTTTTGTTCATATAAATTGAATAACATTCAGCTGCACGTAGCCATACGTTTTACAGGATATCCTTTACTTACCTAGTTATCATAGTAATGCAAACGAGCTTGTTAATATTTTTTGTTCGAGAAAATTGGTTCCTACGTAACCAAAATAAAGAATACGCATGTTTGGATTTTCTTTGATAGCCTTTTATGTAACACTAAGATTGTTCAGTACAAGAAATGATACCAAGAAGTAAAATTATATCTATGTTCGAAAATTAAATGACGTTTGGTATGCAAAAAGTGATACAAACGTGGCCATGCATCTTCAAGACCCTCCACAAAATGTCCCGTTACTATGGCAACTGAACAATCACAACCATATTAGTTCTATTCCTGAATTGATAAGATGCCATACTGTTATTGTAGTGACTTTTAACTTAATGCATACACAGGTTTTCAGACTATAAAGAAAGTAAGACAGGAGGCAAAGATCAGGAAATGATAAATTCAGTACCACTCCCGACTAAGGATACGACATGGGAAAGTAACAAAAATACAATGAACATCACCAACAAGAGCCAAGAGATCAGCCCTTTCCCAGCAGGTGACCACAAGGCAGCAATAAACAGACGCAAAAGCATGAGAAACACAATACAAAAAAAACCACAAAAGATCCACAAAAGAAGTACCTTCTTGGAACGGTCAGTAAAAATATTTTACTGGAGGGCTTAATGTGTCCTGGTTCACATCAGAATTAAGGGCGAGTTTGGTGCTGTGAAACTGGTTTAAGCCCTCCAGTAAAATATTTGTACTGACAGTTCCAAGGTGTTACATCTTTAGTGGATCATTTATGTTTTTTCTGTCTTGTGTGCGTCTGTTTTTGTGCCTTTTCCCAGCAGGTGCCTTGTGGTCACCTGCTGGAAAAGGGCTGACCTCTTGGCTCTCATTTGTGGTGATTTACTGTGAGTTTGTCACTTTTTCATTGGTAACCTGGACCAGGTACTGGTACTTGATTGTATCGATTCTTGATATTTGCATCCTTACTTACTTTAAACCATTTTCACGGCGCCAAACTCACCCTTAGTTCAGATGTGGATCAAGACACATAGATGTTTGGTTTGCATAGAAGACCCATAGCTTATCAATGCATCATCCCCAAAAACAAATAAATCAAGATATAAAATTTAGATAAAGCAAAGATAAGGACTCAACAGTACATAAAACTGAATACCTGAGCAAAAGAAATCCAACAGGTAAACCCTGGTGGGCCTGACAACAGCCAAAGCATCAGGCCCTACCATCTCATTAACAGATAAGTCTTTAAGTCGGAACCATCAAAGAGTCTGAAGTCTGACCCCCCCCCCCCCCCCCCGCGTGAAATTAAAGAGAAAAGCAAATTTGCCAACCGTGACTGGGTTGACTACCAAGCTTGCAGTCTGTGGCAATACATTAATGTTATAGCCAATCTTTTTATAATGGGAAATTATTTTAATGAACTACGCTGAAAATTATTAGAGCCAACAATCTTCTTCAAACTATACACCAAGTCACCATAGAATTCAGGTTTTAAAAGTCTCAGTCTTTATTTTATGACCTTTGTAATATGACTAACATTTTGGTCTTTTAATGCAATTGTAAAGTATTTGAGGTAATACCCTCCCCCTAAAATGTTTCATTTTAACACAGATTGTCTTCAAACTCTTACAACATGAAAACAGACAAATATTTTCCGATAAAAATAACTGTATTAAAAGGTCATGAAGTACTGGATAAAATGTAATGTTCTTTTTGACATTATTATAAGCTTTTCTTCAAGCCAAAAGCAAATTTTTGAAATCATGCTAGAACAGTTAGCTGTTGATGCTTGATTTGCTGCGCTTGCAATAACAACTTCCGTCACTTCAGTCATCATAAGAACTTCACTTATCACTGCCATCTGTCATTGTCTGTAGAATATTCTACAATTTCATCTCCATCCTCATCATCATCATTATTTGACCCACCAACCTCCTGGTCCATGTTCTCCTCAATAATTTCAAACATTGAGATCACACATCTTAGAGCAAAGGATGCGTTAAAACGAGAAGCATTTAGTGTGGCTCAGCTCACTCAATGATTCCTGGTTGTCGTGCAGACGTCGACAAAGCCATGAAGGAAACATTCATAAAAAAAACTCCAAGTCTCATGGCGGAGCAACAGGTGCAGGCGTTTTTGGAATAACACAAAACCATGCTGCCTACCAGAGATGGGTGATGGCAACACATGCGCGGTCTAAATATATAAGACAAAATTTTCGTTATCTGCCATGAAGCCAGAATCATCAAGTGCACATAAGGATCTATCAAAAGCTGAAATCAAAAGAGTTTGTAAGCAAAACAGTAGATGCAGTTTGCGACTCCTGGAATCCATTTGCCGCAGCAACTGATACATTAAAACTCCATAACATATTTTCTGGTGCTGCTGTTTAAACTGATGTAGAGTCGGATCTTCTAAATGCTGAAAAGCTAGGCTCAGAATGTAGAAAGACATTTGTAGTAAACAAATTGATAACTTCTTTGAGCCTATTAAGAGGATGAAACTTGAAACTATGGCAATTACCAATAAGACTGTTAAGCTTACTACCTAACGGAATAAGGTCATAGGGTATAGACATATGCGAAACAAAACTGCTGGTGAAGCCCATGGTGGTGAATCTGACTTGATGTGACACAGCTAATGCCATACTGCATCAATCCTGTCCCCTACTGCATTGTTACTGCTGACAGCTTTCTTGGAAAGACAAATAAAGCCAATAGCTTCAGCTTCCTTACAAAGGATACCATGGATGTGCGAGTACCAACAGAAAATCAGAGAGAGAGGGGGGTCGTCTTCAAACTTCTTATTTATTAAGTTTCCTGCAGAGAGTTTGTTGAATTTTATTCGTTTCAGATACTGACCACTTCTTGGCCTTGATCCTAATCTGAATTAAGGGTGAGGTTGGCGCCGTGAAACCGGTTTAAGTAACTAAATGTAACTTTTGTCTCAGTAGGAATACGAAATAGCAATGATAAAGACTTACAGAAATGACTAAAGCAACAGCCTTCAAAGATTTGGTACCAATAAAATGCATTTAAGCCCCCCGGTGGCTTAGGCTGCTGTCCGTTCTAAGGCTGTGGTTCTGTTGTTGTTGACTTTTTGTTTATTGTTACTCCCATTGTGGGGTCTGTAATTGTTCTATGTTTTGTTGTACGTTACTTTATGTCCATTCTAGTATTGCAATCATCTTGATGGGGAAGAGAGAGCTGATTGCTTTGCGTAATTTGTCTTCGTGGTGTCTCGTGATGGTTGAGCGGCTCTTCCTCACGGTGCCACGGGGTTGTCTGCAGTTTGTGATTGTGGTATTTCCTGATCATACTCACTTACTATTTTCAAGCCCTCCAGTAAAATTTTTTACTGACCGTTCCAATGCGGTACATCTTTTGTGGATCTTTTATTGTTTTTTCTGTCTTGTGTTTGCTATGCCTCTGTGTGCGTATGTTTATATGTGCCTTGTGGTCACCCGCTGGGAAAGGGCTGGCCTCTTGGTTCTCGTTTGTGGTGTCTGGCTGTGAATTGTCACTTTCCCATTGGTATCCTGGGTCAGGTGTGATACTTGATTGTATCGATTCCTGATCTTTGAACCCTTAATAACTTTCTCTAGATTCTAACTTTTTGAAACATTGTTTTTGATATAATGTCTTATTTATTGGTAGAATTGGTAATCAAAATGGTTGCATGGCTTATTATGGGATGTGAGAGGCCTTTTTAGGGAGGAAACTGGAAAAATATTACAAATGCTTTAACAGTGAAACACATTTATTGGACAAAATTCGGCGCGCAAAGGGACGTCAACCTTCAACGTCATTCTCTCAGAATGTCATCAATTTAAATCAGCCACCTTTTTGCGTGGCGGCGCTCAAATGGAATTTAATGATATGCATTTTCTTTAGTTTGCATCTCAAGTATCAGATATCCAGGCTTGGCATTTAATAAGAGCATATTCTTTGTTTCTTTCTTTTTTGCAGTTTCATATCCGGGAGTAATTTTATATAAATAAGCTATGGTCAGTGAGCATCAGTCTCATCAGTTTGCAGCAAACCAACTTTCTTCAGGTAAGCAAAGTTCATTGCTTTTACAAAATGCGCAGAAAATCTTTTTCAACTAATTATTAGCTTTTACCTTATCACAATTTTCATAAATATACACTGAATTTTAACATCTAAAATTGCTTTTATATTCATATTATTGCAAAAAGTCCAAAGATTTCTGAAACTTTGCATAAAAACATCTTATATCGCTTCAAACATTGAAGCTTGCCTGTCATTTATTGTCAGTGTCCATTCTTTAATTATGATAGAAGCGAAACTATTGAAGTTTGTATTTGGATACCTATATCTCAACATCTCTGCATTGGCACCAAAAAGCTTTTCATTAGGCTTTATGGCAAACGTGATGACGTCACTTCCCCAGATTAACTTTAATTTATTTAGCTAAAAAAACGCTTTGAAAACAAAAATTAAAATTTGGATAAAATATATAGCCATCAGGATGAATATAAACTAGGGTACAGCCTTGTCTGTTTAAAAAGAAGAAAAGTGGGAGTTTTTCCCTAGGCTGAAAACCCTGAAAATCGATAGCTCAATTTTAGTTATTGTTGCTTTGAAAAAATATACTATTGACATGAAGTTCAGAGAAATGTTTTGAAGATAATATGCTTGTAATAGTTCCTTGTTCATGTGCGGATCCAGAAAGTTTTGTGAGAGGGAGTCCAACTCTTTTTTTTTTATGAAGGCAGGGAGAAGCCAAATACCACTATCAGCGGGCTGTCATCGGCCCACCATTGAAACGCCATTAAATGGCGTTTCGCTGGCGTGTCGATGATGGCCCAATATTGAATGACGGCTAATGGTGTCTTTGTGATTTTTCAGGGGATCTGGACCAGTATTGCTAAGAAACCTTAAATTATCTCCACATATTGTTGAAGGCTGTTGCTTTATTCATTGTTGTAAGTCTTTATCACTGTTATTTCATATTCCTACTGAGACAAAAGTGGCATTTAGTAACTAAGACCAATCACAGTGATAACAATTTATACACTGAAACGATGTTTTAATTGGTCACCTTACATTTTTTTGCACCTGTTCAGAAAATAAAAATCGCTCATGCAAAATTTTAATGCTATGAAAAATTCCAAGACTTTGTCGAGACTCTGCAAATTATCTCTTTTTAAAATGACAGGTAGATCTTGTAAGACAAAATCGGAGAAAAGGTATCCTCATTTCAAAAAGTCACACATTTTAGTGTGGTATAAAATATTGCTTAGATACGTTATCAATTTATATTTTAATTAGTTTGAAGCTGTTAATAACAGCTGCGATATAGAATTATAAAAAAAAAATCAAAAGTTTTGTGTCAATTAAGTCACCATTTCTCTTCTACGTTAACATGATGAGAGCCACTATCACATCTTTGTCAAAATGTTTTAGCTTTAACCATGCAATTTGCATACAAACTTTGCATTGCTCTGTACGCTTTATTATCTGCCACATGGTCTATTATTGTCATCCAGGTGTATACCAAATAACATGAAAATGTGCTCATTTCACCTTATGAATCTCACTAAAACTATAAAAAAGAAGAAGTTTGTGAAAAAAAGATTTATGTTGTTAAAGCTGAAGTTCATTTGTTTTCAATTTTCCTCAGCTCGAGTTCAGTTGTCTTCAATTTTCTTCTGAAGCGAATTTGAGATGTTTTCAATGCTCTTCGATAGCTAGAATCCAGTTGTTCTTAATTTACTTCCATAGCTAGAGTCCAGTCGTTCAGTGGTTTTCATTTTGTTTCATTTTTTCTCCCATATTTAGAGCAATGGTTTTAACTGTCTTCCACAGCTGGGTCTCAATTATCTTCATTTTGATTTCAAAGCTTGACTTCTGACCATTTCTTCCAAACCTACAGATAAATTATCTTCCAAAGTTGGATTTCACTTTCCCTAACTTTCTCTCAAAGCAGGTCTTTAAATCTCTTCAGAATGTATACTTAAGGAATAAAGAAACGCAACAAACACTTCGAGTCACTGTAAACATACAATATGATGCAAGTTTTGAGTGCAAATGATATTTATCAATAGGAGCAGTATCTGTCCGTCAAATTACAGCAGATTCAACGTAATTATCGATTTCGTAATCATTTTGGTATGCACGTAACCAGCCTGACCCCCCCGTAGTAAACTGCTGAAACAGGGTAAAAAAAAGCAAAGTTTGAATCAGCCATCGGTTTATTGTCTTAAAAAGTCTTGGCATAGATTGAGGATCAAGACAATGATCAAATGGCGACGTTTCTGTAGGATTCTGAAACGGCTTAACGTCACTAACGTCAACTCTGAATACTGCGTGAAACGCGTAAACTTTCTTTTCTGCTTGAGATTTATTCATTACAAGGACGTTTTGTTCAAGAATTATGACTTGAAATTTTCAGACGTCAAAAAAACGCAATTCTGACGTCAAAATTCGATATCCTACGTTTTAATGGTTTCCATGATGATTATGCGTTTTTCTAATGATAAAATGGTCCAGTGACAAAGTTAAGGCTACAGTTAACAAATTTGGTGTTCACTCTTGGCATGTAATCAGATGTTTCCTCTTGCATCATGCCGTGTTTTGTTTGGCTAACGTCGATATAAACACCTTACCAGCGTATTTCTACGGTATCTGAAAGTCAGTTTTTCCAAAGCGAGCATGTTCTGATGTCTCTAGGTTGATCTTATCCCGTATATTCACCAGCGACCAAAACTCGACGGCTCTAAGTGACGTTTATCGTTTATTCACTACCATTGTGTATCTTGCCATTCAAGTAGCGTGTTTTGACGCAATATTTGACTGCATTACGAATATGATTAGACGTTTGTTTGATTTGCACATTGTCAAGTCGACGCAAAATAACCAAACATAGAAAAGACGGGGTTTATTGATCTTTATTCTGACGTTAACGTCACATTTTACGTTTTCATATGTTTTCATCTTGTAGCGTAAAATGTAGCGTTAAAATGACGTTTTGGTATTTCATCACATGCTATAAATACTCAAAAAGATTTTTTTCAAAAGAGATTTCACCAAACAGTCATTTAAACACGCAAAAATTAAATTTTTGTCTGTTGCGTTTCTTTATTCCTTAAGTATAGATTTCAGTTGTCTTCAAATCTTTTTCCCAAACGTAAGAGAATGACTAGGAAATATCACACAATCACACACTGCATACCAGCTTGCAACGCAGTGCAGATGCATTTTTTCTTGGCGCTTTAAGGGTTAACAATATGTTCTCTTTGTATTCTAAATATCTTTATTTTGGTTATTTCCCATTTTGGTTTTGAGGACTGAATTTGGGTTCTGATTGCTTCAGATCCTGGTCTTTGCATACTTTTTACCCATGCATGTATGGCCATGTTTGTTTACTTATATTTAAACGATTTATGGAAAAAATAGAATGCAAGCTGATCATTTTTCCTTGATGAGTTCACTAAATCTAATGATATATGAGGCAAGATTCTATTATCATATGACTTAAAACTAGCATTGCATTGCTCTTTTCCATCCCATTACTGCATTTCCTTTGAATACTTCTACACTATATATCTATCAAACTATTTTAGGAAAATTGGGACATTAAAAATGAACCGTGCACTACTCATTGTCGCTGTAACCTTGGTTGTCATGGTAGTAGATGAAGTCACTGGTGAATGTTGCCCCGCCCATGGCGGATGGTGGTGGAAGAAGGGAAAATGCAATGACTGTACTAAAGGGACCCCCTGCTGTGGGCATTATCGATGTAACTTTCTCTGTTGCGATTGTGGTGCTGGCTGCAGAAGTGGGAGTTGTGGACGGAAGCGGTCATTTCTAGACAATCCAGTCAACCCAGCAAAAGTCTTCTCGGCGATTGATGTCAATGGGTAAGCATGATTCAGTCTGATTACTACATGTATTCCGCCAACGTAAGAGTCACCGTCGCATTCACGCAATTCATAAGTTTAACAGAATACTTCTTCCAACACAAAAAGTCTCTCTTATGGTTCCTAATATCTGTGAGTATTACTACAAGAAAAAAATATGGGTCTCGTAGTGAGAACATGTGACGAGGTCGAACATTGAAATTTGAATGTATGATAGTTATACAAAATGGACTTTACTGAAAACGAATGACAAATGTGCTGACCAGGCTGAGTAGAAGGAAGCGCAGTTTGGTCAGTACCTTTGTTGTTCGCATGCAATGAGTTCATTTTTGCTTATGGCGAGGATTTTATGTTTTGCTGGCCGTAGAGTGCCTTTGGATGATTAAAATTAATAAAACCATAATAAGCGTTTTAGTCGAGGAGATACAATTAAAGCATCTTCATATTTTCAATTAAAGTGATACATTTCTAGTTATAAAAGTGTACTATCAATAAGGGGCTGTTGTAATAAGCTGTGATTTAAACTTTATGAAAACTGCAGAACTTAAAAATTGACATTAAAATATACCCAAACGTAACACGCTGTATTGTATCATCAATCCCATACTTTGGGACCATGTTCAACAAAAACACTAGCCTCTCCATAGCACGATTTGTCATCACATGACTTTGAAACAAGGTTCAAATGTGCATCCAAAAATGAACATGGATGGCCGTTTAAATCCATGCACATTAAACACAATTGCAGTCAGCGTACCGACTCCTTGCGACTTCCACAAGGCCATCGTATGGGCATCGTGAGATTTATATAGGGAGGTCTTGAAGATAACACGATAACATTGCGGTTGTTGTACGATATCCGCAAGGTCTCTGTAGGATTTTGTCTTAGTTTGTCGCCGAAAGAAATCGCAAGGTGATCGTAAGCAATGTAAACACATACGTCGTAGCTTATAGCCGCCTACGATGCCGAAAAATCGTAGGGAAAATCGTAGACAAATAAATCGTACGACGACCGTGGCAAATGTAACCGAGGCATGAAACACTTTATTGAGTTCGTACGGCATTGATCCCATTATCCGCTTACGTAATTCTAAAATTTCCTGTTTCATACAATGCTATGTTATATTGCAGTGACTCGGTGGTGGACAAAGATGAATTCTATGAACGTGCAAATGAAGTTCCATGGCCAGCAAAGTCAACCAGGTGAGGCTCAATTTCCATTTAAAGCTGCATAGTCTGTAACTTTTGATCTTTTCATTTTAAAAATAATGTTTCTTTTTTTCAAGAACACAGTAAACATACTAAAAATTCAGGTATACATTTTACCTTTTTCGTAGTAATTAACAAATTATTAGTGTCAAAACAACAACATTTATGTTAAATTACCTGTCTAGAATTATTGGAGGGACGCAAATAATTACAAACAAGAGAAAAAAACACCTGTTTTATAAGATTATTCACTTTTCCATGCAGTTTTCAGCTGTAGAAATTAGATTTATTGTGAAAACATAACTTTATTCTACTTTTACAAATGATTTAAAAAGAATTTTTTTTTTTCGAAAAATGTTCATAGTTACAGAGTATGCAGCTTTAAAAGAAAATTCAGTTGTATCACACTGGTAAATGTATACGTCGATTTGGTGGTATTTACGCGTATTGCCGGTACTTCATAGACCGGAAGTGGTAGATATTGGTGTTAATACTATATAGAAAAACATGCCATATGCCTAAAGGACTATAGAGAGGTTGCACAGGCCAAAGTTTTGTAAGATTATTCTCCCTTGATCCACCATATTGGAGACAATAACCAGAGTTTTGTGCACAATTTTAATCATTTTTATCAGAGTATTACGCAGTGATAAAAAGAGTCTGAGATTTAGAACCACACCATGTTTATTTTTGAGGCTCTTAGAAATTGAATAATTAAGGTTTCATCTTAGTTTACCGAGGGATATCGGGAAAAAATATGCTCAAAGTACATTACGATTGAGTAGAAAACATGGCTGGTTGTCTCCACCAAGAAAGACAACTCAAGGTGTGTGATGTCATCTGCAACCTCTCTATAGAATAAGGTTATTTTTAAGTATTCAGTATTTGCATTGCGATTTATGTAAGCATTTAGGAATAGATTCTAGTACCGATCATCCAGATCGGTACTAGAATCTATTCCTAAATGCTTACATAAATCGTCATGTACATGCCGAATACTTAAAAATCTAATTCTATAGTCCTTTAGGCATATGGCATGTTTTTCTATATAGTATTAACACCAATATCTACCATTTCCGGTCTATGAAGTACCGGCAACACGCGTAAATATCACCAAATCGACGTATACATTTACCAGTGTGTGTATGGTACAAATTACTAAAAAGGGTAGTGCCTCTACATACAAACGATATGAAGTATATCTCTCAAGAATGAGAATACACGAAAAGGCAAGGATGATGAATAGGTATTTTCTACAATGGCCTATGTCTACCGCTTATTCGTTTTAGTTTTCAGTCTTTCTCCCCCTTCCTTTAAGTCTTTTTGTCCATATCACGCATTATGTTTATGAATCGACATCATTTTATCATCCACACATGAAAAGTATACTCATGAATGGTTCATACTCGTGATATGCTGAATGCAAAGAGAAACGTCCACTATATCAAAAGTTCAAAAACATAAAAAAATATGTCTTAAATTAGAATATAGTCCAGTTTGTACGTCGATTTATACGTCTTAGGATAATCACAGTTTATTATGTTAAGCATTCGAATGAAAGGTCTAATCAGCAAACTCTTCGCCATGTTCATAGAGGGTCTTACACGAGTGCTCATATTTTATTGAATTTATTAAGCAAGATGATGAAAACCGATCAAATGCGAGGCTTGCTGAGCATTTAATCGTTTTTTTTTGCAATAAGTTTAATAATTTTAAAAAATATGATTGCGAATGTTGGATTCTATTTACCACATGCCATTAAGATTACTTAAGAATCGCTTTTTGACGTGAAAACAATAAGATTTTGCCATCTACTCAACGTTAGAATGAACGTCATTACGTATTATTATATAACTAAGAAAAAAGACTGATTTTCATTGGCTTAGAGCGCTCACGTGGCCAGTCAATATATTGTCATATTCACTGGCTTGCGCGCGCTTGCCAGTGTATATTAGTTACTAAAATTAGACTCCTTGTTTTTTTTTCTTTCCGGTTCTGCTTTTCTAAAGCGTGGCTAATAATCATATCGTAGTTGCTGAAAACGCAACAAATCACGCACTGGAGCTGATCTATTTCGATTTTAATGCACAATAAACGACGAAAACAAATTTGAAGTCTTCAGCTTCTTCCAACTTTCCGCCTTTGCACTGAAGAACTCCCGCCAATACTTAGACCACGTCGCATACGTTTACATGTATTTGTAACGTCTTTCAAGCGTAAAACCGACGTTACACCGTCTAACGCCATGAATGACGTCGTTTACCAGTAACATATGACGTCAGCTATCACACATTTTTCCTGCGCTTTCAAAGCTGTGAATAATTGTTTGGCATATCACACTTATTTTATCATTGGCTCTACATGCGAAGTGTGTTAGAATTCTTGTTTGTAAATGTTGAATGATGACACTCATGCACAACATATATGCAATAGTAAAAGAGTGGTCTTATTTAGGTTTGCACTGTTTCTGCTAAATGCTTGACTGTCCCAAAACTTTTATATAAGTTCGGTATTTTTTCCAGGTGCAATAATACCTGTACATCTTTCTCTAAATGTTATATAATAAAACAGTTATTGACTAATGAGGCATTGGATATGATGTGATATCGGCCAGAGAATACCAATATTGACCTCGGCTTCGCCTCGGTCAATATTGGTATTATCTGGTCGATATCACATCATATCCAATGCCTCATTAGTCAATAATTGTATAACATTACTAAATCTGTAAACCACAAGTGGTTTATCGATTTAATTGCATGGCGATATACCACGCACAGACGCGACGTCATGTGTTAAATCATAATTCGTATCGGACTTTAGTTGCATAGCGGTGGTCCAAGCCTCAAACTAGATGACGGTTTTGGACGCTAAGCTGAAGTACTTGGTGAATGTTTGATGATTATCTTTGTCTGGACCGACCGTTATTCAACTGGTAAAGCTCTGGCTTAAAGAATTGATATTTATAGCCATGAATCGTCTTCATTGTTTTATATAATATTCAGTTTGACTATAATGGTTCTATGATGACAGTTGATATATTTAGGGAACCGTTATATGAATCAAACATTATGTGTTCCATGTATAAATGACAGAATCCAAATATAAGGCAACTGTTTGAGTGCAGCATATGATGTCCTCAAATCCCAAGTAAATTGCTACTTACCGTTTAGAGGCGGTGATTATGGTGTAAATTCTTTCTTTTGGAGTAGTTATTTTATGTCGTATTTTGTATTGCCTTCTGTCAAGTATTTTGATGAAAGCTTTAGTGGTACAATTACCTCAGTTGGAGAAAAGGTAGCTGATTTAATTGATTCTGTTATCGATTACTCGTAATTCCGTGGTTTCTGTTTAGCGTGATTGCTTATGATAGGCTGCGTTATTTTATCATTCAATCACCGAGCCTTCAATGTATTTTTAAATGTGATTTAATGTTTCTTAAAAATCTGTGTTTTACCAAATAAGCAATGATTTCATTTGTTGAACTTCGAATAATTAGGCAGAAATTGTTATATAGGAATGTGAAGTTACTACTTTAGCTACTACTAGTGCATTGCCAACAGTACATGGACGCCCTATTCAGCAGTTAGCTTACAGTAAACAACTTTTAATTAAAAATGATCGTCTTCGTGAATGGAAACCAGTCCTGATTGAATTTTAAAAAAGTAGCCATTCATCGTGTTGACAAGTGCAGTTGCAGTTATACAGATCTCAGACAACTTTAAAACAATTTCGCTGTTCCTTCTGCCAACATTACAGATACTAGTTACTGCCAACAGTACAATACCTTATACAATCGAATTGTATATGGACGCTCTATTTAGCAGTTGGGGTAAAGTTTTCATTTCGTCAGCGAAGTTGTTAGCCTAAAAACAATTTATAATGAAAAAAAGATCGTCTTTGTGAATCGAAACCAGTATTAAGTGAATTCGAAAATAGCTATCTATCAGGTTTACAAATGCATTTGCAGATATACAGATCTCGGGCAACTTTAAAAATCGTTCGCTGCTCCTACTGCCAACATCACAGCAGCAGCAACAGTTACTGTCAACAGAACAAATAAATCGTCAGACACTATCATGTGCGGATCAAAAGGAGGGGGGGACAGGGGGTCCGGATCCCCTCTGAAAAATCACAAAATTATAGGGTTTCCTAGTAATACTGGTCCGGATCCCCTGAAAAATCACAAAGCTACCGAGCCAGCATTTAATGTTTGGCCATCATCGGCCCGCCAGCGAAACGCCATTCGCTTGCGGGCCGGTGATGGCCCATTTATAGCGGTATTTGGATCCTCTATCCCCTCATCAACTAAAACAAAAAACGTTATCAAATTTTGATCCCCCTCTGACAAAACTGTCTGGATCTGCGCATGACAATGGATACTCTATTTAGCAGTTGGGGAAGTTGTTAGCCTATAGTAGATAACTTTTGATTAAAAAAATCATCGTCTTCGTGTATGAAAACCAGTCTTGATTGAATTCAAAAATAATCATTTATCATGTTGACAAGTGTAGGTGCAGTTATACAGATCTCAGACAGATTTTAAAATATTTCGCTCATTACAGCAGTAGCAGTAGCTACTGTAACGTTCGGTCCTTATATCACGTGTATAGCCTCAAAACCAAAAGCTCACAATGACATTACGTAATGACATCGTGAGCTTTTGGTTTTGAGGCTATATAAGTGATTTATGGACAGAACTTCAAGCGCCTGTGCGGTAACTGCCAGCAGGACAGCAGTAGCAGTTGCTAACTTCAATTGTATAGTACGTAATTGTAAATGAATGCATAATATAGTAAAATCGAAATATTATGAATTTCAGGGGACTTTCGGACGAAGATTTTTTAATCACAGAATTTGAGAAAATGGACAAGAATGGAGATGGAATGATCAGTCCTGGGGAATTCGACGCCGATCTCAAATAGACATGGTCTTGTGTGGACTTGAGTGTCACTTATTATTGTGAAAATGCATTCCATCAGAAGTTTATTTACTCTTTTTTTAAAAAAAAGAAAATCGTGTTCGTGAGATTTATCAAATCAAATCAAGTCCAACTGAAAGAATAACATAAGTAAAACACCGTTTATACAAGTGACAAGCAATCATGACTAAAAAGAAAAATAATTATGAATATACTGATATGATTTATTAATGTGTATATGATTGTTAATGTGTATATACCATAATGACGTACAGCGAGCCACTTTAGTTACGCACCACTTTTTCAGGGTCCACATTTTTTTACAAAACATTCTCTATGATAATTTACTTATTGACGTTTTATCTGTTCGGTGACATCGAAAAAATATCGGAATCACTCATGCGAATCATTCTGCTACGTCAAAGGCAATTTTGTCAAAAAATGCACTTGCAACCTGAACGTCTATATTTTCTATTTTTGTTGGTGATCGTTGTGACGGAAAAACACCAAAAACTATTATTTTAATCAACTTTGGTAGTTGAATTTAGTAACACCCTTACTTTTTGAAGAACTGCTCGTTTTGACGGCATATTAACGTCAGTTACAATAATCAAACAGGTTTTCCTGTGCAAATTGTTTTGATATGTGTCACTTGTTGACATAGAAGTATCAAAACCCGAATACATCTTACCATTGTAACGTCTTATTGCCTTGGTAGTAGTTACGTAATCACTAATATCAACACCATGACGCCATTAAATCCATTATTTTTTACGAAAATAAACGGCGGATATATGGTTGTTTAAACTGAAATTACAAAATAAGTGTTTTGATAACTATAGTTTACTCAGAATCATACGAAATTTTAACTTACTTTTAAAGCTGCATAGTCTGTAACTTTTGATCTTCTAATCTTAGAAATAAAGTTTCTATTTTTCAAGAATGCAGTAAAAATACTCAAATTCAGGTACACAGTTTACCATTTTCGTATATCTTAACAAATTATGACTATCAAAACAACAGCATTTATGTTAAAAGTCAACTGTCTAGAATTATTGGAGGGACGTAAATAACTACAAACAAGAGAAAAACACCTGCTTTTATCAGATAATTCACTTTTCCATGCAGTTTTTAGCTGTACTGAACATGTTTATTTTTACAAATGATTTAAAAAGAAAAGATTTTTTTTCGAAAATGTTCATACCTTTAATAAAAAGTCCTAAAACCAACTTTTTTGAAACCTTGGCCAGCTGGGAACCAAAAACAGCAAAACGTTTAAAACATGACGAAGTAAGCAAACCGTGACATTCCAGACTTAGATATTGCCGAGAAAAAAGCGGCTGTCATCTCTGGCATAGCAGAAATTTGATCCTGAAAAAAGTGCATTGTGATCTGAGTTTCATTTGAAATAATGCAATGTGAAATGGTGTTTTGAGGGTAGTGCCCTTCATGATCTATTTTCGCATTCATTTCTGATCTGATCACAATGAAATTGTAAAGACAAATGCAAATATAAATGTGCTTTACGCTGGTATTCTCAGAATAAAAATATGATATTTCTTTTTTGTGTAATTTTAAATTTCATAAGTGGTGTGTAACTAAAGTGGCTCACTGTCTACCTTAACACTATCTACTTTTTTGTTTGTTTTAACAATGACAACAGAATCTAGGAGATTTGGTACAAGTAAAATGTATTGGGTGCGTTTACTAACAGGAATGGACCGGAACAGACCGGAATGGACATGAATGGACCTCCATAACCGGAACGGACCTCGAAATTACCCTAAAATACATGTTTTAAGTGTACTTGACAATAAATGGTTAAGTAATATAAAATATCAAAAAGCTTCGGTGTCCAGACAGTTTCAAAGCAAAATATGTTTTCTAAAATTTTTTTCTGTCTTACCCTGATATTCTAGTAGATCTACCTTACTAAGGCTTACTTACACCAGTCACCTATAAAGTATGAATGTATGCAATAAAGATCACTGCATTCCGTTTTCATAGTATGTGCATGTTTATATTGTAGAAAAATCATTTTTGGACGCAGTGATTGTCAAAGCACTCAAATTACGAAATGCTGTAGGCCCTACCAGCAAACATGATATATTGGTCCCACATGGGCTATTTATGTGGGGCTACCCAGATGGGTCTCACAGAACAGCTCTTATATCTTGGCATATGCCTGACTATTTGTAAAGACCAGGGACAATCTTGTGAGCATTGGCATGGGGACAATAATGTACACAGTTGCCATTTGATCAGACTTATTTCTGGGCCCTTATTTCTATAGAATGTACATCTTCAATATGAACTGACACAATTTAAATGGGTATACGTCAACCATGTAGCAAACCACTGACGGTGCTCATATGCACTTCAAAAGGTGCAATACCAATAGAAACTGAAATTTCAAGATAAATTATGGTAAAATAATAAATTTAGTTGCATAAAACAAATTAATTTTGATGTCCATTCCGGTTATGGAGGCCCATTCCGGTGCGTTCCGGTCCATTCCTGTTATTATAAGCACCGAAATGTATTCTAGCTTCCAAGTGGCTTCGGCTGCTGTCTGTTCTAAGGTGGTGGTTCTGTTGTTGTTGATTCTTTGCTTACTGTTGCTCCTATTGTTTGTAGGGGTTCTGTGTTTGATCTCGTACTTTGTTTCCTTTCTACTATCGTGCCAACCAGGAGTGACAGTGACGTCGTGTTTTGTTTACACTTGTTAAGTAAAATATTAAATTGTACACTCCGTTTGAGCTAACGGGAATCGATATATCATGTGTGTATTAATCCTATCCAGAGGATAGGATTAATACACAAGTGATCTATCGATTTTAAGTCCCTGATAACTTTGTAAACAAAACATGACGTCACTGTCACTCTTGGCTGGCAGGATAGTAGTTTTGCAATCATTTTGGTGGAGAAGCGAGAGCTGGTTGCCTTACTTTAATTATTTTCCTGGTGTCTTTAAACTTTTAGAGTTTTTTTTTATATCCGCAAGGGATGTTCCGAAAGTTCTGATACCAGTGTAATATCTCTGTAACCAGCAACGTCACATGCCTTAAAAATGTACCAAATAAACAAATATTCTTCTCTGTATACAGTTTTATGTTACTTAATTTAAATGAGCAGCTTGAAATCAACCTCGAAACATCCATACCCCCAAGGCACTGATGTAACAGGCGGATCGTGTACATAAGAGACCCCACAAATCAGGCTAGAGCAGTCTTAGCCATTTGCTTTCATTGCTGCTTGAATTTCATTTATCAGCAAATAAGCCCTCTAAATATGGCAAATGTCCTGTAAGATCTGGATCGCCTAGGCCCTCAATAGTTTTGCTATGCAGCTGACAGCTATAAGCAAATTCTGGACAAACTCTAATGTAATACAACGCCAAATGTAACAAACTAAACTATGTTTATTACATTAGGAGTTATTACATTTGGCGTTGCACGTAGCGCCTAATGTAATAACGCCAATTGTAATAAACTAATTGTTTCAAGCCAAAATTGTTTATAAGTCTCAATTCCTTGATTGAGGTGGGGCGGAAATGGAAAAGACAGATAAGATAATCAATTATCTGAACATCAAACTGACTGAGATCATATACACTACGTAACTAAAATCTCATGAAATTGAAAGTGTTATCTTTCTTCTCCATTTCCGCCTCCCTGACCCCAATCTAGGCAATGAGAAACATTTGACTTGGAATAATACCTTTATTACATTTGGCGTTATTACATTTAGCATTGAGTGCAACGCCAAATGTAATAACGACTAACGTAATAAGCGCAGAATATTTCATGAGAAGATCTCAATTATTTTGGCATGCAGATAATTGAAAGTGTTATCTTTCTTCTCCATTTCCAAATCCCCTACCCCAGTCAAGGAATTGAGAATTATAAACAATTTTGGCTTGGAACAATTAGTTTATTACATTTGTCAATAGATATAATGAACAATCAAAAACTTGGCGGAAAGTTCCATTGGTTTGTTTGTTTGACTTGATTCTTTACGCCCCAGTCAACAATTTTTCAGTCAAGTAGAGATGGGTCTTCCTGGGTTGAACCAGTACTAAGCAAGGATAAATGTGTCTTGCTCAAGGACACAACACAGAGATGCCGATGAGGCTCTAACCCGCGGCCCCTCGGTCTCGAGTCAAGCACTCTACCACTGAGCCACTGTGCTCCCTAAGGTCCACTGGTCTGAAAAGGGTAATTTAAGAACAGAATTTTATCAAATATCACAAGGGTCTTGTATATAGACCAATTCACATTTATCTGAACTGGACAAACTGGGTAATACATTAAATAAACAAACAAATTTGAATTTTAGGATTTTTATATCTAAAACATCTTAACATGACTTTATGCATGAAACCAGCATGCATGCATACAGAACACTATCACAGCTTTAAAATGATTACAGTAAAACCTGTCTTAAGCTAGGCACTTAACAAAAGACAAAACAATGATCTTAAAGACGAATGGTAGCTCGATGAAGGTCAAAAGTATTGCAAATACTTTTGTCATGCATTAAGCGATAATTGGTCAGTCTTGAAAACTAATTTTGGTCTTCTTTTCTAGTGGCTGCTTAAGCCAGGTTTTACTATAATGTAATACATATAAACATACATACAGGTTACTCATCATATGTGGTGAAGTCATTCTTTTACTCTTTGCCTACTGGGATTTTATAGAGGATCTTACATGAGTGCTCCCCTTGTTGCAGATATAGAGGATCTTACATGAGTGCTCATGTTTTATTGATTTTATTAAACGAGTTGGGGAAAAGAGATAAAATGTGAGGCTTGCCGAGCAGTTTATCTCTTTTTCCCAACAAGTTTATTAAACTCAATAATACAAGAGCACGAATGTTAGATTCTATTTATCATATGACATTAAGAATTCTTTGAAATCTCATTTCTGGCGTAAAATCATTAAAATTTTGTCATTATGTACGCAACATTGTTGTGGACGTCATAACATTTCCCTTTAATCTGTAAACCACTAGTGCTTTATCAACTTTATTGCTTGGCATTATTTCACTCCCAGACGCAACTTTATATGATAAATTGTTGTCTGCTGATTTTTCTCAAAATCAACTTTTTTGAAAAATTCTTTCAGGAATACTATCAGAGCTCAAACAGTTTGGATCCTGATCAGGCCCAACATTTTGTTGGGCCTGATCTGGGTCCAAACTGTTTACAAAGGTTATCAGCAGACGACCTCAGAAGGCATAGTTAAACATTATAGGCATCCAGCCCTGGGTCGCCCAACTGAGAAGAACTGTTTATAAGCACAATTCTGCTAATCATCCAGCAATGTATTTTGATGGATCAGCAAATTCAATAAGACTTCACATGGAAAATGTTCGGTGAATATTGACACAAGAGGGACAAGTGGTCCTTGATTGCTCATCTGAGTTTTGTTTAACGTTTCTTATATAAGGCAAACTAGCCATGATGTCCCCCAGTGACATTATTTTTGATGCATCAAATTCTTTTTTACCCTCTCTTAGTAGATCACCTAGGTAACGTTTCTACAAAAAAAAAATTCTGATCAGCAATTATCAATTTGTTTAGTTTATTTTGTTGCTTTACGTCCCAAGTCAACAGCTAAGGCCATGGCGCGACGGTCAGTTCACCTAACCACACTTTTTCCTGGGCAAGCTTGAACAAGTGGTTAACCAGTACTTCGTGCACATACTTTCACTTGTAACTCACAACAACCCTTCTAGAATGATTCAGGGGAAAGGAGGAGAATGACTGTAGAAATTATTTCATGATCTATCTCCACAAAAGTATGGGACTAGGACGGGATCGAACTAGCAACCCCTGGATCTGCAGTCAGACTCACATCTGCAGCCAGACACATTACTGACTGTGCTACGCGGCCCAGTAGCAATTTCAGATAATATTTTCAGGGTTTCCTTAGCTGCAAAAGGCTACAACTTTAGCAGCCATGTTTTGACTGATCAAATTGGTTTAATCTAATTTTTTGTAGAGTCACCTCTGAGTTTTGTGATATGTACTGTCCTGCCAGCCAAAAGTGACAGTGATGTCATGTTTGTTTACAATGTTAGCAGGGATTTATAATCGATAGATCACTTGTGTTTTAATCCTATCTGCAGGATAGGATTAATTCAAAAGCGGTCTGTTGATTCCCCTTAGCTCAAGTGGAGTGTACAAGTTAATATTTTACTTCACAATTGTAAACAAAATATGACATCACTTTCACTCTTGGTTGGCAGGACAGTAGCAAATATCATGATATGTAAAGTAAATTTTTATGTATCCTTACAGTCCTAGGCTAGTGTTGTTTGATTTGATTCTTTACGTCCCATCAACAATCTTTCAGTTATATAAGGACGGGTCTTCCTGGGTTGAACCAGTACTAAGCTAGGATAAATGTGTCTTGCTCAAGGACCAAAACGCAGTGACGCCGGTGAGGCTTGAACCCGCGGCCCTTCGGTTTCGAGTCAAGCACTCTACCACTGAGCCACTACGCTACCTCCTAGGCAGTTTTATGTGACCCATCATGAATGTTTTGTAGCTTAACTAGCTAAATATTTGTGCACTTCCCAGGCCTTAAGTTAACCCTTAAAGTGTCGAGAAAAAATGCATCTAAAAATGTCGTCTGCTGAAGTCGTCTGCTGCAAATGTTTGCTCAATATTACTGACGAATTAAGTAAAGAAGCAAACAGTCTGAACCCAGAAAGACTGCTCCTACCTATAGGAGCCGTCTGATCTGGGTCCATACTGTTTGCCAAAGAGGCTTCTTAAACATTTCAGCAGAGGAGAAAAGCAGACGACTTTTGTTGCGATTGGCGCATTAAGGGTTAAGTGTGTGTATCAGAAAAAAAAAATTCTTATTTCTCAACCAAAACATATGTTGTGGGTACTCGAAAGAACCGTCTTAATGAGACACTTCTTTCGAGCACCCAAATATGTGATAAAAATTATAGGTAAGAAAATATTACCAATTTTACGCTGAAAAGTTTTGTTTATCTAAACCTGTGTCTACCTGTCTGAAATGGGGTTTATGCCCATGTGGAAAGGAGCTGATAATCTTTGAAAATAAAAAGAACAAAATTAAGCTATAAGATAACACTGTGAATGAAAAAATAAATCATAGAAAAGGCACATTAGGACTCTTATGAGACCAAAAGTCGAGCATATATTGTTTTTCTATGATGAGCGTATCTATTTTCATCTAAATTTTATCTGGAGAGGGCTCTCAATCAGGTCTCTAAAGGGGTGGGTTTCTATGACCCTATCAGCACATCCACATTTTGAATAAAGGGGTAGTGGTCCCAGAATTCTTTTGGCATGCCACGTCACATTTTGATATATAAGTACCGTGTTGGTCTGAACCTTCATTCATTTAAGTTCAATGAACAATGATTGTTTGTTTGATTTGATTCTTTACGTCCCATCAACAATCTTTCAGTTAAACAGGGACGGGTCTTCCTGGGTTGAACCAGTACTAAGCTAGGATAAATGTGTCTTGCTCGAGGACCACAACACAGTGATGCCGGTGAGGCTAGACCCCGCGGCCCCTCGGTCTCGAGTCAAGCACTCTACCACTGAGCCACTGCACTCCTTCAATGAACAATGAATTGGGCCAATTCATATGATTTAGGTACTTATCATATACATGCATGCCTAAAGTCACTTTTTAACCCATTTAAGCTTAGCATCCTTTTTTGTGGGACATAGGCAAAATGCGGCGTCTGATCAGGGTCTCCACTGTTTATTTACAGAATGTTCTCTTAAATTTTGAATAAAAATGAAAAATACATAGGGCCAGTTAAGCTATCTTTTTTAGCCCAAAATTGTGATTATTTTCTTACCCATCAGTTTAAAAGAACAGTCTCATAGAGATGGTTCTTTTGAGTACTCACAACATGTTTTGGTAGAAAAAGAAGGAAAATAATTTTCTGTTAGGCACTCTAATCTTGGGGGCTGAAATACGACCCAAAACCCTTAAAACGGAAATGAACTGGTCCAACTGATAATGGGAAATGTGATTCAGCTTAAATGGGTTAAACAAGCATGCCAAGCTGCACAGTAGAGTTACAGGCCTAATATTTAGCCCGAGTGAGCCTTTATCTATATCCATACTTGATTTGTGCAAGTAGTGAAGGCTCTGACAAGACTGAGCATTTGCGCAGGCTCACCTGAACCTTCCCTGCTTGCATGCAAGGTAAGTACCAAAACCACATCTATAGGCTGACTCACTTTATGACCAGCACTCACTGGTTTAGATAAAAACTAGAAATGTGTCCATGGGACACAGATGCCCCCGCTATTGCCAAATTCGCATAAATAGGGCATTGACATTAAGGGCCATAACTCTGATTATAATCGGTGGATTTAATCCGTAATCGAACTTGACCTGTAATTAATGATTATATACCTGTGTATGAAATATGAAACCAATACACCAATGTATTCAAAAGATATCGCCCGGAAACCATTTTTCATATAGAGATCAAGGGCCATAACTCTAATAATAATTGGTGGATTTTGTCCATAATCGAACTTGACCTGTGTTTTATGATTATATACCAGTATATGAAATATGAATCCAATTCACCAATGTATTCAAAAGATATCGCCCGGAAACCATTTTTCATACCGAGATCAAGGGCCATAACTCTGATAATAATTGGTGGTTTTTACCCATAATTGAACTTGACCTGTATTTTATGATTATATACCTGTGTATGAAATATGAATCCAATACATCAATGTATTCAAAAGATAACGCCCGGAAACCATTTTTCATTCGGAGATCAAGGGCCATAACTCTGATAATAATCGGTGGATTTTGTCCGTAATCGAACTTGACCTGTATTTTATGCTTATATACCTGTGTATGAAATATGAATCCAATACACCAATGTATTTAAAAGATATCACCCGGAAACCATTTTTCGTACGTACGGGACGTACGTACGTATGTACGTACGTATGTACGTACGTACGGACGTACGGACAAGGGTGATGCTATATGCCCCCCCCATTATAAATGGCGGGGGCATAAAAACTTTTCAGTGTAAAAATGTAAATATTTTCTTACCCATCAGTTTTAACATATGTTTTGGGTGCTCAAAAGAACCGTCTCATTGAGACGGTTCTTTTGAGTACCCACAACATATGTTTTGGTTGAAAAATAAGAAAGTTAAATTTTCGTTACACACTCTTAACTAAAGTCCTGACATTAAACCCTATAATTCCTGAGGTAGTTTATGCTTCCCTTTTATCTTTTGTTTTATCTACTGCAACTGGCTTTACAGTAACCTGTCTTAAGCCGCAACTGAAAAAGAATACCAAAATTGATTTTCAAGACCAATTATCGCTTAATGCAGGTCAAAAGTATTGCAGAATGCTCCAAAGGTGAGCATTCTGCAACACTTTCGACCTTCATTAAGGTACCATTTGTCATTAACATCCTTGTTTGTCTATTTTTGAGTCGCTGCTTAAGGCAGGCTTTATTACTGTATATCATTATCTACAGTACATGCAATGCCACTGTCAACTTCACCTAGCAACTCATCAACATTGGCACTAGTACAATCAACAACAGTATCTACTTCATCAAGAACTTCAATAACAGGCTCAGACCTATCAATGGCATCATCTATAATAATGCATTTAGCCTCCCCATCATCCTTTACCTCAATTACTGGTACTGGGCTTTCAGTATCATCATCTTCATCTTTAATCTCAGTTGCTGGTACCATCATGCAAGCATCGTCATTCTCATCTTTTATCTTAATTACTGATACTGGCATGCCAGTATCATCATCGTCATCTTTTATCTCAGTTGCTGGTACCAGCATGCCATTATCATCATCTTCATCTTTTATATCAATACCTGATACCGGCATGCAAGCATCATCATCTTCATCTTTTATCTCAATTACTGATACTGGCATGCCAGTATGATCATTATCATCTTTTATTTCAATTATTGGTATGGACATGTCTATCTTGTTAGGATGAGTACTTTCATTCTCTTCTTCAGACATTATTTCTATACAAGTTGCCGGCTTGTAATCCTCAGTTTCAGTCTTCCTATTCACCGACTCTTCACCAGATTTTTCTACATTTTCAGGTAGTTCAATTTCAGAATAAGCTTCAATTACATCTCCATTATTATTTCCTAGTTCACTATTATAGTTGTCGCTCACTACGAATGTGTCAACTTGATGCATGGCTATCATATCATCCACTTCAACGTCAGGTTGTGGGGCATCATGCCCCACAACCTGACGTCGAAGTGTGTGATAGTTATCATCATCGACATAGACTATTAAATTACTTAAATTATCAACTGCTTCAGTATCCATGCTCGCTGTTCCCGGTGTATCATCATTGTCAGAATGTGACCTGTCATGCTCATCATCATCCTCATCAGAGCATCTCTCGTCACTGTACCTGTTAAACTCGTCATCAGGCTCATATTCACTGTTATATCTCTCACAATCAGAATACTCGCCATAAAAACTGTATCTATCATTCATTTCACTGTCACTATCATTTTCACTAGGACTTATAATCTCGACATCAGAATCATTGTTCTCATTTCCTGTTTTATTTTGTTCATCAATATTTACCCCCTGTTCCAGATCATGTGCGTCAACACCTGTTTCAGAAATGCAATCGGTAGAGATTTCTACATTTTCAACAATATCTTCCAGTTCTACTGGACTATCCCGACTAATATTTACCGCCTGTTCCGGATCATGTGTCGCTGCATCTGTTTCAGAAATGCAATTGGTAGAAATTTCTACATTTTCAACAATATTTTCCAGTTCAACTGGACTATCCCGACCAGCACTTGAACTATCATCATGACCGACCTGATCATGAGTATCAACTTCAGGTATTGGTGGATCCTCTTGGGCTTCAGCTTGAGTGAACAAAGAAACAAGATCACCGATAGTAAGAGCATTCTCTTCAGCATTCTTGGTGGTTGCCTTTACATCCATTGACTCAAGCAGAGACTGCATCTTCTGTTCAATAGTACTTCGGATCAAAAACCTGTGCACTTGTGTAGGCCTGGAAAATAATTTCATTTGGGCCTCCTTGCGAGAAAACCTGTCTTTGGGGTGTCCGACAAAGCCAGTTTCAAACCAGTCTCCTCAGCTACAGAGACTAGCTAGTAAATTGAAATTTCATCTGTAGCAACTTTACATATGATACTTTCCAAAAAGCAAATAACAGAGGTACTGATCAGACTACGCGGATGCACAGGCTGGTCTGCGCCTTTGTTTTTCTCAAACCCCCAAAGACAGGTTTTCTCGTTTTGAGGCCCATTTTATAGTTAACCTATTTAAGCCGAAAAAAGCAACGTAATGGCAAGGTTCAATGGACATGCAAATTTTAATTCATTTAAGCCAAATGTCATTTCTCACTCTTATCAATTGGACCAGTCCATTTCTGTTTTATTCGTTGTTGGGTGGTATTTTTCATTTTTATTCAAATTTTGATAGAACATTCTGTCAGCAAACAGTGCAGACCCTGATCAGACGCCGCATTATGCGGTGTCTGATCTTGGTCTGAACTGTTTGACATTGTCCCACAAAAAGCATGCTAGGCTTATATGCATGGGTTAGTTGTCAAAGACATGCTTATTTATTTTTGGAAGAATGAAAAAAGTCAATAAGCAATGCTTATTAGATACCCCCCGCACAGTAAGAGTCAGTGAAAAAACTTGGCAAGTTATAGTTCGAACAAGAAGACCTTAGTTTTGATAAGAAGATTTCAGTAGAATCTGTGCAAACAAAAATTATAAACTCCTTCATGCATATGTTCAATGTGTCTACATTGTATCCGCAAAGTATCAAATTGCTCCATCGAACGCTGTAGTAGGAGTTGATCGGCCCATAAAGGCACTATCCATGCATATACAAAAGCCATATACATTTGTAAGGGAATACTTGTGTAAGTTCTCACAGTTGTCATTTTGTCAAAATTATTTTTTGTGAACCAAACTCCTTCATGCATATGTTCAATGTGTCTGCATTGTATTGGCAAAGTATCAAATTGTTACATCGAAAGCTGTAGTAGGAGTTGATCAGCCCATGAAGGCACCATCTATGCATATACAAAAGCCTAATATGGGAAAAATTGTCTAAGTTCTCACAGCTGTCATTTCGTCAAAAATTATTTTTTGTGAACCAAACTCCTTCATGCATATGTTCAATGTGTTTAAATTGTATAGGCAAAGTCTCAAATTGTTCCATCAAAAGCTGTGGTAGGAGTTGATCGGCCCATGAAGGCACCATCTATGCATATACAAAAGCCTTATTAGGGAGAATTGTCTAAGTTCTCACAGCTGTCATTTTGTCAAAAAATATTTTTTCTAAACCAAACTTCTTCATGCATATGTTAAATGTGTGTACATTGTATAGGCAAAGTATCAAATTGCTCCATAAAAAGCTGTGGTAGGAGTTGATCGGCCCATAAAGGCACTGTCTATGCATATACAAACACCTTATTAGGGAAAAATTGTCTAAGTTCTCACAGCTGTCATTTTGTCAAAAATTATAATTTCTGAACTAAACTCCTTCATGCATATGTTCAATGTGTCTACATTGTATAGGAAAAGTATCAAATTGTTCCATCGAAAGCTGTGGTAGGAGTTGATTGGCCCGTATATGGCCTATAATAGCATAAGCACAAAGCACTATATTAAAAGCCATTTAGAACTACAAAGGGAAATAACTCTAATAGAATTGGCCCCTAGCCCTTACTTTTTTGTCTCAAGTATTTGTCTTGCATATATGAACATGTTTGCAAGGTTTGATGAAAATCCAGCAATGACTCTTCGAGTTATTAAGGAAAAAGCACTATATTAAAAGCCATTTAGAACTACAAAGGGAAATAACTCTAATAGAATTGGCCCCTAGCCCTTACTTTTTTGTCTAAAGTATTTGTCTTGCATATATGAACATGTTTGCAAGGTTTGATGAAAATCCAGCAATGACTCTTCGAGTTATTAAGGAAAAAGCACTATATTAAAAGCCATTTAGAACTACAAAGGGAAATAACTCTAATAGAATTGGCCCCTAGCCCTTACTTTTTTGTCTAAAGTATTTGTCTTGCATATATGAACATGTTTGCAAGGTTTGATGAAAATCCAGCAATGACTCTTCGAGTTATTAAGGAAACAAAGCGTTACGGACGGACGGACGGACGGACGGACAGACGCACGGACGGACGGACGCACGGACGGACGGACGGACGGACAACGTGAAAACAGTATACCCCCTACAAACAAGTTTGCGGGGGGTATAAAAACTGTCTGAATTGAGGCAATATATATTTACAGCTGTAACACTGAGGAGCAGGTTGTTGCAACGTTGTGTAATGCCCCTCATTCTTCCAAAATAAATCATACCAAGGGACGAATTCAATGTATGTCCAGCACATGACAGACCCATAGATAAGAGTGTCATGAGTAAATTAAAAATTAATTTTCTTATTTCTCAAACAAAATATATGTTGTGGGTACTCAAAAGAACCATCTCAGTGAGACGATTCTTCATCAAGGGAACATTCCTGTAAGGTTTGGATAAAATAGGCCCAGTGGTAAAGGAGGACTTTCATTGATGATCGGTGATGCATGACAGACAAGGAGTGATTAGAATAGCTCACTTTATGCTTAGGTAAGTTGCATAATAATAAATTGTAAAAAAGCGATGTATTTCCTAATATCAAAGCAATAAAAATAGTCAATGTTTACAAAATAAAATAATCTGCTTGTGAGTTTATATATGCACCAGTGCGTATGAGGGAGGGGGGATGTTATGCATATCCTTTCTCAACAAGAGGGCAATGATGTATAGCCCAGTATGGCTCACCTGACAACACTTTTGTTTAGTAGAATTGGATCATTTGAGCAACTTTGGTAGATTGCAATATAAGGAAAATGGAAATTTGATCAATGAGAAACATTTGTGCCATGACATGAGATTTCCAACAATGTGGTATGTGCGACCAGCAAAGGCTCAGACCAGCCTGCGCATATGCGCAGGCTGATCAGAGCCTTTGCTAGTTGCTTTAATATTCTATGAGTGTTAAGATTCTGACCGAATATCATTTGGAGTTTCTAAGCTTAAAAGGAGGCTGCACAGGCTCGTTTGAGTCTACACTTGTCAAAATGCCACATTGTTGGATATCTCATGTTGCGGCTCATTTGTGTGCAATTATTTTTTATCTGGATCAAGGGTCCAGATCATGTTGTATAAAGTTTGATTTGTAGCTCTGGTGGCCAGTCAGGGGACAAAAATTCCACTCGTCCACTGGTAATTACGAGTGAAATCTAGAAAGGACAAGTAATTCTTCACAAAGCACTCGTCCTGTAGGATGAGTGCTTTGGGAAGAATTACTCAAGGAAGACATATTACTCCCTTATGTTCTTTATTGCATACGCTTTTAAAGGACAAATACTTGTGTTTGCAGGACAAGTGAAAATTGCAATAATAATTGTTTATTTTCAGAGGGAAACACATTTAGCAAAAAAAAAGCTAATCTTCCATGAGGCCCTCTACGAACTACCATCAAAAAATAATACAAGTATAAAATACAAAGATGATTTACATGTTTACAAGATAATACAAACATCATGGAACACTTTCAAACCTACATACACACAGGCATACTTTTTTACATAAGTATCATATATATCATACCTCTAGATACAAATGATTAGTAAACCAATTTTATCTACATACATGGGTTCTCAAAAGAAGCGTCTCAATGAGACGCTTCTTATGAGCACCAAACTAAATAATCAAACTGGGGAACAAAACATGTTCACAATTTTACGCTCAAAATTATGTTCATATGGACATATGATTATATCAGTTTCAAAGATTGAAAGATAGACTGGATTTCATCCACTTAATACAATGTCTTTGAAAAGAGTCAACAGTTTCTAAATTCTTTAAACAGTCTGGTAAGTTGTTCCAAATGACTGGACCTGAATAAATTAAGCTTTGTTTGAAAATTTCTTTTTGTGGCTTTGGAGTATAAAAATCCAATGCCCCTGTTGATCTTAGAGAGTGAAGCGTTTCATCAAAAGGTCGAAAAGAGAACATTTGATTTACATATGAGAATAGGACGGATTTAGAAACTTCAAACATAAATTTAGCCTTCCTGAGGAAAATGCGTTCATATATGTTTAAAATTTTAAGCTCATCCATACTGTTGGCAATGTTATCATATTGGTAATTTACAATGATTTTAACAGCTCTTTTTTGTAACCTATAAATTCTGTTTAGATTATATTGAGATGTTCCTCCCCATATTGTAGAACAATAGTCAATGTGGGGTTGAATATATGTTTTGTAAAATTGTACTCTGTGTTCGGTGGATAAATAGTCCTTCAATTTGGATAATAGCCATAGATTTGAAGAAATTTTCTTAGCAATAAAATTAATATGAATAGACCAGGTTAGATTGTTATCAATGCGAACACCAAGAACTTTCTCATTTTCAACTAAGTTCAAAACATCATTGTTGTAAGTTAGATGTAAAATGTCATTATGAAGATGTAGACATTTTTGAGAGGTGGTAATTAACATTGCCTTGGTTTTTTCTGTGTTTAATAACATTCCATTGAGCTTACACCATTCAGAAAGATTTTGTAAAGCTATCTGCAAGTTTTGCTCAATATAGTCTTGAGTTTCACCAATCATATACAATGTGGTGTCGTCTGCATAGAGATCGGTAGAGACATTATTGGTATATAGTGGTAGATCATTTATAAACATTAAAAATAACAATGGACCCAAGATTGACCATTGAGGCACACCAAACAAAACATTCTCAGTTCTTGATTCAATATCATTTATGACAACTTTTTGCTTCCTGTCCAACAAATACGAAGAAAACCAATTAATTGTTTTATCTGAAAGTTTATAGTGTCTTAGCTTTTCAAGCAAAAGTGTATGATCTACCAAATCAAAGGCTTTCCTAAAATCAACCATGACCATACCAATTATCTGACTGTTATTTATAGCTTCTAGGAATTTGTTGATCATCTGAAGCAATGCTGTTTCACAGGAATGATTGGGTCTGAAACCTGATTGTGTTGAATGTAAGTCACTCGTCCTGCAGGCCAAGTGCAATATTGAAATATTTTTGTCCCCTGCCAGTGTAAAATTATTTTGAATTTGGGCCTGCAGTTCAGGAGGAAATGTCTTAAAGGATTTTTCTATTCTCAGCTCTGGTGGCCATTTTGTTTGGTGGAGCAGAACCGTTTGGGCAATTTTGGCAGGAGCATTTGTGTGAAATTATTTTGAATTTTGGCCAGCAGTTCAGATGTCATTTAATGATTTTTCTATTTTTTAGCTCTGGTGGCCATGATTTAGTTTGGTGGAGCAGAACCATTGGGCAATTTTGGAAGAGGGCATTATGGGCAACTTTATATGAACTTATTTTAAATTTGGACCAGTGGTTAAGGAGGAGATATCGCGTAAGGGAAAAGTTTATGAATACAGATCACAATTGCTCACCTTCAGCCATTGGCCCAGGTGAGCTAATAAAAGGTTAAAGCAAATGCTGAAAAATACCTACTTAGTTTGTCCTATCCTGTGAACACGCCCTATAGCTTGTAATTCTTGTGCTGGGTTGAGTACAGGCTCTACCAGTAGCACATAAGTTGCTTCTATGAGATTCAAACCATTGGCTCCCGAGTGTACAGGCAACAGTAATGCTGTCACATCTTCATCTTGTTTAAATGAAGTCAGGTTCGCCTGGGAAGAAAATATTTTTTAAATATGGTTTGAAGAGGAAACCAGATTAGTTACCTCTCTGAGAACAGAATGGGCTTATTATTTTAACTATTGTAACAGTTATCTGTGCATTTGTATGAAACACAAGAGTTAATTTAGAAAAGCAATGCCTTCATAGCCAATTCATAAATCAACAAAATGAGAAAATCTCTTCATTAGCATATGAACTTTTTTGCTATTGCAAATAAAAACACCAGTTTTTAGTTATTGCTTGTTTATGGCTAGATGAAAAAGTTCTGAAAATTTCAGCAAGATGTGATTATTAGTTCTTAAGTTATTCAGCTTTCAATTTACTCTATATTTTTATCATTTTCAACCTAGGTGTCAGATACTCCGACAAACTGACAGTTCCTTATCTTATCCCCAGCCACTATTGCCCATGTGGTCAGCAAAAGCAACATTATAACTGGCTCCAGCAGTAATATCAAGGACCAATTAATTACTTTGATCGACAGTTGTGGATCCATGAATAGTCTTTTCCACATAGTAGCATACAACTGAAGGATATCTACAAAATATGGTTGTCATAAGAAAACATGTCTTTGGGCTTTGAGATCAGGTAAGTCCCAAATCAGTCTGCTCAATGTGGCGTCTGATCAGGTTCTGCACTGTTTGCTTACAGAATTTACAGTAAAACCTGTGTAAAATGGCCACTCTCAAATAGACCAAAAATTCTGATCACTTAATGCAGGTCAAAAGTAATGCAGAATGCTCCCAGGGAGCATTCTGCAATTCTTTTGACCTTCACTTAGCTACCACTCGTCATTAGATCTTTGTTTTGTCTATTTTTGAGTGATTGTTTTACACAGGTTTTACTGTACTCTTAAATAAATTTAAATGAAATTCTAAATTACTAACAAACAACCCTTTAATTTGAAATGGATTCATCCATTATGGATAAATGGATTAAGGATGAAGATGTGTAAAAGAGACTTTCTTGCACATCAATAAGGATATCTGATATTTTATCCTGAGTCAGAGATTCTTATCTTACCCTGGCCATCTTATCCAGGCTGTCACAAGAGGGCTGTACATTGGTTGTATTGGAACTCATGCACATGGTCATCAATTGACGTCATTGTTATGTTAAAATGACGTCATCATGTCATGTTGCATTTCAGCATATTCAGGAACTTCTGGGAGCCATACTTTTAAACATAAAATGTGGTATTTAATGGTGAGGAAGAAAAAGAATCCATTATTCATGTGAGGATGGGATAGAAAAATCAGTCCCTCGTGATCACTGTATGTCATCACTCCGCAAGCCTCGTGATGCCAAACGGTGATCCTCAGCTCGGATTTTTCTATCCCACCCTCACACTCATGATACTGTAAATTCAGAAATTTTCGCGAGAATTTCATTTTCGCGCTTATCATTAAAACACATATTTTCGACGTTGAAATTCGCAACAAGGCATGATTTACCTATATAAGTAAAAGACAGAGTGCTTTTTCCAATTTGTGAGGATTTTATTTTCACGAAACTTCGCATATGCGAAGTTTCTCGAAAATAAAACCCTCGCGAAAATTTCCGAATTAACAGCAGATTCTTCTATTACCTGAAATTTTCCTGGTGTATAAAGAGCTCTATGGTTCACTCCATTCTCTGAGAGGGCTGTAGCAATCACACTGAGCACATCAACCCACTGAAACAATAATACAGTAAAAACTCAAAACTTTGAACTCTGATTGTTAAAAATACTCCCTTATTCGAAACAAAATTTTGGGCACACTGGGTTCAGAGAGTAGGGCCTATTATAATAAAACAGTGCAGTCCCTTTGTAACATGCCTCAATATAACACAGATTTGGATATAACACGGTCACCTTGTGGCCCTACATTTTTTAAACATTGAATTTTACATACAAATTATAGTAAAAAATGACCATGAAATTGTATGAAATTTGTTCATTTTAGGTGCTAAACAAATTTCTATTACTACTGCCAATCTTCAGTTTTTTGTCCAGCTTCTTTGGATCTACACTTTATTTTATCATGTGACTAGATTTTATTTTTATTGTTAAATGATTCCTTCATGTACTTGAACTATTTTGAGAATGCTAGACAAAGTTGCTGATAATAAAAGGTGTGTACTTTCTGCGCTTTATCCACATGAGGAGGGACTCTTTGCGGTCTACTGATAACCTTTGCATACAGTTTTAACCCAAATCAGGCCCCCCAAAAACTTTGGGAACTGATCTTGATCCAAATTGTTTGACACTCCGATAGTATTCATGAAAGATTTTACCTGTAGTAAATGTTAATATAAAATTTTGCATATAAAAAGCATGAAAGAATTTACCCAACATGCTAAAGAGTTCAATATAGACATACAGCAAAACCTATGTAAAACGGCCACTCTCAAAAAGACCAAAAATTGGTTTTCCAGACAAGTTATCGCTTAATGCACCAAAGGGAGCATTCAGCAATACTTTTGGCCTTCATAATGCTACTTTTACTTTTCAAAAAATTCTCACAGGAATATCATCAACATGTTAAACAGTTTAGTTTGGATCCAGATTAGGCTAAAAGCTTAGTTGGGTCTGATTTGGTTTGAAACTGTGTGCAAAGATTTTCAGCAAATGCAAAGACATTTTTAACTTACAGTAGAAAAGACAAGAGCTTTAGCTGTCGGGTCATCACGCTTGATTCTCAACAAACATCTAACTACAGCCTCCACTTTAGTTGAGTGACTGCCCTGAAATATATGCCATTATATTTACATTATCGAAACAATCATTTAATGAATCATTGGATTTATGCAACAGTTCATAGCCTCATGAATTACACAAAATTTGATTGACATCTGCCAAGTTCACTTGCCCCTGCAATACTACGCTTCAAACACTGAACTTATTGGCCAGAAGTGATACTGGTGTTGTGATTGACAGCGAGCCACACCCAAGTTGCGCATGCAAAACAAGCCTCTTGTTTGCTCCATTGGCTGTCCGTGTTCAAGCTGGCTGTTCTGCTTTTCCATTTTACAATCTGACTAAACCATTAATAAGATTATATTTTAAATACAAAAAAAGTTTTAATTTCTAAATTAAAAACATTATTTATATTTTAGATTTTTAATAATAAAATGTAAATATAAGCAATAAATTAAATTTTTGGAGTGTACATGGAATCATGAATACTTCGGGTGACTTGCAAAGTGAACATTCCAAAAATTGAATTCATTTCTTAAATATCAACATGATGTTGCTTTCTTTTTGAGAAAGTTTGTGAAAGTTTTAGCAGCACTTGGCCATTTTGCACAGGGTTCCCTAAGAAATTCAAAAACACAATTCCATGATTTTTACATGATTTTCCGTGTTCAAGAATGTAATTTCCATGACTATTTAGTGCATGGCCTCCAACCTTCCCTTTTAGCGCCATCTTCACCACGCCAAGCATAAATACGGAATGGAGCAACAGTTATGGATTTAAATAAGCATGCTTGTAGACCATGCATGTATTTGGAAATAATTAAAACTTGAAACCATCAGTAGCCAGAAAACTAGCTGTCAGACACACACATTTTGTCTGACAGCTAGTTTTCTGGCTACTGGTGGTTTCATCAAATTATTTCACAAAATTCCATGATTTTTCCATGATAAATCGGGTTTTTTCAAATTCCATGATTTTTCCATACATGGAACTTTCTTTTGGCGATTTTCCAGGTTTTCCAGAGCTTGTGGGAACCCTGTTTGCACTCTGACTGGCCAAAACTCCATAGAGTTTTGACCAGTCTGAAAGGTTAAAACACCTGCAAAAATTTGCCAGCAAATGATATTTTTTAATTCTGTTACTGCTGACAGATACTATACAATACAGCTCTATGGCTACTTTTAATTTCATGTTTCTAGTCGACAACGGACTGTTTTGGAGAGATTAAACAGTTCCACGAGCCATGGACATAACATGCACATGATGCACATGCTTTTTATTTTTCACAGTTGTTAGGAATTTGAAATCATCATTTTCAGAAGACAACATACCAGTAGATGCCCTAGATGTTTTCATTGAAAACGCCACCAAAATGGTTTAAATTATCCCACTCAACACAAAAAATGAGGGATCAAACTTTGAGGTAGCACTGGAACTTTGCATTTTCATAGACAATGTAATGGAAACTACTGGGGTCCGTCAAGGAATGGATATAGTGCAGTCGGATGTGATGGATACCGTTTTCTATAGTGGTGATGCATAGGACTCTATGCCATAAAACTGAGTGCTGAAGTATCCGCAGTTATTCGTTCAGAATGAACTAAATATTGCCCTATGTTAAGTGTATGGGACTTACGGGTAACTTTTCATTGACGCTTAGTATATATTAAATAAATACTGTTGCAATTTTTTTAGTGTACACTGTATTACTAAATATGTGACGGATACCAGGCCCCCAGATAAGAGTATGTAACGCAAAATTATTTTTCATATTTCTCAATCAAAACATATGTTGAGGGTACTCAAAAGGACCATCTCACTGAGACCGTTCTTTTGAGCACCCAAAAAAATGTTTAAGCTGATGGTTAAGAAAATAATCACAATTATACGCTGAAAATTTTTGCTTAACTGGCGCTGTGGGATACAGATTGGAATAAGTCTACTGACTATTATTCTGAATCCCTTTTTTCATAATGCTTTCATGCTTGTGCTAAAGTGTTGCTTTGTATTTGTATAATGTACTGTATAAACTAGAAATAATGTTTATGAAACATTATGCCCCCAACCCTTTGCTTGTCAAGAAGGGTTCATAAGTTTTCAATGCCCAAATTTACAAAGGGCAATTACCTAAAAAAAATAAAATGACTTATTTTTTTAATTTTCACCAGGTAATCTACTCATCATCTTCTACCAACTGACCATGTTTGAAGCTCCTTGCTACAACAATTTTCGAAATATCTTGATGACAAGTTTTCAATGACCAAATTTGCAAAGGGCAATAACTCAAAAAATATAATAACTTTCTTTTAATTTTCATCAGGTTATCTACTCATGATCTTCTATCAGCTGACTAAGTTTGAAGCTACTTGCTGTAATAATTTTTGAGATATCTTGACTACAAGTTTTCAATGCCAAAATTTGCAAAATGCAATAACTCGATAAAAATGAAATAATTTTTTTTTAATTTTCACTAAGTTATCTACTCATTATCTTCCATCAGCTGACCAAGTTTGAAGCTACATATTGTATAGTTTTTGAGATATCTTGATTACAAGTTTTCAATGCCAAAAATTTGCAAAGGGCAATAACTAAAAAAAAAAACTTACTTTTTTTTTTATTTTTCACCAGATTATCTACTCATTATCCACTATTACCTGACAAAGTTTGAAGCTCATAGCTGTTATAGTTTTTGAAATATCAAATTTTCTATGTCCAAATTTGCAAAGGGCAATAACTCCAAATAAATAAAATAACTCTTTTTTTTTAAATTTTCACCAGGTTACCTACTGATTATGCTCTATTAGCAGAACAAGTTTGAAGCTCATAACTGTTATAATTTTTGAGATATCTTGATTACAAAATTTCATTATGACCCTTTAAAAGGGGCATAACTCCACAAAGGGGGATAATCCAGACTTAAAAAAAAAATTGTGTTTATTATTTTTTGATGAGGAATCCATATATGAAATTTAAACACTGTATCTTTATAAATTTTGTAACGGACGCACGGCGGACAAGCCGAAAGCAATATACCCCTTCAACTTTTGCAAAGTTGGGGGCATAATAAAGTTTAAACTAAAATACATGATCGACTATTCCATACTTATTGTATCAATATTTATCAGTTACCTCTCATATTTACTGTATTGCTGCACGTTGTCTGATAAACATGGTCTATCTCATGGCATGTGCCTTTATTGCACTTTTTGAATGACGTCGCTATTGACGCTGAACCAACACAAAAATCGAAAATTACATCATAATTGCTAGTTTGAAGAGTGAAACAATGGGTTAACTGATAAAAAGAATACCAGGTTCGTGTCTTTCGATATAAAGTTTACCAGGCTCGGCTTAGAGAATGCATGTTGAATTGCTCGACAAGCCTCGCAATGTCAACAAGCATTCTAAAAGACTTGCCTTGTAAACTTGATTTCAAAAGACACTCACCTAGTATTCTCTATGTATGGGATAGTCCATCAGAATGAAAAGGGTTAAGGGCTCAGCTGCTGTTTTAGCACCAAAACTTAGAGAATATAAACCAACCTTGACCCTCAGAGCTGCCTCATCCTCCGAGCTCTGACCTCCCGATGTTGTGACATAGGATATTTCTGCATGCAGAGACGACTGGCGACACACTGCACACTTCACAGTTCTGTGTCTACCACCAAAGCTGTACCGGTCCACCACAATCCTGATACATTCTATACAGAAACAGTGACCACACTGCATCACACTCCACTGAAATAGTAATTAGGTCTTTGCATGATGGGTAATTGTCGTCTGCTGATTTTTTTTTCAAAATCAACATTTTCGAAAAATTCTTTCAGGAATACCATCAGAGTGTCAAATAGATTGGATCCAGATCAGACCCGACATTTTGTCGGGCCTGATCTGGTTCCAAACTTTTTGCAAATGTTATCAGCAGACGACACTATCTAGTAGAAGAGTTAAGCCAGCAAATGAGACTTTGGTACGTATCACCTTGTTGAGCAAAAAAGGCTCAGGCAAGCCAGTGTAAAAGGTCAAGGTCATAGCTTGAGGTCAAAGGTCACAGGTACTGAACTTGACCTTAAGCAGGCTGGTCAGATTGTCTAAATGAGGTTGACATGTGTGTGAAATATTTTCAGAAAGTTTAGATATTGAGTGAACTCAAATTCAGCACATGACCTATGACCTCAAACTCTGACCTTGACCTTACACAGGATGGCCAAAACCTTTACTCTGAATACTTCTTATTGAGGTGGACATAAGTGTGAAACATAATCAGACCAGGGAATTGCAAGATATTTGGGAAAAATTGAAAATGATGCGGGTTGACACAGAGATGAAATGACAAGGATGTATGGCTAAAACAGACAGATGTACAACATAAAAAAGTATACCTCAACACAAACTAAGTTTGTAGGAGGTATAATTATGTCTTGCACATTTATATACATCATGGTGGTGACTAATGCCAGGTTTCCTTTTCATTTGAAAATCTAAATATTAATTTGGGATTATAGCTCCACATTTCAAATATGTCTAAGTCCAGAGTCAACTTGTTAAATTAAAATTCAATTTTCTTATTTCAAAACATATGTTGACCTGGGTAGTGAGCGTGACTGCAGATCCAGGGGTCACGAGTTGATCCTGGCTTGGTCCAATGCTTTCAAGAGTTTGATCATGAAATAATTTCTACGGTCATTCTCCTTCTTCGTCTGATCCAAGAAGGGCTGCTGTCAGTTACAAATGAAAGTATGTGCACAAAGTACTGGCTAACCGCTTAGTCTAGCTTGCCAAGGAAAATAGTGTGGTCAGGTGAACTTACCGTCTCAACATTACCGTAGCTGTTGACTGGTACATAAAACCTCAAACCAAACCAAACAAATGTTGTGGAGGCTCAAAAGAACCGTCTCAATGAAATGGTTCTTTTGAGCACGCAAAACATATGTGAAAACTGATGGGTAAGAAAATATTCACAATTTTACCCTTACCTCTTTTCCAAGTTCTTGTTGACATATAGGACATGGCTCTGGATTCTCCCCTCCTGGGCCCTCCATCTGAGACTGAAATAATAAACAGTGCTCCAGATCAAAATGGTTTCAATCTCTCTACTGATGAACTTTAGGACATTTATTAACCCTTATCCTGCCACTTTTGATTTGTCTTGAAAAAGTCATCTCGTCGGTCGGAAATCAAAACCTCGTAACTCTTACCAAAAAATTTTTACTTTTTGTCAACAGGGGAATACCAAACGCATGGCGCACATTCCTTCAAATTCTCGTAGCTCTTGACCAATTAGAACAACCTTAAAAAGCATCAATCATGCTTCAAAATATTGTATCTATGAAAAATTTCATTTTTATGGTGCTCATTTTACCAAGATATGACAATTTGCGAAAAAGAAGCTCAAAATGTCATAGCTGGATGGTTTTTCACGAAAAAAAGGTCAAAATGACGTAACTCATTGACAAGTGAAACTCTTCATAATGACAGTGAAATCTTTATTGCAAGTTCAAAACACCAATAACAGTGAATTTGGATGTTACTAAATATAATCCTGTCTGGCTTTCAGCAAAATAGGTCACTTCTAGCAAAAGTTTTTCAGTTTTTTGTCTCTCCTGAAAAATGTGAAAATCAAAGATAAGAGTTTTGACTCCCGACCAATGATCTGCTTTTTACATCAGTATTCTGCTGCATATATTCAAGTGCATTTCAGACTAGATTTCTTCATGGAAGCAAACAATTTGAGCTCCCAGGGAGCAGTCTGATCTTGGTCCATATTGTTTGCAATATAGGCTACCTTAGAACATAAGCAAATGAGAGAGAAGACGACAGCATGCTAAAGGTTAAATTTTCGCCTGCTGGTGTCATCTGCTGATAACCTTTGCAAACTGTTTGGGTCCAGAGCAGGCCCCCCTAAACTGTTTGGTCTGATCTGCATTCAAACAATTCAAATCTGTCTGACCCTCTGATGGTATTCCTTTAAGAATTTTTTTTAAAAGAGTTAAGTTTGAGAAAATAATCAGCAGACAAAAAACAGTCAAAATTTCTTAGCATGCAAAGAGTTAACCCTTATCCGGCCAATATTTTTCCCCTAATAATGTTGTCTGCTTATTAAACTTGCTGCACATTTTCTTCTGCACTACAGACTACATGTAGCATGAAAACATACAATGTGAACCCTGATCAGGCAGCTTGGAAGAGAGCAGCCTGATCTGGTTCCTTAATAATGGAGTAAAGGCAACTAAAGTACATCAGCAGACAGCATTTGTGGTGAATGGTGAGAAAATTGTTAAAACAATTGAATCAGTATCCAGTTAAACAGCATGATGGCATTTTAAAAATCATAACATGAGTAAATGATATTGTCTAACGATCTGTGCAAGAATTTTTTTTTTTTTTTTTTTTTTTGTATTTTTATGTTTATTAAGATAATAAATTTCATGCTCATGTATTAGTTGAAGTAAAAAAAAAAGATTTTATAACCCCTGCAGTAATTTTTTTTGTCTGCTGATAGCCTTTGCAAACAGCTGTTTGACACTCTGATGGTATTCCTTAAAAAATATTTTGAAAAAAGTAATGTTGAAAAATATCTGCAGATGACAAAAAATCATGAAATATTTCAAAACATGCAGAGTTAAATGACAATTTCACATCAGTGCTCCAGATAAATTTGATTACCATCAGTATGAAAATTGATCAGTTCAGTACAAGCTATTTTCAGTCAGCAGGGCTCTAGATAAGGAAGAAATGGCTATGGGACGTTTGGGGAGTTTGTATTGAGACATCCATAAATTTTGGCATATTCACAAATTAATTCAAATTTCAAGGGTCTTCTGATTTGAAACGGATGAAAACACTCCACAGCCTTATGGGTTACCAAAAAAAACAAACACCCATACTGTTCAGGCAAAAACACCCATATTTGGTACATACTAATTTTCAACTCTTTCAGTATTTGGGGAAAACAGACCCTTAATTTACCCCTGTTCAGACGCTATCTGGAGCACTGCATGATTCTGGTTACTGGTTATATTTTACAACGAAAACACAAGCATGTACAGTCATATTGAGGCATAAGAAATTGTTTTGAAATAATATGACCACATGCACCTATTTTGTTTGTTTATACATTATACCACAGTCAACAATTTTTCAGTCATGTTGGAAAGATTTCCTGTCTTCTTTTGTTGAACCAGTACTAAGCAGAGGATAAAGTGTCTTGCTCAAGGACAACACAGAGCCTCCTGTGAGCCTCAAACCAGCGACCCTTCGATCTCAAGTCTAACACTCTACCACCACTGCGCTCCTCTACATGAGAATATTTTACCTTTTCTAAGTTCTTCAGGTATAACAATTGACCTAGCTTCTTCCTGAGTTCCCCCTCTGCCACAATCTTGTCTGATACCAACTTCAGTTTGTGATGGCCAAGCTGTAAGAAGTGTTATACATGTCAGTCACTTTATAACACAACTCGTTATAACACAGATTTAAGAAATAGATCAGCTCCAGCAGTGAATTGTTGAGTAATAATTCACTGTTTGGGGGTCAGTTGTAAAGAAGATCAAATCACAAGCGCAAAGCGCTCGTGATTTGATCTTCTTTACAACTGACCTCCAAACAGTGAATTATTACTCAACAATTCACGCACTGGAGCTGATCTATTTCGATTCTAACACACAGTAAACAACGAAAACACATTCGAAGTCTTCAGCTTCTTCCAACTTTCCGCCATTGAACTGAAGAACTCCCGCCAATTCTTAGACTACGTCGCATACCTTTACATGTAATTGTAACGTCTTTTAGCGTAAAAACGACGTTACAACGTCTAACGCCATGAGTGACGTCATTTTCTAGTGACGTCAGCTATCACACACTTTAGCAGTGAATTATTGTGCGATATATCACAGTTTGTTAGCGTTGGCTCTATAGGCGAGGTGTGTTAGAATTCGAAATAAGACAGTCATTTTGTGGCTCACCATTTTTTTTTACCATGAAATTTTACAAAGGAATTAAAGGAAAATGACCATAAAATGGTCATTCTCCTATAATCCATTAAAAAATTGTCCCTATATAATGCGGCGTTCCCACTGTCATGCAATCCCTTACGAACGCCATGATTGTCAATTTGTAACTGATCGAGGGATTTCTTTGAAATTTAAGGTTTTAATACAAAGTGATGCAGGTAGATACCTTCTGATACAATTTGTTGCGCTTGGATGTGATATGATCACAATTGCTCAATTTCTGATGCCACGATCTGGTCTCTCCTTCAGATACGATCAGATACGTTTGGACAGGATTGTCTGATCAGGTCCATTATGGGGTGCAGACATCAAGGATACCCACAATTTGAGTTAGGATTGGACCCGAAGAGTATATATATATAGCCCGACTGACTATCAACTTCATTGTGTCTTCAAGATCTCCTATTACTGGCCTAAAGATTTGATATGAGCTGATACGAGCATTGCGATTAGTCCATGATAAAGACCATGATTCCTATTGTGGGGCTGATCTTGATAGTGGGAACGCCGCATTACACAATTTACTTATAATGCCATCAATTTCTATGGACACCAAACATAACATAATAAAGGGACTGCACTGTGTTATCTAAAACTTTGAAGATTCATCAAGTAAAATTTTGGCTATCAAATCTTTGATTCACAAAAATGCTATTAAAATTGTGATCAAACTTTAAATATTCATAATTTATAGGAAATGCCATGTACAACGGAATCATATTATTTTTCACTTTCTCAAATTCGCCATAATCGACAACCTTTTTCATTGTTTATTTGCAATTCACTGGGTATTGTGTCGAAAAATGTTATCACAAGATACCGCGAGATGGGACCTTTACTCAGAGAAGGCTGACCGCAAATTAACAGTATATGTATTTTTTTTATATATCAGTATTGAAATGGCAAAACTATTAATCATTTAAAGACCTGTACTTCCTTCTTATTGTAATTTTGCCAAATGTTGTGACACTTTTCATATGAAGATAAAACTTTAATTCAGTGATTACAAACACTTTTTTCGGAGCTGCCATGGTGTAGTGGAAAAATTGATCCCAGGCTCATTCAGTCTGTCAGATCAGACTCTATCTCTTTATGACCTAAGCTCAAGGTGGGACGTTAAACATAAACATTTTTTGAGTTTGCATTGTCCAAAAAAGTTATATCCATGTGTTTCAAAGACAAGTGAAGTGTAACATTAATAATAATAGAACTATGTCAATAAATAAAAATATGGATCAACTACTCTTTCATAAGGAATCCACATTGAAATTTTAAGGCCCTAACATGCACGGTTCCAAAGATGTTGGAAGTGTTAAAATTGTGACAGAAGGAGGGATATATGGATGGATGAGCAGATAGTAATATACCCCCTTAACTTTTTCTAATATGGGGGCATTTAAACTTCTAGACTACAGTAAATGGTCTAAAATGTTCAACACTTTCACTTTCTGTTCTCAAAGAAAATGTTGATTTCAGGACAGAATGCACGAAATGCTTGTCAGAATAGCAAACAGGGAAGACCCAGATCAGACCACTTCTTCAGAGGCAGTCTGATCTAGGTCTGCACTGTTTGTTTATGCTCTTTTGGCAGACAAATAGTGTTTGAAATTTTAGAACATTTACAGTACCCTTAGTTTGTTTGATTCTTTACCTCCCATCAACAATCTTTCAGTTATATAGGGACGGGTCTTCCTGGATTGAACCAGTAGTCTTGAGTCAATCGCTCTACCTCTGAGCCACTGCCCTCCCTACCCTTAGTTTGAACCTATAACACTTACTTCTGATGGTTCAAGAATGTTTGGTTGTGGAGTGTCTGGTTTAGGTTCATCTGGTAGGCGCACCCTCAACCTAGTTGTGGCCATATCCAGCTCATCAAATGATGACACATGCTCTTTTATACCAGCCCAGTGAGTCCTTAGTTTCTAGAGATATAGAAACATTCTTTAATATGCATACGTAAAAACTAAAGAAATACAGAAAATATGTACAAAATAATGTGCTTATTTCAGTGTTGTTAATTGATATGAAAATGTATGAGCCAGTTTTATAATACAGTAAGACCTGTGTAAAACCGCCACTCAAAAATAGACAAAACAAAGATCTTAATGACAAATGGTAGCTTAATGAAGGTCAAAAGTATTGCAAAATGCTCCACTTGGAGCATTATGCAATACTTTTGACCTGCATTAAGCGATAATTGGTCTTGAAAACCAATTATAGGTCTTTTTGAGAGTGGCCGTTTTTACAGGTTTTACTGTATGAAGTTTTTAGAGATTATCTCATGGCTTTTTGGTTATGGCCCGAAATATCAACCTGAGACCCCATTATCAGCCAGAGAGCTTTGGCTCGAGGGCTGATAATGGTCGAGGGTTGATACTGAGGGCGATAACCAAAACCCCATGTTATAATCTGTTTATCACATATTCCATTTCACTATTTCAACTCGTTTGACGTACAAAAATGTAAGTAAAACAGAGGATTGGCGTACATTTTGCCTTACATCACGCCACTTGTTTACATCTGACGTCATCAAATGATCAACGTTACATGCCGGGCATGATAACCTCTCTCCGTTCAAAATACATGACTTCCGGTTATCATCACGGCAGGCTGATAACCAGTTGGCCGGAAAGAGCTTATCGCATATGCAGAATTTTTGTTATCACGACAAATAGCGTTCCAAATATGTGATAAGGATATATATAAGCCAGCTTTATAATATGAGATTTTGGTACTTATCACCTATGCACAAAAGTCTCCTTTACATAACAGGGCTCCCACAGAAATTCAAAAACACAATTCCATGATTTTTCAATGATTATCCATGATCATCAATGTAATTTCCATGACTATTTAATGCACAGCCTCCTACCTCCCCTTTTAGCAGCAACTTCACCACACTGAGCATAAATGTGGAATGCAGCAACGGTAATGTATTTAAATAAGCATGCTTGTAGACCATACATGTATTTTGGAATAATTACAACTTTAAACCACCAGTACCCAGAAAACTAGCTGTCAGTTAGTTTTCTGGGTACTGGTGGTTTCATCAAATTATTGCACAAAATTCCATAAATTTTGCATGATTATTCAGAGTTTTTTGTCAATTTCCATGATTTTTCCATACATGGAACTTTTGTTTATGATTTTCCAGGTTTTCCATGATTTCCAGAGCTTGTGGGAACCCTGATATGATCATGCTAATGTATCCAGCAGGGCTAAATGTCCAATTTCATCTGAATCCATACTTTATGTTCGCAAGCAGCAAACGCTGTGGCAAGTCTGCCCATTTGTGCAGGCTCTCCTGAACTTTCATTGCTAGACAATAGTACCAAAGTATCATGTGTTAGCTCATTTTATCATATGCAGTTTAAGGGAAAGGTTTCAGTGAAAAGAGACTTAGTTTCAGCAAGTGATGCTTCAAACCACAAGCCCTTCATTTTGAAAAGGCTTACGTAGAATCTGTGCAAATGATCTTTTTAAAGTTGGAAGTCTGTGACATTTGATAAACTGAAGAGAAAATATCACACATGAAAGTTCTTTGACTACATCAAAGGTTATATAGGAAAAATTGTTTAAGTTCTCATAGCTGTCATTTTGTCAAAAATTATATTTTTTGCACCACACTCCTTCATGCATATGCTGTATATGTCTACATTGTGTGTAGGTGAAGTATTGGGTTAATTCATCAAAACTGTGGTAGGAGTTGATAGGCACATGAAGGCACTTTCTGTACTTATATAATTATGCAGGAAAAATTATCATATCTCATATATGTCATTTTGTCAAAAATAATATTTTTTGCACAAAACTCCTTCATGCCGATGTTTAATGTCTAAATTGTGTGTAGGTAAAGTATTGGATTAATTCATTGAAAGCTGTAATGGCACTGTCCTTGCTTATAGAACTATGCAGGAAAAAATTGTCTAAGTTCTCTTATCTATCATTTTGTCAAAATAAATCTTGTATTCTGGCGCATATGAGCCGCGACATAAGAGTTCCAACAAAGTGGTATTTTGACAAGTGTAGACTCAGACGAGCCTGAGCAGCCACCTTTTATGCTTATAATCCCCAAAAATGTTCAGTCAGTAGCTTAACACTCATAGAATATACATACGACTAGTAAAGGCTCTGATCAGACTGCGCATATGCGCAGGCTGATCTGAGGCTTGCTGGTCGCACATACCACATTGTTGGAAATCTCATGTCGTGGCTCAATGATTTAGTCAGCAATCAGAAACTTAGCAATTAAGAAACTTTTCTTTTAAATGGGTACAGTGAATGTTCTAAAAATTCAAACACTAATTGGCTACAAAAAAGTCTAGACAAACAGTGCAGACCCAGATCAAACTGCTGCTTTAGAAGCAGTCTGATCAGGGTCTTCCCCGTTTGCTATTCTGACAAGCATTTTGTTAATTCCAGTCCTGATAACCCCAGTTTTATTTGAGAATTAAAGATTTAAGTGTTCAAAAATTTAGAATATTTACTGTATATCAGTCTGGCCTCTAGTTAAGAGTGCATAACTAAAAAAAAATGTTTTTATTTCTCAGCCAAAACATATGTTGTGGGTGCTCAAAAGAACTGTCTCAATGAGACGGTTCTTTTGAGCACCCAAATCATATGTTAAAAATGATTGGTAAGAAAATATTGACAATTTCACGCTCAAAAATGTGTTTATCTTGACCTATGGTAAGTGAGCATACCTTGTACTCCTTTTTGAGGGCATCAAGCAGTTTTATATGTGCAACTCCAAACTCTATAAGCTCCTCTGCAGCTGTAAAAGAATGACATCTCTGTCAAACCATAGGCTATTTTTAGATCATGACATCATTTTCTATTTTAGACAACATTGGAAAAAATTCAAGAAATTTGAATACTTTTGAAAATATTATGGAAAACGGAGCATTTGCTCTTTTGGAGCAAATGCTCCATTTTCCATATTATCAAATATGTGATATTTCAAAGGCATCAAAAAAGGCATTATTGTGGAGTAAAGGGCTAATATAAAGCTACACCACAGGTTGCAGGTGGCTCAGTGTCTATATTTAATGCCAAAAGAAAATGTGGGGCATTAATATCGAACAATGGCCCCAACAAATTTAAAATTAAAAAACTAGAGGACCTGAAGGTCCTGAGGCCCTCACCTGATCTCCTTAATAATGTTAAAATAGGTCAAGGTCAAGTACAGCATATAATGAAACATATTTTATTTTACCATATATGGGGGCTGGAGCCATTTTGGTCAAGTGACCTAAACAATCTAATGAATACTCCATCAAACAACCTAGTGATTTCTGAGAAAAAGGTGTTTAGATATATAGGTATGTGGCAGTCCAAATGAGTGGCCTTGGGTAAAAGGTCACAGGTTAGCTTGATATTTGATACTTATAATAAACCAATGTCTCAGTAGGTTTAAAATTTCTCGCAAGTATTATGATTTCAGGTGAGCTAACAAGTGAATAAAATTCTTATACATTCTAAACATTAACATGTAGTCCTTCATTATCCGCACCCTTTTTTTAAAAAAGCGTCGGGGATATTGCAATCGCCTCCGTCCATCTGTCCGTCCGTCCTTCTGTCATGCTATCTCCTCCTAAACCATTGGACGAAATCCAACCAAATTTGGTGTGTGAGTTGCTCACATGAATGGGGTGTGCAACGGCACATATTTTTTTTGGCCCCGCCCCCTGGGGCCCTGGGGAGGGGCCAAAAGGTCAAATATCATTAACTCTGAATTACAAAGTCAATTTCAAATGTTTTTAAACCAAACTTTGTGTATCTTCTCACAAATGAAAGATATATAACATATCAGACGGGATTTTCATTCGGCCGCCTGGGACATGCCCAGGGGTGGGACTTGGGGGTACAGTGGGGGGATGGGGGTCAAAAAAATATTTTTCCTAAATTCAACCAGATTTGGTGTGTGAGTCACTCACATGAATGGCACATGCACCACCATATTTTTTGGGTCCCCGCCCCCTGGGGCCATGGGGAGGGGTCAAAAATTTAATTTTCTGAACATGGTCATGTGGCATATCAAATTAAAGGGGATGAGCAGTAGACCACGATACACTGAACAATTTTAACCTACGATAAAACTATGGACCTTGGGATGGGGTCAAAGGGTCAATTACCATTAGATTTCTTCGAGAGCGTGGGGATTTGCGATGGCGCGCCATCAAATGTGTTCCAGTTTCACTTATTTTCAAAAAGTTTTCTGGTTTTTTTTTTTCTTTTTGTTTCTTTATATAGAGAGGACAGATAAGTTACCTGTTGAAAATCAGTCTATACATGTTTTTGTCATCACTCAAGTAGAAGTGGATGGTAAGCTGCTTGACAAAGAAGCCAGCTTCTGCTATCTTGGTGACATGTTATGCGCTGGTGGAGGATGTGTCCTTCCTATCACTACAAGATGTTCTACTGCCTGTGGAAAGTTCAGGAAACTACTTCCAAGCATGTGTCACCTTTGACTTTTGGAAAAGTGTTTAACACTTGTGTTCCCTCAGCCCTGTTACATGGAAGTGAAACTTAGGCACCAACAGCCCCAGATTTACAGAGGCTTTGTAGAAATGATAGAACCATAAGATGTAAGTAACTCATGTAAGTCAAGTAGGAACTTTGATTAACCTTCTAATAAATCGAGCGTGTTTACCACTGATGTCAAATAAACAAAAGACCCCTAAGGACCTGGGTCTATCACCTAAGAATGACTGCATAGAATGTCAATGGTCCTGAGGTTTTAAAACTTTTTTCATGCTCAACTCAACTGAACATGAAATTTCAACTGTTCATAAAAACTAAAATACTGTAAAATAAAGAACTACCCTGCTTAATGGACTCGGACAATGTATTTATCCTGCTAATAAATGTTAAAATGCCAACAATTGTTGGCAGTTTAACATTTATAAGCAGGATATGCTAACAATTGTTGGTATTTTAACATTTATGAGCAGGATAATGTCATGCTCTGTGGTTCAGATGTTGATAAGAGAAAGTTTACACACTACAGACAATGTTTGACTGAAACCTAACAAGAGAAGACCAATTACAATAGCTCAGCTCAGGTGAGCTAAAATGTTCAGGCAATAACTTATGTGATGTGAAACCCAGAAGCCTTGACCAGCACTCTAAAGATTTGAGTCAAGAATGAAAGGACATGATGAAGTAATTACCTCTGTAATTTTTAGCAAAAGCTAGAATACTTTTGAGGGCCTTCTCTACATCACTGTCCGCCCAGGTACCTTGACGTTTGATGTTCACTTGTGGCTGGCTAGATGTCCCAGGACCTTCATTGACAACAATACCCCTATAAATAGCATAATTATTTTACAGTAAGAAGACCCACAATATTACACGCAAACCAAAAATAATATGCCCTCCAGATCTTCAATACCTGGTGACAGAATAAAAAGCACCTTCAGTCATCATCATCTCCATTGTGGCTTTAAAAGCAACTAATCAGATTCACAATAGATTTAAAATGTCAATTTAACCTATTAATTATTCATTCAGTATGGTGAACGAGAGAGTTTGTGTTTGAAGGTCTATATCTTTGTTCATGAGAGCTCATTAACGGATTAACTGATAAAGGACAGAGTAAATAAATGTTAGTATCTTATTGAATTAAAGGGGCACCAAAAAGGAATTACCTGTAAAAACACAAATTACTTTCACTAAGATAAATATCAATATTTTATCAGAAAGTACCTACATTCTTCATGGGACCACTTTATTACCCCATGTAAGGAGGTCATAATCACCTCATAAAGATTAGCTTTTGAGCTGCCTGGAATAGCCCTCATGCAGTGGTTCCACTTTTATTGTGTAAAAGTTTAAGTATTTAACATCCCACCAAAAGCTTAGGCCCTATGTAGATGGGGGCCATAGCTTATATTCTTATCCAACAGACTAGAGGAGCCAGGGATAGAACACGGTACAAGGTGTATGAAATAAATTCACTTACTTGTCAACAAATGAGAAAAGTTTGGCTTCGTAGGCTTCAAACAGCTCTTCTGACTTACAGAATGGACACCTGAAACAGATAGCAATCACTACAGAGGCAAGTAAATGACACGCAGGGTTCATACAGGCAAGTTTGAGTAATATTCAAGGACTTTTCAAGGACTTCTAAAGACTATCATACAGTTTTCAAGGACAAAATGTTTATGAAAAATCCTGATTTATGTGTTACAAACCTACTTAGACTGAGATAATGGAGAAATTAGTACTAGAAAATTAGTATAAAATTGGTGTGACTTTAATTGGTGCAGCAAATGCTGCACCAAATAAAGGCACAACAATTTGATACTGATTTTAGATCTCTAACAACAGTGTTAAGTCCAACAGAAAACAGAAGAATTCAAGGACTTTTCAAGGCTTTTGAGTGATCTTCCAGTACTTTTCAATGCATATTTAATTTTCAAGGACTTTTCAAGAAAGCCCTCTAAATTCAAGTACTTTTCAAGCCTGTGTGAACCCTGGCACATTTACTCTGAAAATTCATCAAATTTTATTTTATCACATGACTTCTTGTCTAGATGTGCTATTACACCATGCAATAAAATCAATAAATCACTAGTGTTTACAGATTTAGTAACATTATGCAATGACGTCTATTATAACATTGAGTAAAAGATGCCAAAATCTTAATGTTTTCACGCCAAATATGCAATTTTTTAAGTAATATTAATGTCATGAGAAAAATAGAATCTAACATCTGTGCTCTTATCATATTGAATTTATCAAACTCGTTGTGAAAGAGCTAAACGCTCAACAAGCCTCGCATTTTATCTCTTTTCCTCAACATGTTTTATAAAATCAATAAAACATGAGGACTCATGTAAGATTCTTCTATCAATAAAGATTGAGTTAATCTGATGTTTCAGATGTGAAACATGGTCAATTTCTGCAGTATCCTGGGATGTCTGTCCACTTTCCGTCCTTGATATCCTATGTTGTGGGTTCTCAAAAGAACCGCCTCAAGAAATTGATTTTCTTAGTTTTCTTTTGAGCACAAATGACTGTTTAGTTTAAACTTATGGATAAGAAGAAGTTCACAATTTTACGCACAATTTTTGTCTATCTTGACTTATGACCCGCCATAAATGTCTGCACTCATATGGTAAATGTTCTAAAATTTTGAACAGTAGTTGCCTGTCATCAAGATCTAGACAAACAGTCCAGATCCAGATCAGACTGCTTCTGAATCATTTTATAGTGAGAACAGAAAGAGAAAAATTTGAAATTTTAGAACATTTACCGCATACCACAGGCCTTCAGATTTATGGTGGGCCCGGATCACTGTCCCATGATCACAAAATATGGCCCATCACTTTCCAAGGCAGTGGGCCCAGTGGACCTATCCTTTTTAGTTGTGAAAAAATCTCACTTTAATAAAAATATTCACCTTACAGCGAGTCTACAAACTCAAAAATACTGAAAGTACATGTAGGTTGTCAATACAGTAAATCCAGTGCAAAGAAGACAAAACAAAGATCTTAATAACAAATGGTAGCTTAATGAATGTCAAAAGGATTGCAGAATGCTCCTTTTGGAACATACTGCAATACTTTTGGCCTGCATTAAGTGATATTTGGTTTTATTTTTTGTGTGCCGCATAAGACAGGTTTTACTGTATAATTATCAGTCAATATACATAATGCATACAAGTGTCTGTAAAGTATACGATCAAAATGTCAACTGTGTTCTGTTTGATGTGCTTGGGTCCATCTTTTCAGAAAATGACCCACCATTTCTTGCTCTATGGGTCACTTTGGCCCACCAATCTTGAAAAAATCTGAAGCACTGATACCAACTGCTCTTACGTTTTCAGTATTTCTCCAACTGGTCTGAGACAGCACTCCACCGTCTTGTTGATGAGATCCTGGGATGGCTGACCACTCAGCCCCTTCATAGCTTCCTGTACCTTCTCGTAGGCTGTGTTCAAACTTGACAGATGAGTCTCAACTACATACTCCAGCCCGGCTACACTCCTGATGCTGTATAGGTCGTGGAAAAATTAGGCAAAGAAAAAAATATGTGTGGGTCAGGTACCCGGACCTACCCTAAATTTTTACCCCTTACCCTAAACTTTTTTTCTCCAGATTCTGAAGTTGGAAGAGAATAGCAGAACAAAATTATTTTGAAAATTATTTTGTTCTGCTATTCTCTTCCAACTTCAGCATTGGGAGAAAAAATGCATATCAAAATGACCATCTGAAACGGAAATCTAAATTTCTATGCATTCAGTCTGTGATATTGGAAGTAAAAGGATTAAAACAAGGCTATATCTTCAAAAATAGATCCTTTTATATTAGTTTGTCTTATTTGATAAATTTCAAAGCAGGTCTGAATATTCCAAGAAAAAAAAAGTAAAAAAAAAATAGTATCCAACCTACCTAACCTAATTTTTTCAGGGTGTAACCTAAACCACACATATTTTTTTTTATTTGGCCTTATCAGTTGTCTTAAACTCACAAGGCAATAGACATTTCTAAACCACGCCCAGAAAGTCACTCAAAAGTCACCGGATAGTGCATAAATGCAACGACGAATTAGCATGTGATATAGTCCAACAAACATAATTGCACATGATCAATCTCCCACTATCTAATTCGAGTTTAACCTTAGTTACATGCAGTGGACTTAACTTTTTGCATGCTGGGTAATTTTTTATGTGTTTTGTCGTCTGCTGGTTTTTTCAAAGTCATCTTTTTTGAAAAATTCTTTCAGAAACACTATCAGAGTACCAAATGGTTTGGATCCATATCAGGACTGACACTCTGTCAGTCCTGATCTGAGTCCAAACTGTTTGCAAAGAAAATCAGCAGATGACAAAAGTCACCACTAGCAGGCAGAGTTAAGCAGTTGTAAAAGACAATAGTTTTGAATGGTAGAAAACCAAATTTTAAAATTTGCAGAATGCCTACAAAAAAGTATAAACAGTCAACTGTCATTAGTAATCTGAAAATAAATCAGAGAAGTGATCATAATCTGTCAAATTCAGTATTTTGAGGCCTCCAGATAAGAGTGTGTATTGTAAAGATATTTTCTTTATTTCTCATCCAAAACATATGTTGTGGGTACTCATAAGAACTGCCTCAATGAGAGGATTCTTTTGAGCACCCAAAACATATGTTTTGAATGAGAAATTTTGAAAATATTTACAATTCTACACTAATAAAATTTCCTTATCTGGACCTATGATTTTGAGACCGACTTTCTATGGATACTTGGCCTCAAAACCCTGAATTCAGTAATAATCCTGACAAATTTCAACCATGATATTGTAGGATAACCACCCCTATTCATTTGCAAACTAAACAAATTCTTTGGTGTTTAACTTAATAATAGAAATTAAATTGCACAATAATTTTTCTTCAACAAACATCTCTGAATAATTCATCCTGATGCTCATGTCATGTGAGTGGACAAGTGTTGTTGTTTTTTTTAGGTCTAACAATGATCATAGGTTTAGAAAAAAAAAAAAATTAGCGAAAAAGTGTAAGTATTTTATTACTCTTCAGTTTTAACATATGTTTTGGGTTCTCAAAACAACCGTCTCATTGAGATGGTTCTTTTGAGTACCCACAACATATGTTTTGGTTGAGAAATAAGAAAATGCTTTTTCTGATACGCACTCTTATCTAAAGTCCTGAATGACGTAGAAAGTACTTTTTAGTACCCACAACATATGTTTTGGTTGAGAAATAAGAAAATGATTTTTCTGTTACGCACTCTTAACTTAAGTCCTGAATGACGTATATAGTAAACTCATGCTAATAAAAAGAAGGCCACCCCAATTCACCTGCTTTGTTGAAAATAAATACAGACATGAACATGTTATGATTATAAATTTATATATTGTAAGTCATATCTTGTATGATCGTCACCTTTATGAATGCATTATTTGAGGCTTTTGCGTGTGCTTAAAAGAAGCCTGCTGTTGTACCCCACCCCTCGTGGTTGTTAAACCAGCTAGTGTTCGAATTCGGGAAATGTGGCAGCTGGAAAGAGTTACGATCATGTATCCGCCGGTTTAGAAAATCCCAGGGGTGGCCGATCGGAGATGGATTGGGACCCCGAAGGCCAGTCAAATGGGTATGACATGCCCAGCCTGCAAACAGTTCCTTGCCATATTGCAGGTATGCTGACTTTGTCTTGCTGGAAGAGAACATTGTTTCCAACAGTCTGATAAATTTGCAGGACATGTGGGTGAAGGTTTTCATCTACATAACTTTGGCTTGTAAGTAACCGCCGAATTACTATGCAAATTAAACGAGCCTTATACAAAGCTCAGGGTGGTCTTCTTTTTTTTAGCATGAGTATATTTAAGCCTTGTTGGGATAAAACCTGTCTACAGGGGGTCTGCTACCAAGTAAGAATTAATCCTGCCTTCTCAACTACAGAGAGTAGCTAGAATATTGATATTTCACACTTAGCAAGTTTAGCTACCATGCTTCCAAGAAAGCAAAAAACAAAGGTGCTGATCAGACTACAGATGCCGGGGCTTCTGCGCTTTTGTTGTGCACATGCAACAAAATCAAATGTTCTTGTGTTGAGGCATATACATGGGCCTCGGCAATAGAAAAAATGTCTTTTGGGTTTGCGAATTTGAACAACAAAGGCACAGACCAGACTGCGCTTTCGGGCAGTCTGATCAGTGCCTTTGTTATTTGCTTATTGGAAAGCAACATATCTTAACTTACAACATGCAAACTTTCATATTCTGTCTAGTCTCTGTAGCTGAGCAGGATGGTCTAATCCTTACTTGGCAAGAAACCCTGAAGACAGGTTTTTTGGGGTCTAGGCCCATATATGCATAATGTCATTTATCATATGACGTCGCGTCTGAGAGTGAAATAACACCATGCAATAAAATTGATAAACCATTAGTGGTTTATAGATTTACGGGAAACGTTTTGAAGTCCATAACAACGTTGCGTACATAATAACAAAATGATATTTTTACGCCAGAAATGAGACTTCAAAGTGATCTAATGCCATATGATTAATAATCTAACCTTCGTGCTCTTGTATTATTGAATTTATCAAACTCGTTGAGAAAAAGAGATAAAATGCTCGGCAAGCCTCGCATTTTATCTCCTTTCCCCAACTCATTTAATAAATTCAATAAACATGAGCACTCATGTAAGATCCTCTATGTATCATACATCTAATGTAGAATATCTTACCCTCTGGCAATAGAATTGATCTCTGGGTTTCTGTTGTCTAGAAGATCATCTTTTACTTTCTCTATAAGAAGATCTTGCTGATCACGTTCTACAACCCATTCTATTAAATCTAGCCACCATTCAGTGCCTTCATCAAGCTATAATTTTAAATTACAAAATATTAATGTTATCATCTCATAAATGAAAATTCATTGTATTCACTTATACTGTAATTCTTATTGTCATTACATTTATGCTACACTGAACTATTACTAAACATAAAGACCTGCTCGGGAAATTTCGGTTCTTATCACATATGGGCCTGAACCAAAGAAAACCCTGCCTTTATGGTTTGATACCAGGTACATGGGCGGATCCAGAGCGGGGGACATGGGGTCCGGATCCCCCTCCCCCCCCCCCCCTGAAAAATTACAGAAATATAGGGTTTTCTAGCAATATTGATCCGGATCCCCTGAAAATTCACAAAGCTACCAAGCCAGCATTCAATGTTGGGTCATCATGGGCCCGCCAGGGAAAGGCCATTTAAATGGCATTTCACTGGCGGGCCAATGATGGCCCATTTATAGTGATATTTGGATCCTCTATCCCATCATCAACTAAAAAAAAACAAAAAAAAACACGTAATCAAATTTGGACCCCCTCTGACAAAACTTTCTGGATCCGGACATTGGGTGGGGTCTTCACAAACAGTGTAGACCTTGATGAAGTGCCACAAAAGTACCTGTTTATTGGGTATCTAGTCTACAAAAGGTTACGAATATTGCCACTTCTCAGTGGATTTTTCCCAATCTATGAAAATGTGTTTGACTACTTTGTCTCGAAGACTTGGTTTACAAAAAGCCAGGGTTCCCATAGAAATTCAAAAACCAAATTCCATGATTTTTCCATGATTTTCCATGATCAACAATGTAATTTCCATGACTATTTAATGCACAGACTCCAACCTGCCCTTTTAGCAGCATCTTCACCAACCTGAGCAAAAAAGCAGAATGCAGCAACAACAACAGCATGCTTGTAGACTATGCATGCATTTTGAAATAATTAAAACTTGAAACCACCAGTAGCCAGAAATCTAGTTGTCGGACACACAAGTGTCCAACAGCTAGTTTTCTGGCTACTGGTGCTTTTGTCATATTATTTCACAAAATTCCACGATTTATCGATGATTATTCAGGGTTTTTTTCAAATTCCATGATTTTTCCATGCATGGAACTTTTTATAGTGATTTTCCAGGTTTTCCATGATTTCCAGAGCTTGTGGGAACCCTGAAAAGCCTACCTGTTGTTTATAACTCTTCACATAAAGCTGCAGAGGTTCAAGAGCTTCTCCGGTGCTAGTGACATATGCTATAACATTGGCCATATACTTATCTCATCTTTAACTAGTTGTAAGACTAGACTGTCTTGACGAATTTGATTATCAAAAGCCCACCTGTTGTTTATAACTCTTTACATCAAGCTGTAGTGGTTCAAGAGCTTCTCCGGTGCTAGTGACGTATGCTATAGCCTTAGAAATGTACTTATCTCATCTTTAACTAGTTGTAAGACTAGTTTGTCTTGAAGAATTTGATTATTAAAAGCCTACCTGTTGTTGATAACTCTTCACATCAAGCTGCAGAGGTTCAAGAGCTTCTCCAGTGCTAGTGACGTATGCTAAATTCTTGGCCATGTACTTATCTTATCTTGAATTAGGTGTAAGACTAGTTTGTCTTGAAGACTTGGATTATTAAGAGCCTACCTGTTGTTGATAACTCTTCAAATCTAGCTGCAGAGGTTCAAGAGCTTCTCCAGTGCTAGTGACGTATGCTATAGCTTTGGCCATGTACTTATCTCATCTTTAACTAGGTGTAAGACTAGACTGTAGAAGACTTGGTTTATTAAGAGCCTACCTGTTGTTGATAACTCTTCACATCAAGCTGCAGAGGTTCAAGAGCTTCTCCAGTGCTAGTGACGTACGCTATAGCCTTGGCCATGTACTTATCTCATCTTTAACTAGGTGTAAGACTAGTTTGTCTAAAAGACTTGGTTTATTAAGAGCCTACCTGTTGTTGATAACTCTTCACATCTAGCTGCAGAGGTTCAAGATTTTCTCCAGTGCTAGTGACGTATGCTAAATTCTTGGCCATGTACTTATCTTATCTTTAACTAGGTGTAAGACTAGTTTGTCTTGAAGACTTGGATTATTAAGAGCCTACCTGTTGTTGATAACTCTTCACATCTAGCTGCAGAGGTTCAAGAGCTTCTCCAGTGCTAGTGACGTATGCTAAATTCTTGGCCATGTACTTATCTTATCTTTAATTAGGTGTAAGACTAGTTTGTCTTGAAGACTTGGATTATTAAGAGCCTACCTGTTGTTGATAACTCTTCACATCAAGCTGCAGAGGTTCAAGAGCTTCTCCAGTGCTAGTGACGTATGCTAAATTCTTGGCCATGTACTTATCTTATCTTTAACTAGGTGTAAGACTAGTTTGTCTTGAAGACTTGGATTATTAAGAGCCTACCTGTTGTTGATAACTCTTCACATCAAGCTGCAGAGGTTCAAGAGCTTCTCCAGTGCTAGTGACGTATGCTAAATTCTTGGCCATGTACTTATCTTATCTTTAATTAGGTGTAAGACTAGTTTGTCTTGAAGACTTGGATTATTAAGAGCCTACCTGTTGTTGATAACTCTTCACATCTAGCTGCAGAGGTTCAAGAGCTTCTCCAGTGCTAGTGACGTATGCTATAGCTTTGGCCATGTACTTATCTCATCTTTAACTAGGTGTAAGACTAGTTTGTCTTGAAGACTTGGATTATTAAGAGCCTACCTGTTGTTGATAACTCTTCACATCTAGCTGCAGAGGTTCAAGAGCTTCTCCAGTGCTAGTGACGTATGCTATAGCTTTGGCCATGTACTTATCTCATCTTTAACTAGGTGTAAGACTAGACTGTAGAAGACTTGGTTTATTAAGAGCCTACCTGTTGTTGATAACTCTTCACATCAAGCTGCAGAGGTTCAAGAGCTTCTCCAGTGCTAGTGACGTACGCTATAGCCTTGGCCATGTACTTATCTCATCTTTAACTAGGTGTAAGACTAGTTTGTCTAAAAGACTTGGTTTATTAAGAGCCTACCTGTTGTTGATAACTCTTCACATCTAGCTGCAGAGGTTCAAGAGCTTCTCCAGTGCTAGTGACGTATGCTAAATTCTTGGCCATGTACTTATCTTATCTTTAACTAGGTGTAAGACTAGTTTGTCTTGAAGACTTGGATTATTAAGAGCCTACCTGTTGTTGATAACTCTTCACATCTAGCTGCAGAGGTTCAAGAGCTTCTCCAGTGCTAGTGACGTATGCTAAATTCTTGGCCATGTACTTATCTTATCTTTAATTAGGTGTAAGACTAGTTTGTCTTGAAGACTTGGATTATTAAGAGCCTACCTGTTGTTGATAACTCTTCACATCAAGCTGCAGAGGTTCAAGAGCTTCTCCAGTGCTAGTGACGTATGCTAAATTCTTGGCCATGTACTTATCTTATCTTTAACTAGGTGTAAGACTAGTTTGTCTTGAAGACTTGGATTATTAAGAGCCTACCTGTTGTTGATAACTCTTCACATCAAGCTGCAGAGGTTCAAGAGCTTCTCCAGTGCTAGTGACGTATGCTAAATTCTTGGCCATGTACTTATCTTATCTTTAATTAGGTGTAAGACTAGTTTGTCTTGAAGACTTGGATTATTAAGAGCCTACCTGTTGTTGATAACTCTTCACATCTAGCTGCAGAGGTTCAAGAGCTTCTCCAGTGCTAGTGACGTATGCTAAATTCTTGGCCATGTACTTATCTTATCTTTAATTAGGTGTAAGACTAGTTTGTCTTGAAGACTTGGATTATTAAGAGCCTACCTGTTGTTGATAACTCTTCACATCAAGCTGCAGAGGTTCAAGAGCTTCTCCAGTGCTAGTGACGTACGCTATAGCCTTGGCCATGTACTTATCTCATCTTTAACTAGGTGTAAGACTAGTTTGTCTTGAAGACTTGGATTATTAAGAGCCTACCTGTTGTTGATAACTCTTCACATCAAGCTGCAGAGGTTCAAGAGCTTCTCCAGTGCTAGTGACGTATGCTAAATTCTTGGCCATGTACTTATCTCATCTTTAACTAGGTGTAAGACTAGACTGTAGAAGACTTGGTTTATTAAGAGCCTACCTGTTGTTGATAACTCTTCACATCTAGCTGCAGAGGTTCAAGAGCTTCTCCAGTGCTAGTGACGTATGCTAAATTCTTGGCCATGTACTTATCTCATCTTTAACTAGGTGTAAGACTAGACTGTAGAAGACTTGGTTTATTAAGAGCCTACCTGTTGTTGATAACTCTTCACATCAAGCTGCAGAGGTTCAAGAGCTTCTCCAGTGCTAGTGACGTACGCTATAGCCTAGGCCATGTACTTATCTCGTCTGTAACTAGGTGTAAGACTAGACTGTCTAAAAGACTTGGTTTATTAAGAGCCTACCTGTTGTTGATAACTCTTCACATCAAGCTGCAGAGGTTCAAGAGCTTCTCCAGTGCTAGTGACGTATGCTATAGCTTTGGCCATGTACTTATCTCATCTTTAACTAGGTGTAAGACTAGACTGTAGAAGACTTGGTTTATTAAGAGCCTACCTGTTGTTGATAACTCTTCACATCAAGCTGCAGAGGTTCAAGAGCTTCTCCAGTGCTAGTGACGTACGCTATAGCCTTGGCCATGTACTTATCTCATCTTTAACTAGGTGTAAGACTAGTTTGTCTAAAAGACTTGGTTTATTAAGAGCCTACCTGTTGTTGATAACTCTTCACATCTAGCTGCAGAGGTTCAAGAGCTTCTCCAGTGCTAGTGACGTATGCTAAATTCTTGGCCATGTACTTATCTTATCTTTAACTAGGTGTAAGACTAGTTTGTCTAAAAGACTTGGATTATTAAGAGCCTACCTGTTGTTGATAACTCTTCACATCTAGCTGCAGAGGTTCAAGAGCTTCTCCAGTGCTAGTGACGTATGCTAAATTCTTGGCCATGTACTTATCTTATCTTTAATTAGGTGTAAGACTAGTTTGTCTTGAAGACTTGGATTATTAAGAGCCTACCTGTTGTTGATAACTCTTCACATCAAGCTGCAGAGGTTCAAGAGCTTCTCCAGTGCTAGTGACGTATGCTAAATTCTTGGCCATGTACTTATCTTATCTTTAACTAGGTGTAAGACTAGTTTGTCTTGAAGACTTGGATTATTAAGAGCCTACCTGTTGTTGATAACTCTTCACATCAAGCTGCAGAGGTTCAAGAGCTTCTCCAGTGCTAGTGACGTATGCTAAATTCTTGGCCATGTACTTATCTTATCTTTAATTAGGTGTAAGACTAGTTTGTCTTGAAGACTTGGATTATTAAGAGCCTACCTGTTGTTGATAACTCTTCACATCTAGCTGCAGAGGTTCAAGAGCTTCTCCAGTGCTAGTGACGTATGCTAAATTCTTGGCCATGTACTTATCTTATCTTTAATTAGGTGTAAGACTAGTTTGTCTTGAAGACTTGGATTATTAAGAGCCTACCTGTTGTTGATAACTCTTCACATCAAGCTGCAGAGGTTCAAGAGCTTCTCCAGTGCTAGTGACGTATGCTAAATTCTTGGCCATGTACTTATCTTATCTTTAACTAGGTGTAAGACTAGTTTGTCTTGAAGACTTGGATTATTAAGAGCCTACCTGTTGTTGATAACTCTTCACATCAAGCTGCAGAGGTTCAAGAGCTTCTCCAGTGCTAGTGACGTATGCTAAATTCTTGGCCATGTACTTATCTCGTCTGTAACTAGGTGTAAGACTAGACTGTCTAAAAGACTTGGTTTATTAAGAGCCTACCTGTTGTTGATAACTCTTCACATCTAGCTGCAGAGGTTCAAGAGCTTCTCTGGTGCTAGTCACGTATGCTATAGCCTTGGCCATGTACTTATCCTTCAACTCTCCTATCTGAAAAACACAGGATTAAAACACAGGTATTTGTATCATAGCTTAGACTTTATGAATTGTTTTTAAATAATAAAATGTCGAAAATAAATATGAAATTTTTTTTACCAAAAATACCCCTTACATTTCTATGTAAGGAGTATTTTTTGTAAAAAAAAAAATTTGTTGAAAATTATTTTTTTCATTTATTATCAACATTTTATTATTTAAAAACAATTCATAAATTCTAAGCTATGATACAAATACCTGTGGATTTACATATCTAAGCCAGATCCCATTCTTCTCAGTTCCATAAGTCTATTTCCAATATAACAGTTGTTGGATGATTTTATTCATTCAATGGAAACATTCTGCAAGCAGACAGTGGAGACCCAGATCGGAAGCTGCAGTCACTTGTTCAACCAATTTATGCAGAAAGCATTCCTCATCAGTTGGATGAGTTCATTTCCAATTTAAGGGTTGTTGGGTGGTATTTTCCATTATTTGGATTTCAAGTTAACATTCTGTGTGCAACCAGAAGAGATCTAGATCAGAAACTGTAAACACTTGTATACTGCAAACCCCTAAAAGGGTACTTTGGCAAACAGTGAAGACCCAGATGAAATGCAGCATAATGCTGCATTTCATCTGGGTCTACACTGTTTGCTAAGATTAAAGATTAAAATAACCTTCAGGGACAGAAAAACATCATGATTTAGAAAATTATGACTGCTTAAAGTGCATAATATAATGGGCAGTCCCATACTGATTGTAGAGTCAAAACTCTTTATAATGTCACTCTTTATAACAGAATATTCAATATCTGACACAAATATGCAGGGAACAGATCTGTTTCCATTAAAATTCGCTCTTCATAACAGAATATTAACTTAATGACACCAACAGAAAGTTCTGGGAACAGATATATATTTTCTATTGAAAATAAACTCATTATATCAGAATTTTTACCATGTGTCAGTCAATCTGGTGATCAAGACAAGGTCTTTTGCATGAACAGGTTTCTGTCACATTTGATAATAGGTAAGCTTTGTGCATTTTGATGCAATATGAAATTGAACTGATGTATACATTTGGAATAATAGCATTTAAATTAATTTGTACAATATTTTCTTTTATCAAATGATTATGATGTGGAAACCTGGTACTGGTCGGCATTTCCTTATAACAGCAAATTCACTTAAACGTCAAAGATAGCTTGGAACAGACATGGTCGTTATAAAAAGTTGACTGTATCAATATGCAAGGGAAATTCCATCAGAATACAAAGGGTGATAACTCAGGAGCTATTTCTCAAGTGTAAAGCATGATTTGTTTTTCTTGTTCTATTTGCAATCCACACACTAGGTGAACTCTTAACAATTATCACAGGTTTAGATGAACAAAAAATTTCAGCATAAAATTGTAAATATTTTTAGCATATGTTTGGGTGCTCAAAAGAACCGTCTCATTGAGACGGTTCTTTTGAGTACCCACAACATATGTTTTGGTTACAAAATAAGAAAGTTATTTTTCTGTTACACACTCTTAACTAAAGTCCTGAATCATGATGGATTCTTATAATATATTAGACTTTTTCCTGACAGTAGCAACACAATGCTGATGACCTTAGCAAACAACTTGGATCCAGATTGGGCCCAACAAAATGTCAGACGTGATCTGGATCCAAACTGTTTAAGTACAGCTTCGTCTTAGAACCATGCAACGGCCAATTTACTCATGTTAACAAAAGTGCTCAATTTAAGCTCTGTGACCAAACACTGTATTATGCAATATTAGTGAACAGTGCAATAATACAATGTAAGTGAATTTCGATTTTTCAGGTTTTCAAACTGTTTAAGTACAGCTCTGTCTTAGAGCCATGCAGCTTGGTCTTAGAGCCATGCAAAGGCCAAATTAGTCATGTTAACAAAAGTGCTCAGTTTAAGCTCTGTGACCAAACACTGAATTGTGCAATATCAATTTAGTGAATTGTGCAATATAAGTGAATTTCGATTTTTCAGGCTTTGCATGGTTCTAAGACGGAGCTGTACTTTTACAGTCTGATGGTATTCTGAATGTTTATTTTGTTGTTGAGAAATTTAATTTTCAAAAACGCTACAAGATATCATAATAGTGTGCAAAATTACACCAATTATTATGGTCAATTATTATATGACTTTTTGGTTACTGTAAAGACGGCACCTCATGAATGCGCTATTAGGACTGGTCAACCTTAGACCTAGGTAAAAGCTGAAAATGAGGCGTGGTTTTATTCAAAAGTAACTGTATCATCTTGCGCCTTTACCTCAGTATAGACGCAAAAAACATTAATTAGTCCTTAAACAGCCAGCCAAATAACCGCATCTGAAAATGTCTATTTAACATAAGTATAGTCGCAAACATTGTGGACCCAGATCAGATTGTCTATGAGGCTTCAAATATTTAGTGGACGACAAAAAACATACATGTTGTGATTATGCGCTTCAAAGGTTAATAAATGTGAGTTCAGTGAGTATACCATTAGGATTTTCATGAAATGCATGCACATTTGCGCGGCCCAAACAACAAATTCTTTACCAAATTATAAACAGAACCTGATTTCCCTTGCTTAAATGATGAAATAGCTGAACCACGCCCAGATATGAACACTAAAGTTGCCGCCTTTACAGTAAGTGAAAAGTCTTTTAATACATGCCCCCTAGATAAGGGCAATAATTGAAAATTATGTTTCTTATTTCTCAACCAAAACATATGTTGTGGGTACTCAAAAGCACAGTCACAATGAGACGAATCTTTTGAACACACAAAACACATGCTTCATCATATCATAATCGGATTTTTGATTAACGTGCAGGTGCTTAATTTAATCAATAAGAAAATAATCACAATTTTAGGCTAAAAATATCTAGTAAATACCTGTGTAGATAACTGGTCATCTCTCAGTGTTGGATCAACACCTTCAGGCTTTGAGGAGAGTATTTCCTTAAGGTTATTCATAGCATGCAGCTGCTGTAGGCTGTCGGTATGGAGCTGTTCTTTGTGTTCCTCCACTGATCGCAAAACTTCTCGGTATTTCTCTACTGCATCCACAAACTAGAAACAAACGTAACATTCTTCGTCATACTGTAAATTTGAAAATTTTCTCGAGAATTTTATTTTTGCGAATAGCGCTAAAAGACATATTTGTCAAGTTAAAAATAGGCAACTGTGGCATTATTTACCTCCATCAGTAAAGGAAAAATAATTTACGTCATTTCGTGAGGGTTTTATTTTCGCAAAACGGGGGGTTTCGCAAAAATAAAACCCTTGCGAAAAATTCTGAATTTACAGTAATACCTTATTAACTCTTTGCATGCTGGGTAATCTATTTGTTTTTGTTTGTTTGATTTGATTCTTTACGTCGACTCAACAATCTTTCAGTTATGCGGGACGGTTCTTCCTGGGTTTAACCAGTACTAAGCTAGGATAAATAATCTATTTGTGATTTTTGTTGTCTGCTGACTTTTTTCAATACCAATTTTTTTCAAAAAATTCTTTCAGGAATACCATCAGAATGTGAAAACAGTTTGGATCCAGATCAGGCCCGACATTTTGTCGGGCCTGGTCTGGGTCCAAACTTTTTGCAAAAGTTTTCAGCAGATGACATCAGTAGGCAAAGAGTTAATATTTGGACCTGACTGTTGCAAGAGAACAACAAAGGCATAGACCAGGCTGCATCTGCACAGTCTGAACAGTGCCTTTGTTTTTGGCCATATTGAAATTATAAAAGTCAAATTTGCTCCATGCAATCAATATTCTAACCAGTCTCTGTAGCTGAGCTGGCTGGTTTGCACCTCACCTGGTTGGACACAGGGAAGACAGGTTTTCCCAGGTCGAGCCCATTGTAAGCTATAATTGTGTCATGCGCAGGGCAACAAAACATCGGGCTACCCTGTAATGTTATGCTACATCACTGATAAGGCCAAATAAAAAAAAGTGGGTCTGAAAATTTTAGGTAGGGTAGATACTCATATTTTTTTTTATTATTTTTTTTCTGGAAAAAAATAAAATTTTATGCATTTTGAAAGCCATTACGCCTGTCAAAATGCATTAAATTGTATTTTTTCCAGACAACCTGAAAAAATTTTTAGGTTTCACTGGTAAATTTAGGTAGGGCTGGGTTACCCTAAACACAGGTATTTTTTATTTGGCCTAAAAGAAGAAGTACACTGGGAGTCATTCAAAGTGACTCAGCGTTTATATGTTAATCAAAATGGTGAACAGGGGAGCAAATCAACACTTTGTAATCACAATGGAGGACTATTTTAAAGCATGATGTTTTATACATGAAGGACACTAAAAGCACAAAAAACACCATCAAAAATTCTGAATTCAGAAATATTTCTGAGAACAAACTTTCACCCATGAGTATATTGAGGTTAAAAATAAGTCAAAAATTGTTTCGAGCTAAAAGTGTTCATTTGTTTTTTTTTGTTCCTTTTTATAGTCCACACTCAGTAATAGTTTAGTTACGAAACAGATTTACTGTTCGAAATATGAAAGAAATACCTGCTTTTGTCCAATCAAATGAATAAAACAGCACAACGAGACAAACTACGTCACTTTACTCTGACCGCGTGGCTACTATGTCCAAAATTGATAAATATTGTGGTTTGGTTCTAAAAGGTTGTCCTATTTATTTTCACTGTCAATATTCTTATTTAGGATTCTATTTACAATATGAAATTTAACCCCTCACCTGCTGCGAAAAAAAATGCAACTGAAAATATTGTCTGCTGAAATTGTCTGCTGCATGTAAATGCTTATGCCAATGACTAATTTCGGCATACAGACAAACAGTGTGGACCCAGATTAGACTGCTCCTTGAGAAGCAGTCTGTTCAGGAATACCATCAGAGTATCAAACAGTTTGGATCCAGATCATGCCCGGCATGATCTGGGTCCAAACTGTTTGCAAAGTAATTTCATCAGCAGATGACACTAGTAGGTAAAAAGTTAAACGATATGTATCATCATAATCAGATTTTTTGGTTAACGTGCAGGTGCAGGGGCATCATCCACATCAGTGGGCCCCATTTCCAGGTAACTGGCTTGCTGCACGCATAGCAGATCTCACACCTGATCTCCAGGTACTCCTTTCTTGAGGTTCAACTGTCATGAGCTTCCACTCGTGTATGAGAAATGTTAATGACCAACCTTCTGGTTTATGATTTCAAAACCAGACCACGCATAGCAGATCTGTCTTGAGGATCAACTGTCATGAGCTTCCTCTCATGTATGAGAAATGTTAATGACCAACCTTCTGATTTATGATATGAAGACCAGCCTGTTATGTATAAGAAATGTGAATGACCAAACTGCTGATTTATGATATGAAGACCAGCCTGTTATGTATAATAATTGTTAATGACCAAACTTCTGATTTATGATATCAAGACCACCCTGTTATGTATAAGAATTGTTAATGACCAAACTTCTGATTTATGATATGAAGACCACCCTGTTATGTATAAGAAATGTTAATGACCAAACTTCTGATTTATGATATGACGACCACCCTGTTATGTATAAGAATTGTTAATAACCAAACTTCTGATTTATGATATCAAGACCAGCCAGTTATTTATAAGAAATGTTAATGACCAAACTTCTGATTTATGATATGAAGACCACCCTGTTATGTAAAAGAATTGTTAATGACCAAACTTCTGATTTATGATATCAAGACCAGCCTGTTATGTATAAGAATTGTTAATGACCAAACTTCTGATTTATGATATCGAGACCAGCCTGTTATGTATAAGAAATGTTAATGACCAAACTTCTGATTTATGATATGAAGACCACCCTGTTATGTATAAGAACTGTTAATGACCAAACTTCTGATTTATGATATCAAGACCAGCCTGTTATGTATAAGAATTGTTAATGACCAAACTTCTGATTTATGATATCAAGACCAGCCTGTTATGTATAAGAATTGTTAATGACCAAACTTCTGATTTATGATATCAAGACCAGCCTGTTATGTATAAGAAATGTTAATGACCAAACTTCTGATTTATGATATCAAGACCAGCCTGTCATGTATAAGAAATGTTAATGACCAAACTTCTGATTTATGATATGAAGACCACCTTGTTATGTATAAGAAATGTTAATAACCAAACTTCTGATTTATGATATCAAGACCAGCCTGTTATGTATAAGAATTGTTAATGACCAAACTTCTGATTTATGATATCAAGACCAGCCTGTTATGTATAAGAAATGTTAATGACCAAACTTCTGATTTATGATATGAAGACCACCCTGTTATGTATAAGAAATGTTAATGACCAAACTTCTGATTTATGATATGAAGACCACCCTGTTATGTATAAGAAATGTTAATGACCAAACTTCTGATTTATGATATCAAGACCAGCCTGATATGTATAAGAATTGTTAATGACCAAACTTCTGATTTATGATATCAATACCACCCTGTTATGTATAAGAATTGTTAATGACCAAACTTCTGATTTATGATATCAAGACCATCCTGTTATGTATAAGAATTGTTAATGACCAAACTTCTGATTTATGATATCAAGACCAGCCTGTTATGTATAAGAATTGTTAATGACCAAACTTCTGATTTATGATATCAAGACCAGCCTGTTATGTATAAGAATTGTTAATGACCAAACTTCTGATTTATGATATCAAGACCAGCCTGTTATGTATAAGAATTGTTAATGACCAAACTTCTGATTTATGATATCAAGACCAGCCTGTTATGTATAAGAAATGTTAATGACCAAACTTCTGATTTATGATATCAAGACCAGCCTGTTATGCATAAGAATTGTTAATGACCAAACTTCTGATTAATGATATCAAGACCAGCCTGTTATGTATAAGAATTGTTAATGACCAAACTTCTGATTTATGATATCAAGTCCAGCCTGTTATGTATAAGAGATGTTAATGACCAAACTTCTGATTTATGATATCAAGACCAGCCTGTTATGTATAAGAATTGTTAATGACCAAACTTCTGATTTATGATATCAAGACCAGCCTGTTATGTATAAGAATTGTTAATGACCAAACTTCTGATTTATGATATCAAGACCAGCCTGTTATGTATAAGAAATGTTAATGACCAAACTTCTGATTTATGATATCAAGACCAGCCTGTTATGTATAAGAATTGTTAATGACCAAACTTCTGATTTATGATATCAAGACCAGCCTGTTATGTATAAGAAATGTTAATGACCAAACTTCTGATTTATGATATCAAGACCAGCCTGTTATGTATAAGAAATGTTAATGACCAAACTTCTGATTTATGATATCAAGACCAGCCTGTTATGTATAAATGTTAATGACCAAACTTCTGATTTATGATATCAAGACCAGCCTGTTATGTATATGAATTGTTAATGACCAAACTTCTGATTTATGATATCAAGACCAGCCTGTTATGTATAAGAAATATTAATGACCAAACTTCTGATTTATGATATGAAGACCAGCCTGTTATGTATAAGAAATGTCAAGGACGAACCTTCTGATTTATGATATCAAGACCAGCCTGTTATGTATAAGAAATGTTAATGACCAAACTTCTGATTTATGATATCAAGACCAGCCTGTTATGTATAAGAAATGTTTATGACCAAACTTCTGATTTATGATATCAAAACCAGCCTGTTATGTATAAGAAATGTTAATGACCAAACTTCTGATTTATGATATCATGAACAGCCTGTTATGTATAAGAAATGTTAATGATGAACCTTCTGATTTATGATATCAAGACCAGCCTGTTATGTATAAGAAATGTTAATGACGAACCTTCTGATTTATGATATCAAGACCAGCCTGTCCATTAATAGCAGCGACAAGAGCTCTGTGAGATTCCTCAGCTTCCAGTTTAGCCTTCTTGGTGAGTGATTCCAGCAACTGTTCCATTGACATTGTACTGTACATGATAAACAATAATTACTGTTCAGGGCTGTGGAAATACCATGCATACTTGTCCTACCTGTTCCCATTTCATTCAGGACAAGTTAGAAATTTCTATTTACTAGTCCTGGGACAAGTTTAAAGAAAATAAATAAGTTTCTGTAATTATGATAAACTAACATGTTGTTTGGAAATCAGTGTGGATCCTGATCAGCTGGCTTCTGAAGAAGCCAACTGATCTGGATCTACACTCTTTTTCAATAGACCTTATATCTGGTTTCATACTGTTATACATCTATGTTGATATTTAGCTACACATAAATTCTTTGCACACTATCTGTTCTTTGGAACAAGGACAAGTATGTCTTATGTCAATTTACTTGTCCCTGGGCAAGTGTCAACTTTTGCTATTTCCACACCCCTGTAACTGTTCAATCCCACAACATTTTAAAGTGTAAAATAATTAATATTTTCCTATTACCCCGGCATCCAATTTAGGTTACCTTGCACCCCCCCCCAGGACAATTTTTCATGGGTGCCAAATTGTTCATTGGGACCCCCTGGGTGGGAAACGAAGGTGTCCTCAAAAAAAATTTGGTTTGGGCTATGTGAAATTGCATGGTTTCTATGCCAACCCATAGCGAATTTGAGAAGGGGGGTCTGCCTATAAAATTACTCATATCTCAGCTGTTACTTATCCTAGACTACTAAACTTAATACCAAATTAAAGCTTAGACATATGCCTAATATCCCCTTGTTGCATATGGAAATTATCTAATTTGCATATTCATAAATATTTATGAAAACATTAAAAATGTGTTTCACGAATGGGGGTATACGTACAAGATCAATAATATCTCAGCTGCTTTTAGTCGTAGAGTACTAAAATTTGTACTAAAATAAAGCTAAGACATAGGCCTTTCATTCCATGGTCAAATATGCAACGTACCTTATTTGCATAATTTGCATATTCATGAATATTAATAAAAACGCTAAAAAATAAGGGAAAATCATTACAAATATAAATAGGCTGATTTCATCCCAATATTGTCATTGTTGCATGTTTTAATATAATCAATGTTACAATTTGACAGGTCCAATCATGCAGTGGTCCTATATGAATATTATCTCATTTGAATATTCATGAAAATGCCTGAAAACTTAAAAACATGAGGGAAAATCACGTAAAAACTATAAGCCTAGGGGGAGGGGTTAAGGTACGATCTATCCTGCACTCCTAGGGCCTTTTAAATTCATGCCAAATTGTTCAGTGGGACAATCAGAATGTGAAATGAAGTTCTCCTCACAAGAAATTAGGTATGGGCTACGTAAAAATGCATGGTTTCCATGGCAACCGCTTATATGATTCTCGAGATTGGGGGGTAGGCCTACAAATTCAATCATATCTAGGGTTCTTCTTATCCTAGAGCACTAAAATTGGTGTCAAATTAAAGCTTAGACACATGTCTTTCTTCTTGTGGTCAGATTTGTAAATCATCTAATTTGCATATTTATGAATATTAATGAAAACCTACAAAAATGAAGTAAAATCATAAAAAAACAACATAAATGAACATATTTCAGCACAAAAACATCATCAAACCACCATTGTTGCCAGTTTTTATATCCTCAGTGATTCAATTTGATAAGTTCTTTCATCCAGTGGTCCTATATGAAAATTATCTCATTTGCATATTCATCAATATTAATGAAATCTTAAAATGATGGAAAAAAGCATGAGTAAACTATAGTATGCAACAGGGGTAATCAGACCTAAATTGAACACATCAGACATTTTATTATGGGCATAAATTTGTCCAATAGGACCACTTAAATTTAAAAAAAATATTTTCCTCAAAAATAAATGTTATTTGGGTTTTTGAAATTTTATGGTTTCCATAACAACACATTGTGCCGACTGTAAAGATTGGGGGTATACATACAAAAAATACTCATATCTTAACAACATCTCATCCTAGATTACTAAACATGGTACCAAACTAATCCCTGGACATAGTAGTTTTATTTGGTAGTTAGATATGCAAATTATCTAATATCCATATTCATTAATATTAATGAAAACTTTAGATATGAGAGATAAAATCTCAGAAAAATTAGGGGGTGTATGTATAAAATTACCAATATCTCAGCAGCTATGGGTCCGAGTGTATCAAACTTGGTGCCAAATCAATGCTTAGACATAGTACTTTTACCTTAAGTTCAGCTTTGAAAAATAGTTATCATAAATAATTATGAATTTTGATTAAAACAGAAGAAACAAATGAAAAATCGCAGAAAAATAAAGGGGGTGCACTTACAAATCTAATAATATCTCAATTGCTTAGTGCCCCAGAGTACCAAAATTGGTTTTAAACTAATGCTAAGACAATAGTATGTATAACAAATCATCAAATTTTAAAACGGTCATATTATAATATTCATGAATATTGATGAAACCATGAGCATTTTGAGCATAATATTTGAAAATGAAGGGGATATACCTACAAAATTACTCATATCTCAGCAGCTTATGGCCCTTACGTAGCAAACAAGGTGCCAACTTATTGCTATGATACAGCCCTTTATCTCAATGGTTATATTTGCCAGTTGTCGCATTTACATATTCATGAAAATTAATATAAACATTAGATTAAAGAGAAAAATTGCCGAAAATGAATGGGGTATACCTACAAAATAACCAATATCTTAGCTGCTAATTGGCCTAGAGTAGCAAACAATATACTTAATTTAAGTCTATGCATAGCAGATTTACCTAGTGGGAAGATATAAGAATTAACTAATTTGTTTAATATCAATATTAATAAAAATACTTTAAAAACACAAGTAAAAAATGCATACAAATTGATAGCAGTGTAGTTACAAAATTACTCATATCTCAGCTGTTATAAATTTTATACTTTTTTCTTTTACTCAATTTTACTTAGGATTTTGCTGTTTGACATGGTACCAAGCATGTTACTATTGGGCAATTGGAAGCCAATATATGAATCACTTTGTAGCTATACCCCCTTAATTTTCCTGTATTTTCTCTTAATCTCTCATGTTTTCATCAATATTCATGAGAATTTAAATTTGATGTGTTATGAATTGGATCATTTTGGTAAACATGTTGTGTCTATGCATTGACTTAAAATCAGGTTTGGCACTATTGGGCACTTAACTACTGAGATATGAGTAATTTTGGAAGTGCAACCCCTTGATTTTTGCCGCAATTTTTCTTTCATTTCTTCTGTTTACATTAAAAATCACGAATATTCATGATAAAAAATTTTCATATTATACCTTATGGTAAAAGTACGATGTCTAAGCATTAAATTGGCACTAGGTTTGATACACTGGAACACATGGTAGGTGAAATATTTGTCATTTTATATGTACATCCCTTAATTTTTCTAAGATTTTTTCTTTAATTACAAAACTTTTCATTAATATTCATGAATATACAAATGAGATAATTTTCATATAGGACCACTGGATGAAAGAACTTATCAAATTGAATCACTGAGGATATAAAAACTGGCAACAATGGTGGTTTGATGATGTTTTTGTGCTGAAATATGTTCATTTATGTTGTTTTTTTATGATTTTACTTCATTTTTGTAGGTTTTCATTAATATTCATAAATATGCAAATTAGATGATTTACAAATCTGACCACAAGAAGAAAGACATGTGTCTAAGCTTTAATTTGACACCAATTTTAGTACTCTAGGATAAGTAGAACCCTAGATATGATTGAATTTGTAGGCCTACCCCCCAATCTCGAGAATCATATAAGCGGTTGCCATGGAAACCATGCATTTTTACGTAGCCCATACCTAATTTCTTGTGAGGAGAACTTCATTTCACATTCTGATTGTCCCACTGAACAATTTGGCATGAATTTAAAAGGCCCTAGGAGTGCAGGATAGATCGTACCTTAACCCCTCCCCCTAGGCTTATAGTTTTTACGTGATTTTCCCTCATGTTTTTAAGTTTTCAGGCATTTTCATGAATATTCAAATGAGATAATATTCATATAGGACCACTGCATGATTGGACCTGTCAAATTGTAACATTGATTATATTAAAACATGCAACAATGACAATATTGGGATGAAATCAGCCTATTTATATTTGTAATGATTTTCCCTTATTTTTTAGCGTTTTTATTAATATTCATGAATATGCAAATTATGCAAATAAGGTACGTTGCATATTTGACCATGGAATGAAAGGCCTATGTCTTAGCTTTATTTTAGTACAAATTTTAGTACTCTACGACTAAAAGCAGCTGAGATATTATTGATCTTGTACGTATACCCCCATTCGTGAAACACATTTTTAATGTTTTCATAAATATTTATGAATATGCAAATTAGATAATTTCCATATGCAACAAGGGGATATTAGGCATATGTCTAAGCTTTAATTTGGTATTAAGTTTAGTAGTCTAGGATAAGTAACAGCTGAGATATGAGTAATTTTATAGGCAGACCCCCCTTCTCAAATTCGCTATGGGTTGGCATAGAAACCATGCAATTTCACATAGCCCAAACCAAAATTTTTTTGAGGACACCTTCGTTTCCCATCCAGGGGGTCCCAATGAACAATTTGGCACCCATGAAAAATTGTCCTGGGGGGGGTGCAAGGTAACCTAAATTGGATGCCGGGGTATATCTATCAGTTTTAACATTTGTTTTGGTACTCAAAAGAACCGTCTATTCAGTTATTTAGAGACAGTCCTTTTGAGTACCCACAACAAAGGTTTTGATTGAGAAATACAATTACAAAAATGACTTTTCACACCCTTTGGTCTTGATAAACATCATATTTGAAGATAAAATTGTGTATATTTTCTTATCAATCACTTGTAACATTTGTTGTGGGTGCTCAAAAGCACCGTCTCAAAAAGAAGGTTCTTTTGAGTACCCACAACAAAGGTTTTGGTTGAGAAATAAGAAAATTAATTTTCAATTACAAAAATGACTTTAGGGAACGCAGTGGCTCAGTGGTAGAGCGCTTGACTCAAGACCGAGGGGCCACGGGTTCGAGCCTCACCCGCGTCACTGCGTTGTGGTCCTTGAGCAAGACACATTTATCCTAGCTTGGTACCCAGGTTCAACTCAGGAAGACCCGTTCCTGTTTAACTGAAAGATTGTTGATGGGACGTAAAGAATCAAATAAAAAATAAAAAAAACAATCACATAACAATTTTGAGAATAAAATTATTAATGTTTTCTTATCCATCAGTTTTAACATTTATTTTGGGTGCTCAAAAGAACCGTCTCCTTGAGACGGTTCTTTTGAGTACCCACAACATATGTTTTGGTTGAGAAAAAAGAAAATTAATCTCCAATCACAAAAATGACTTTTCAATCACTTAGGCCTTGATAAACAACATATTTGAAAGTAAAATTGTATAAATATTTTGAATTTTTCTTATCCAGTACTTTTAATATTTGTTTTGTGTGCTTAAAAGAATCGTCTCATTGAGCTAAAATGACATTTTAATCACAAAGATCAAGATAAACAACATTCTTGAGCGTAAATTGTGAATTTTCTTATCCATCATTAGATCACATGATCAAAAGAGCTGTCTCATTGAGACGGTTCTTTTGAGTACCCACAGCAAAGGTTTTGGTTGAGAAATAAGAAAATTCTCAAATATAAAAAAGACTTTTCAATCACATAGGTCTATATAAACAACATTTTTGAGTGTAAAATTGTGAATATTTACTTATCCATCAGTTTTAACATTTGTTTTGGGTGCTCAAAAAAAACGCCTCATTGAGTCAGAAAGACCTTTCAATCACAAAGGTCAAGAGAAACAACATTCTTGAGCGTAAATTGTGAATATTTTCTTATCCATCTGACAGTTTTAACATTTGTTTCTGGTGCTCAAAAGAACCATCTCAATGAGATGGTTCTTTTGAATACCCACACCATATGTTTTGGTTGAGAAATAAGAAAATTTATTTTCAAATACAAAAATGACTTTTCACTCACATAGGTCTTGATTAACAACATATTTGAAGGTAAAATTGTAAATATTTTTTATCCATCAGTTTTATTATTTGTTTTGGGTGCTCAAAAGAACCGTTGCATTGAGTCAAAATGACATTTCAATCACAAAGGGCAAGATTTACAAAATTCTTGAGCTTAAATTATGAATATTTTCTTATCTATACTTTTTAACATTAGTTTTGGGTGTTCAAAAGAACCGTCTCATTGAGACGGTTCTTTTGTATAGCCTCAACATATGGTTTGGTTCAGAAATAAGAAAATTAATTTTCAATCACAAAAATGCCTTTCCACTCACTTTTTGAGTGTAAAATTGTGAATATTTTCTTATCCATCAGTTTAAACATTTGTTCTGGGTACTCAAAAGAACCATCTCAATGAGATGGTTATTTTGAGTACCCACAACATATGTTCTGGTTGAGAAATTAGAAACTTAATTTTCAATTATAAAAATGACTTTTCACTCACATAGGTCTTGATAAACAACATATTTGAAGGTAAAATTGTAAATATTTTCTTATCCAGTAGTTTTAATATTTGTTTTGAGTTCTCAAAAGAACCGTCTCATTGAGGCAAAATGACATTCTAGCCACAAAGCTCAAGATAAACAACATTCTTGAGCATACAATTGTGAATATTTTCTTATCCGTCAGTTATAACATTTGTTTTGGGTGCTCAAAATGAACCTTCTCATTGAGACAGTTCTTTTGAGTACCCACAACATAAGTTTTGGTTGAGAAATAAAAAAATTAATTTCCAATTACAAAATTGTCTTTTCATTCACATGAACATGTAAACTTATCACAATATTTCAACAGTGTAGTAGTCTGATCAATTTCTGAACAGCAAGTGAAAGAGTTCTGACTATTTACCATAACACTTCAGGGAACAAGGTAAATATTGAGAAAAAATCCAACTTCAAGACCCTTAATCTGATTATTTATGGATCATTCTGATGATAGATTTTATTACCAGATATCAACTCCAACTGTAAATTCTACTGCAGTGCCGCTTTTAGCTTGTCCTTTAGTTAAAAAGTAAAAAAAAAAACACTGTATATAAAATTAGATGGTTTGTGAGGAAGCCATCAGTTCAGGATCAACACTGTTTTCCACTCTGATAGAAAATGCTTAAAACTGGAATGATGTAGGTTAACTAGATAAAAACTTGAAAAGAGTATTGTACATAAAAGTATTCAGCATGACAAGGGTGAACTGAAATGGTCAGACTTCAAATATGTGCTCATCTGTTGTTAATTTGATAAATGGTCCATAAAACATTGGTATTGTTAGAAGCTTATAGACCAATTACTGGGATAAAAATAGTAACCCTCTTGTAAGTGACTTTCATCACCTTGTTCCCTAAAGTGATAAAATGAGTATAATATTTACCTTTTATGAATGGGAAGAAACTCTCCTCTAACTGCCTGTGGGTGACAACATGCCTGACGCAGCCGCAACAATGGGTACAGTAACTGGAAAACAGAACAAGAGAACATTTAAGAAATGAATTCAATTTTTGGAATGTTCATGGAATCATGAATACTTCTGGTCTCTTGCAAAGTAAGTGAAGCTGGAAGGGCTTCACGTTAACTTTGCAAGAGACCCGAAGTATTCATGATTCCATGAACATTCCAAAAATTGAATTTATTGCTTATATTTCCATTTTATTATAAATATCTAAAATATGAAAATATTTTTAATTTAGGAATTAAAACATTTTAGTATTTAAAATATAATCATTTTAATGGATTAATTGGAGTGTAAAATGGAAAAGCGGAACAGCCAGCTTGAACACGTAAAGCCAATGGAGCAAACAAGAGGCATGTTTTGCACATGCGACTCAGGTGTGGCTCGCTGTCAATCACAACACAAGTATCACTTCTGTCAAATGAGTTCCATGTTCGAAGCGTATTGCACGGGCAAGTGAGCTTGGCAGCTGTCAATCAAATTTGTGTAGCCCATGAGCCTATGAACGGTTGCAAAAATCTAAATATCCATTAAAAGATTGCTTCGAAAATGTAAATATAACTGAATGAATTCGAACTACTATTTAACCCTTTTAAGACCAATTTGATTTTCCATTAAGTTGCATACATTTAAGTCAGGATGGTCTATTGTATATATCGAGGGGTTACAGGTTATAATTTCAAAAAAATATTGTATTTCTTTTTCTGAAGATTGATTTTGTCTTAGCATACAGTGCAGACCCTGATGAAAAAGCGCTCATCTGGGTCTTCAATGTTTGCAATAGTATCTGTTTAAGGGTTTCAAGTCGTCAAAGGGTCTAGACGGGAGAAAATCGGTCTTCCTGGTTTCCAATAAAGTGAGACTCAAACCAGTCTGCTCAGCTACAGAGACTAGCTAGAATTTTGAATTTTTGCGTATACCAAGAGGAGTCATAATACTAAGCAAATAACAAAGAAAGCAAATAACAAAGGCCCTGATCAGACTACACTGATTGACAGTCTGAACTGCGCACAGGCTGATCTGTGCCTTTGTCATTCGCATACAACAGTCAGGTTTTCTTGCATCAAGACCCACCTATAAATGATAAGGGCCTAGTGGCGAGCAAACCTGTCTTCGGGGTTTCTGACAAAGCGAGACTCGAACCAGTCTCCTCAGCTACGGAGACTAGCTAGAAGGTTGAAATTTCGTTCGTAGCAAGTCCAGATATGATACTTTCCAATAAGCGAATAACAAAGATGCTGATCAGACTGAGCGGAAGCACAGTCTGGTCTGCCCCTTTGTTGTTAGCAAACCACCGAAGACAGGTTTTGTCGCGACAAGGCCCTTATCTTCACTGGGCTCACATGCCTTTTTACTGATTTAACTCTTTGCATGCTGGGTAATTTTTTCAGGTTTTGTTTCGTTTGCCGATTTTTTTTTTTCAAAAGCGTCCTTTTTGCAAAAAAAATCTCTCAAGAACACTATCAGAGTGTCAAACAGTTTGGATCCAGACCAGGCCCGACGTTATGTCGGGCCTGATCTGGGTCCAATCTGTTTGCAAATATTATCAGCAGACGACCCTAGGAGGCAAAGATTTAAAACTTCCATGGTATTTACACTAAGTAATATATGTTACTTTTTACCTGGTTGATAGTATATCTGTCCAGCTTACTCAATCTTGTGGAGCGCTCTGTAAATTTGCTTAATCTCTGAAAACAAGAGAAAATACAAAATAAGTAAAGTACTCACAACAAATATTGTCACAATAAATATCTAGAACATGGGTAAAAGTTCAAAATTTACCAAATCCTGAACTTTAGAAATTCAAATTTTAAAATATGAATGATGCCTTAAGAAATGAAATGAATAATTTCATGCTTAAATGGTTAATTGTGTTTAGATAATTTGAAAATTAATCAAAGAAGCTATTTCAATTCAAGATTAATCCTGAAAACTTTCACCCATGGAAAAGGCAACTATAGTGCGAAAGCTACTGGGTTTTTGAGTAATGAACTTCATATTTCCCCAAAACTATTATATATCAGGACTTTAGTTAAGAGTGCGTAACGAAAATTTAATTTTCTTATTTCTCAACCAAAACATATGTTGTGGGTGCTCAAAAGAACCGTCTCAATGAGACGGTTCTTTTGAACACCAAAAACATATGTTAAAATTGATGGGTAAGAAAATATTTACAATTTTATGCTGAAAATTTTTGTTTATCTTAACTTGTGTATATCTAGCAACTTCTCACTATGAGCCATGACTGCTCAGTGCCTGAAGATAAGCACAACAGAGTCAAAAATTCACCCTATCCCGCCTGACCCCTAAGGCGGGATTCAAAGGTCAAACATTTAAATTTCACAATAACTAAATCAGTTGTCAATATTTGTAACCAAAATTTTGCATGCAGACAGAGAAACAATTGATATTTTGTTTGATTTGATTTGCGTCCCAGTCAACAACTTTTCAGTTATGTCGGAATGGGTCTTCCTGGGTTGGACCAGTACTTAGCTAGGATAAATGTGTCTTGCTCCAGGACACAACACTGTGAAGCCAGTGAGGCTCGAACCCGCTGTCCCTCAGTCTCGAGTCAAGCACTCTACCACTGAGACACTGTGCTCTCAGACAATAGATATGAAACACATCAAACAAGATTTTAACTTGAAGACCTGGGTCTTTTAGTGGCAGAGTTTTGAGTAATGTGCACCACCTATTAACATTATCCTGTACAGGATAGAGATGTATCATATCAGACATGTAGTCACCGAAGAATATGAGATAAAGTTTGTGACATATACACATAATTACTTTAGTAACTTGATTTGATAGGTCGGATCACGTTGAGTGGCTGCGCCAGGAACCATCCGATCACACAAGACAAAGTAGAGTGTGATCCAGTAGTTCCTGGCACAGCCAGGAGACGTGATCCAACCCATCAGATCAGGTTATGATGTTTTTATTATATACCTACAAAAACAACAAACTCTTCCGTTTTAGCAATAAACTCAACAAAATTGTAAAAATTGACACCGTGTTGCGACGCCGTAGCAAATAGTGTCACGCCTAATTTTGATGACATCATATTGTGCAAATAATGTTGCCTCCAATGTTTGATGACATCGCCTTGTGTAAACATGTTACGGCAAAAGAAAATGCATTTATCATATTCAATTCCTTTTCTTATATGAATAAACTCGTCATTTTAGTGATTAATATTGTTATCGACCAGATTGTGATTTTGATGACGAGTTCGCCGTCAGGTACTGGTTTTATGTGATGAGATAGGTAAAATATGGAGGATGGTGATATGGAAAAATATCATGTTAGTAGCCTGATACAAGATGTTGTATTTTCCAGTAGGAAATAGGTTGCATCAGTTGTATTTCAAGAATCATGAGTGTGAGGGCCGGATTGAAAATTCCATCCCAAGAATCACTGTATGGCATCACAAGGCTTGCCAAGTAATGACAAACGGTGATCGTGAGGGACAGGTTTTTCTATCCCATCCTCACACAAATAATGGATCCTTTTGCTTGCTCACCATTAAAAACTGCAAAGACTTCAAGAAGTTTCTGAATGCGCTGAGATGCGACATATTATACAATTATTGACTATTGAGGCATTGGACATGATGTGATATCGACCTGAGAGTACCAATATTGACTGAGGCGGAGCCGAGGTCAATATTGGTATTCTCAGGTCGATATCACATCATGTCCAATGCCTCAATAGTCAACAATTGTTTTATTATATAATTTCTCTAAGCAAAAAAAAAGCAACAACAACAACAAAATCTTGGCTATGGACTGTGTCTTGGACAGTCTTGAATTTCGATGACTAATTGCTTTCATTCAGTTAAAAGAGGAATGAATGCATATTTTATTTGTAATTACAACTACAGACAGAGAAGATCCAGATTAAATGCCACATAATGTGGCATTTCATCATGGTCTACACTGTTTGTTAAGACAAAAATGATCTTCAGGGAAAAAACTGCAATTTTGTTTAGAAATTAAAACCTGTGACCCCTTGAATTATACAATGGACCATTCCAAGTTTATTGCATCAATCCAGAAGGAAGAATTCATTAGTTCATTTAAGAGTTCTGCTAATTACTATTTTCAACAGCAAAGTCTGAATTACATGTATATGATGAAACACCAAATCTTGTGAATTTCGTGCTGCTGTCACTCACTGAATTGTTTTTTACAGCAAATCATGCGAGTTTCATGCTGAAAGCACACCTGTTATGAAAAGTTTCTAATGAAGTCTATTTTTAGTAACTAATATTGAATGGGAAAAACCAGCAGCCCAGTAGATATGTAGTTTTATGGACTCGAGTGGATAGGCATCTGGGCCAATCAAAAGATGTCTATTTATAGGTTATATAATAACACAATTTAACATAACAATGACATCACTTGTCTTCCTATATGCAGCTGTGTGATTTTTATCTTTCCCAAGGGTTGGTACGGGGTATGTGAGATAGAATTCTCTCAAATGAGTAAAATAGGGGGAAACCCCGATCTGGTGTGCAAGAATATAAGAATCTATCATGAGTGTGAGGGTAGGATAGAAAAATCTGTCTCGAGGATCATAGTTTGGCATCATGAGGCTTGCCGAGTGATGACAAACATTGATCCCGAGGGGCGGATTTTTCTATCCTACTCTCACCCGAATAATAGATTCTTTTTCTTGCTAACCACTAAGAAAAGGTTCCCAGAACTTCCTGAATACACCAAGATGCCACATGTTATGATGACGTCACTTTGACATAACAATGACGTCACTTGACAATCATGTGCGTGAGTTCCAATACTACCAATGTATGTAGCCCTCACGTGACAGCCTGGGTAAGATAGCCTGGGTAAGATAAGATATTCGATCCCAGGGTAAAATATCAGATATCCTTATCCGGTGTTAAGAAAACTTGCTCTCACCTCCATAGCTAATCTGCTGCACTCCTTGTATTGCCGTCTATAGAAATGGTCCTCAACTGGGGAAAATGTCAGCCAGTTTATATGCTCTGTCTGTTTGGGGATATTAATCTACAAAACAAAAACAAGAGTTTTTAAAACCTCCTGTCCCTCCTACAATGACATCATCATTTTCATGTACACTGATGCCTATTTTTAGACCTAAAAAAAATATTTCATACAAAAAGATTGTTTTCAGAGGAATATCGCGATAAACACCTCCACATTTCGCAGTGTGGATCTGGATCCAAACCATTTGACACTCTGATAGCATTCAAGAATTTTTTTTTTTTTAAAAAAGTTAATCTTGAACAAAGTCAGCAATCAACAAGAAAAGCAAACAGTTAAATAGATTACCCCCTTCATATTAGCAAATGTATAAGCTACAACGTATTTTGTTTTTTGTTTGTTTGTTTGATTCGATTCTTAACGTCCCAGTCAACAACTTTTAAGTTGTGACGGGACAGGTCTTCTGGAGACAGGTCTCAATGAGACGGTTCTTTTGAGCACCCAAAACATATGCTAAAAATTGTGGGGAAGAAAATATTTACATTTTTACGCTGAACATTTTTGTTTATCTAAACCTATGGAGGGTGTACATATTCAAACATATTCCCATTTTATTATATCTTCGAATGAGTCAGAAAACAAGATTTTGTTACTTATCTCATTGTCGAGCAACGAAGACTCAGGTGAGTCTGCGCAAAATTAGACCTCTAACCCTGCTGGACACGTCAACATAGGAGGCTTATATGCACAGACATGTGATAAGACCAAATAAAAACTACCTGTGTTTAGGGTAACCCGACCATACCTAAATTTACTGGTAAAACCTAGAATTCTTTCAAGTTTTCTGGAAAAAATATATAATCTTATGCTTTTTGAAAGGCAAAATGCCTTTCAAAATGCATAAAATTATATTTTTTTCCAGAAAAAAAAATAATTAAAAAAGTATATGTGTGCCTACCCTACCTAAAACTTTAAGACCTGTTACCCAAAACACATGTATTTTTTTATTTGTCCTAAGTACCAAAATCTCACAATGTGGTATGTGCGACCAGAAAAGCCTCAGATCAGCCTGCGCATCTGCGCAGTCTGATCAGACTTTACTAGTCTCTTGTCAAAATGAATATTCTATTACTGTTAAGCTACTGACCGAACATCATTTGGAGCTTCTAAGCTTAAAAGGAGGCTGCACAGGCTCATCTGAGTCTACACTTGTCAAAATGCCACATAGTTGGAAATCTCAAGTGGCGGCTCTATTGTTATAAGTACCAAAATGTCATCAGCTGGCCTAAATGAGAATTGCAATTCTACAACACAAGTACCTGATCTAACACATCCTTTTTCATGGTTCTCCAGAGAACAGAGGTCAAAAGGTCATGCATGGGTTTCTTTATGCCATAGCAGAAAGGCTCAAGGATCAGCTTGTTCCACCATTGTTGAACCCAAAAGGGGTCAATTCCAAGGAACAGTAACAAACCATATAAATCTGAAACATTCAGAGAAATGCTCAAAATTTATCTTTATTTAGTACACCAGGAATTTAGTTATGAGTGTGTAATACAAAATTATTTTTTTATTTCTCAACCAAAACATATGTTGTGGGTACTCAAAAGAACCGTGAGAGGGTTCTTTTGAGCACCCAAAACATATGTTAAAATGACTGGTAAGAAAATATTTACAATTTACGCTCAATTTTTTTGTTTATCTAAACCTATGAGTACACATTAACTTCTTGTATACTGGTATGTCCAAAATGAGTATTTTGGCAAACAGTGAGGACCTAGATATTAAGATTCCACATATTGGGCATTTCAACAGGGTCTACACTGTTTGTTTAGACAAAATTGATCTTCAGAGAAATTATAACCTGTGACCCCTCAGTATAATGCAATGGACCATCCTAGATCTATTGTATCAAAACAGAAGGAAGAAAGCTGTTAAAAATTGAATGAAGACATGAATGATAAATGCAGCTTTCTTCAATGAATTTGATCGTCATCAATATACTATTTGATTATTTTTCATTTTTGTATTCATACAATATATTTCTTCAATGATCATCATGCTGAATATTTATGCACTTGAGCCCAGGTTTAATGACAAATGGTAGCTTAATGAAGGTCTAAAGTAGTGTAGAATGCTCTAAGGGGAGCATTCTGCAATACTTTTGAACTGCATTAAGGGATGATTGGTCTTAAAAAATAGTTAAATAAATGAAGTATATACATTTAAATGTACCCGAAAATTCAAATTATACTTGTTCATTCAGAAAAATGGGTGTATTTATGAGCTACTTTAATAATAAAAGCAGGCCTTTAGTTGAGAGTGCATACCAAAAAATTAATTTTCTTATTTCTAAACCAAAACATATGTTGTGGGTACACTAAAGAACCGTCTCAATGAGATTGAGATGGTTCTTTCGAGCACCCAAAACATATACTGAAACAATAAAGTTATGTCCGCTTGACGTTTATGTCTGCCAGTTCCAAATGTATGAACACATTTCATTCAAATTTTCACATTACCAACTCTGATTATTTAGAAACGTTTTGCACCTAAGAGACATCCATTTGATAATCAGTGGAGCCGCTGACAAAGCAGCGAACATGAGTACCCTTAAAATCAAAAGTCACAACATCAATAGCTGGTGTGTCCGTCATAATCCTGAACTGTTCAAGCACATTTAAACATCACTGATCAAACTCTCTAGTAATATGTTATGCGTTTTAGTTGTATGCTTTGTTTTTATGACCACAGCCATTAATCTGTAACATACTCTGACGTCACAAAACATCAATCACGAGTGTGCGTGAAAACACTCAGAAAATTCATTTTTGGTCCAGAATTTGGATAATCAACAAAATCGAACAATTGTTTTGTCATAACAAGCATTTCAACATTAATTAAGACTAATCAGCATCAAATCAATAAATAATGGAAATTCTCTGATGATTTTGCAGTAAGGGGTGGGGTATAAAACACAGATTTAGTAAACCTTTGATGTTCGACATCAGCCATAGTTTTTGTTTTTCTCTTTTGTGTAATTGTTGTCATAAACAAACACAGCAAATTAAAACAAAAAACGGTCTCAAAATGATGTTAGGTTAAGGAGATTTGGCAGTTCTTGAATTGTTATCTGTTTAATTCAAAGGGAGGTAATTTCAGTTAATTTCGTTAATTAAAAGTTTTGAACTGCAATTTCACTCGTTCAGTAAGCAAACTTGGGATTTTTAGATGTTTTTTCATTGTCAAACGTTTTTGGTTGCCATTTAACGTAAAATGTGTCACGTTTTGTTGATTAACTTCCTGATGATAATGGAAAAAGCTGTGTGCATATTAGGTTCAATAACCCTTCAAGATAAGAAGATAAAAAACAAATAATTAACAATTTTTGTGTGTCCGACGTTTGATAAACATTTTGGTTTTATTTTTGCTGCGACATCTTAACTGGATCGATAGAAACAGTACCATGAAAATCGGACGTTTCTTTTTTGTTTGAGTATATGTTAAAACTGATGGGTAAGAAATATTTACAATTTTACGCTAAAAATTTTGTTTATCTAAATCTATGTAATATCCTATCTAAACATGTTTTGAAAAGAAATACTGAAAATGATCATTTTGGGGATATATCCAGGTTTAGCAGCACAAGGGTTAATTAAGTTGTATTGGCCCTTCAAATATTCACAACCATAAATTAGGTGAAAGCTGAATATTTCAAGTCCTGAAGCATAGAAATTCAACTCTTAAAACTTGCAGTTAGCTGGCCTTAGATAAGGAACACATAAACCAGAGACTCTTGACATCATGTGGCTATTAGTGTTCCGAGTCCCTTCCTCATGGTGCCATGGGTTGGTCAGAAGTGGGTGATTGTGGCATTTCCTGGTCATACTTGCTTACTTTTCTATTATAATCAGCACAGTTAATAATTTTGTGGAAAATAAGACTAAAAATCATCAGTAGTCTTAACCCTGAAATTTTTTAATTCCCCCGATGTGATTGTTGACTGAACCTACCTTCCACCCCTTTCTGTATAGGAGTACCAGTGACACACCATCTGTTTACTGCACTCAGCCTTAGAGCCATCTCAGCTGTCTGGTAAAGACAATGATGACATCTATATCATAAGATTATAAGAATGACCAACAAAGAACCAGACAAACATATTTTGCAGCTTAACACTTTCACTGCCAAACACGACTGTAGTCGAATTTACCGTTCGCTGCCAAACGTGACTACATTCGAAATTTAAAAGCACAGTTGATAGCTGTCTATTTTTAACAGTTATAAGGAACGCAACTCTTTGATCTTTATTTCAAACTGTTCAAGGGACATAATACTATCGTATATGGAGGCATATGCTATTTTCTGTACAAGAATTGACTTTACAAACTTTTTTTGTAATGTCATTAGATTTCTCGGAAATCAAAACTATCAAAAACATGTCCATGGGGATGATATACAGGATGCATTAAGCCCTTCAACCGCTATATTTTGTTTTATTTCTGATGAAACAATATTTCAGAATAGATCCTGATGTTTGATACTTGATCAGTCGGGACGCGTAGTGAAGGCGTATGAATATTATCAAACATGCATAGCAACAAAAACGTTCGAATTTTTCGGCTTTCTCAGCGAAGCGAGGAACGACACCCCAAATTTAACCGCTTGTTGCACGTATGTCCCAAATCTTATTCTGTTAAAAATTGGCCACTTGTGTTCGTCGTTTGTTAAAGTTTTCCCATAGCGTATGATTTTTAATCTACGACAACGCTCTTAAACAACGAGATGGGCGAAACAGAAAACTTGCAAGATGGATGTGACTGTAAAAAAATGGTTCACGTTTGATATCAAATTTCTCATTTTTTCGACTTGGTCCCGCTGTGGCATATATGTCATGAAAAAATATAGGATTTCAACTACCAATGTGCCAATTTTTATCGAAATTCGTTCTGGAGACAAAATTCGTTCCATTATCTTCGAGAGGTCATACGGTCTTCAAACGGTCAAACTTCCAAGATGGCGGAAAACGAGGATTGGGTGCGACTGGCCAAGCCAGTTCATATCGCGCAAAACCAATCTAGACCATAATAAATGTATTAGAATTCAAATGAAAATATAGATCTATTTAATTTATTGGATATCTAGGCCTTATTTACCTCGGATAAATTCATGTTTCACTAATATTCTCAATCAATGCCAACGTTATCTTTCCTGACCGTCTGGTTAATGACGACAACATCGATAAATAAATGACGTAAGCAATCTTTTTTTAGTGCACACGGTATAGAAAGCCGTTCCTGTTGCCTTATTGATTTTTCAATCAGGAAATGTCTTGCACTATTCAAATATAACCCGCAGATTGTTTCTATGGGGGTTGATAAAACTTGAGATAGTCCATTTTACACCCAATTATGCACTAATTAATACTTTACAAACTACTGATGAGGCCCTCCCAGGGAGTGAAGATGGTACCTGTTCCCTTGTTCCCCATATTTTCCCTGTTCCCCAATGTTCCCCTTCCCCTCAAAATTAATTGGGCCCTTTGTTCTTCTGTTACCCTGAGATGAATGCTCTTTTCCCCCTGTACCCCAACCCCTGGGAGGGCTTCAGTGATGGACCCCCCCCCCCCCCCCAAATAACACAGACGTTGAATCGACATGAAAATAGTATACCAAAACATATTTGATTTCATTTTCAGAACAGGTTATGTGTAAGTCACAATGTTGTTACAGTCCCTATTATTAAAAGTGACCCAGGGTTTTTTCTCTCTATTTTGGGAACATGACCCAGTCCCCAGAATTTGGAATTTTTCACATAGTTTTATACAAATTGGGGAAAAACTCACACCATATATTATAATCAAATCAAACAAAAGTTAGCTAATAAGAACATTTCAACATTATGAATTTAACAGGTACAATTCATTGGGGTACATTGTCACAAAATAGTGACATTTTTTTGTTTCTTAAATTGGGAATATTCTCCTTGATATTGGAAAAAACATACACTTTTTTGCAGTTGGGAACATGACCCAAAATTGGTCTTCAAAATGTGCCAAAAACCCCTGTTTAGTTTATCAGAAATATCAAGAAAACAATTACATCTGTATCACTCATTCACTATACATACTCTAGACAGATTTACATTGCAAGACAAAGAATTTTCTGGTCTACTGCCTGATTCTTTAAATAGGATGAATACCCATACCCTAATCATATTTAAGTGTTAACCTGACCCCAACAAATACAAAAGTTATATGATCCAAATATCATATAAACATATGACACTGTGTTTAGGGTGCTCTTTGAGACAGTTCTTTTGAGTACCCACAACATATGTTAGATTAAGAAATAATTCAATCACACATTAATAGTCTTAACTTGGGGATAGGTGCTTTGAGGAGGGAATGCTATAGAAGCTTGGGGTATAAAGTATCCTTCATAATAAGCATACTTAAATTCATTTAAATAGATACATGTCTTTATTGTAAAAGACCTCCTAAATGAAAAAAATCTACAAATATATTCTTCCTAGAGTTTGGTTTAACTCAAATTATGTGTTGCACACCCTTTTTTGGACAAAAACAAACTCAGTTTACTCTTTTATCATCTTAATCCTTTACTTCATAGGCTATATTTAGATCATGACATTATTTTTTATTTTAGACAACATTAAAAAAGTTCAAGAAAATTGAAGCTAATTAGTCTTGAATTTGAAAATATAATGGAAAATGGAGCATTTGCTCCAAAAGAGCAAATGCTCCATTTTCCATAATATTTTCAAATACATGATATTTCAAAGGTGTAAAAGGTTAAATCTGGTTAGATCTTTCTCAAATTTGAGACCATAACTAGCTGGCATCAGTTTTTGATTCCTATGGCCAATTTTGGGGGTCTCTGACTCTCAGAAGCACTGTGTAAATCTAACAGATCATTGAAAACATTTTTAACAAAACAGACTTAATACTGATATAACAGACTTATTCTGCAATTTGCAGTAATTGAAAGTAAACAAGTTATTTTGACATCTAATACTCTCATAGGGCCAGTTAAGCACAAAAAAATTGCGTAAAATTGTCATTATTTTCTTATCCATCAGTTTAAACATGTGTTTTGTGTGCTCAAAAGATGAGACGGTTCTTTTGAGTACCCACAACATATGTTTTGTTGAGAAACAAGAAAATAAGTTTCAGTTACGCAATCTTATCTGGAGGCCTTAAGTCTCTTATAAATATTGGTGATAGATGCTGTGGGGAGGGGGGCTATAGTAGCTTAAGGTATAAAGTACCATATTCTTCATCATAAGCATACTTTTGTACAAATGATGTAACTATTTCAAATATGAGGGAAATTGGTGTTCCAGAACAGCTGGCTTCATTCTGATTAACTGTTAATTTTATAGGAACTTTATTTTGTGTAAACAATCATCAGATCAGTTAACAGCTGATGAAATCTCTCTAAAATTTGAAACCAGTGTTTAATTATACTGTCATCCAGTTTTTGAAGTTCAAGGCCAATTAATGTTTGGGAGTCTGACTAAGATTCCTGTAAGACAGTTAAAAATTCTTATTTTGAATCCTTTATCATTGTTGGTTTATGATAAGAACATGTCTGCTTATTACGTGTATATAGTGGTTGGTATGCTGCAACTTGGAATACATACTTAAACCTCTTTTTATCCAGATTGAAAGCAATCTCAGTCTACACTTTACAAAAATGATATTTATGAGGCCCAGCCAGTGGGGTTTGTGATATGTTACATAATGTTTACCTGCATACATTAGCCTGCTTCCCTTTCCCCAAGAAATAGTTATATTTTCTTACTAAAGTTGTCTTTGTTCCATGCCCCAAGCACCTCATTTTTTTAAAAAAATAAAATGAAATAAAAAATAAAGCAAAAATATTTTTTTCTTATTTAGGGTTAGGTCTAGTTTGAAGGTTGAATATTGTATGATTCAATATTAATGATGTATTAATTTGGGTCTGGGTCATAATGGGATGCTTTTATCAATAAATTGTATTTTAATTTCATATTTAATAGCAAAGTTCCCACTGACTCTGAAATAAGGGGTATACTGGCTCCCATTTTCTTAGTTTTGTACACCCCAATAAAATGTGAGCTCTGCTATTAGGCTTTTTATAAAATTTACTTTGGGGGGAGGGAGGGAGTTTATGAATGGGTCTACATTCTGTGAAATCAAGTATATGAAGGGATATTTTGGTATATGATTCGGATTGGGGTTGGTCTGAAAATACTGGCTCGCACACCCATACCAAAATTACCCACAAGTTACTCCCCCATGCCCACACCCCCTCCCCCCAAAAGAGATTTATACCTTTCTAAAAATGTTCCCTAAAAGTAAAGTTTTCAATTATCAAAAGAATCAATGGTTATTTATTTAAGAGAAAAAGATAAAGTTTAGTAAACAAAAACAGAGATAATCCTTGCCCAAAATGCTGATGGGCCCTTAAAATGGGCCAATGACCCATATATCCCATTCAAAGTCATGCAAATTTCAAAATTTCAATGGGCCTTTTAAAAATTTTATGGGCCCTTTGCAAAATTTGATGGGCCCAAGAATCCTTAAGTTAATATCCACATTAGAGCAAAATTGACATGAAATTTGAATAGTTTATATGGGGCCAAGCCAAAAGTCCATTTTCTAAAAGCAATAAAACTTTCTCACAAAATGGATTAGGCCCATCCAGGATTATACCTGCAAAAATAAAGAATATTGGGGAACAGCTAGGGAAAAAGAAGACATAAGAGCAAGAGGAGGATTGAGGGTGGGGTGTAGGTTAGTAGTTGGTGAGGCCTTCCATGGGTTTTTGGAAACAGGGTAAATGGGCATATATTTCAAGGGAACAGAGGAGGTAAATGCAACTTTTGAGGGGAATAAGCAAACAAAGAAAATGTTGGGGAACATGGAACCCAGGAAAACAAATTTTCGGTTTTTGGGGAACAAGCAAGTTTATTTCAGCCCCCCCCCCCCCCCCCCCCCCCCCCCCCCCCCCCCCCCCCCCCCCCCCCCCGTGAGGGCCTCGATGGTTAGTGGATAATTCAGCCAAGGTACAGACATAACCATATAGTTCCTTCTGACATTGGGTGAGCCCGGGGGTGAACGGTTGAATGGTCAATGCATGCGCAGGTCCAGATTTTTTGTTCAGAGAGGGGGGGGGGGGGGGTCCAAGCCCATCGGCGAGAAAACAGCCTTGATTTTTTTCATGTTTGTTTTTGGCTTTTTTAGTCCAAAATTTTCCGGGGATGCCGGGGGGGGGGGGTCCAACTATTTACGGGGGGGGTCCAAATGCTAATTCCTATAGAATTTGATAGGACTTGTGATTTACTAGGGATGGGGGTCCGGACCCCCTACCCCCCCCCCCCCCCCCTCTGTATCCGCACATGCATGACATTTAAAGACTAAAGAATAGAGTCGAAAGGGCCCGGGAAGAATCGGCAGCCCGGGAAGAAGGGAACATTTAAGAATCTCATTTCAAAGTAACGGGAAAGCCCATTTTCAGGCGAACGAAACGAATTAAAAATGAAATCTGCATAAATAGGATGCACCTCTGAGGCCCCAGAGATAAGGTATTTGAACATCACAGTTCTTCGCCATTTTACAGAAGAATATGTATTGGCATTATTCCTTTAGAATCACATTTTTATAGATAAAACATATCGATTACAACACGTTTTCTCGTAATATTGTGACGTAAATATGGGACAACTTTGACTAGTGACTACGTCATTTTAGAGCTTTGTCCCGCGTTTATACTCAGCTGAAAGATGGACGGGGCAAAGGTGAATATGTTTTAATTTATTTCATCAAAATCGGTTCTGGAGACAAAAAACGTTCCATTATATGCCAGAGCTTATATTTCATTTCTGTTTTTAAGCGCCTGACGGTGGTGCATTTCAGAGCTTGATTTCATTGCAAAGCAATATATCATTAAACACTTTCAAAAAAGGAAATTGGCGTTTAAAGGTTGCAGAATCTAAATATCTAGCGAGAATACACTGTCATTAATTACAAATTAAGAATAAGAGCGTTTAAAAAAGGGAATTTTTGGCGCCATTTTTCGGCCGCCATTTTGAGGGAATATTTTGCGTCGCGCATTTTTACAATTTTAAAATACTTTTACTCAAAATACGCTCTTTGCGTTCCTACTGGATGTAGATGGAATTTTTATCTATTTTTGCATAAAATAGTTGTTTATAGGCATTTTTCATATTTTCAATATGGCTCCCAAAATGGCCGCCAAAGGTCACGTGACTATCTTTTTTATTATTGGTTCACATAAAAGTTTTATATATTAGCAACAGTCTGTGAAAGTTTCACAGCGATAGGTTGAATGGTTCTGGAGATACTCTGTGTTGACCCCATAAACCCTCAATATTCAGGAATCCTTGAAACATGCGTGGCACTGAGGTATTGGTTTTTTGAGGTGCTTGGCAGCGAAAGTGTTAAAGACCAAATTTTTTTTCTTAAAAGTGGTACTACTCAATAATTTGTTTCTGACTCTCCCTGGGCGCTATGAGAGGCAGATCAAAAGCCTATCACAATGACAGTGATTATGAACTCCTTGCCTGGGAAAATAAAGAGGTCCCATGAAGGGATTAGGTACTTTCTGATAAAATATTCATATTTATCTTGGTGTTAGAAATTTTGTTGTATACAGGTAAGAGACCCTTTAGTCCAGTGAGATAATGAAATACACTAAGATGTGATTGAATCTGTCCCTTATCAGTTAATCCATTAAAACCTCTAGGCCTTTAAAATTGTGAAAAGTTTCTTTTCCTTGAGTTCAAGTATTTGTTTTGGTGGAGAAATAAGAAAATTAAGTTTTAATTAAACACTCATATCAATTCTGTCATTAACACTTGTCCTGCTGAAACCAGATTTATTTTTTTTTTAAACACTGTAGATCCAGATTAGCACTCCTATAAGACTGTACACTGACAGGTCTTATGTTTTTCACCTTAATGCACCTGTACTCGGACCTGCAACGGAATCTAACAGCTATTCTAGATTACAGCATGTATTTACAATTACAAGCAAAGCAGAAACAGCTGATCTGGATCTACACTGTTTTCAAAACAGGAGAGTCAGAATTTCACATAGAAAGGGTTAACTGATTAAAGCGGAAAAATTTACATTAAAAGAGAAAAATCAATGTACAAATTTCTTTATCTTATAAATATGCAAAGACAAATCTTTTAACTATCATTTTTAATAAATTACACTAAGTGCCATATCATAATTGTATCATAAAATGACCTTACATACAATCCCATATATCTATTGTCAGATAAAGTATCGCAATAAGAGACAATATCCAGCGAATTATAACCGTTCAAGGAAATAAACTCGTCAAAATAAGTTAAGCCCCATGTCACTTTTTCCCATAGCAATAATGTTAAATTCCTAAAGTTTAGTTGTTTATTTCAAAACATCGATGGTAGTTGAAAATTCTAATTCCATCCAAGCTAGACAACTATGTCTTGGGTGTAATAACACAAAGTTTGAATTGACAATAGCGATTTTCTTTGGGTGTGTGCTAAATTTTCCAAGGATATCCAATTTTGGGCCAATTTTACTATAGGAATGATAAGGAACGAAACGCGACATTTACTGGAATGTGTGGAGCTCTATGGAAAACTTATCAATAAATCTGAAACGTAGCGTATGGTGAGAGGAAACATTGCTGCTACTTCCCTGAAAATGTTATGGAAATATCTTTATTCAGTAAAATGTTATGATAAATTAAACATGAATGTATTTACATTAAGTCTATGGGAAAATTTCTAGTGGGGCTTAATTTATTTTGACCAGTTTACTTTACCTTGGTTGTGGTGCATTCCACCATCTGAGCCTCATCCAGACAGATCTACAAGATAAGCAAGAAACAGTAAAATTTGTAAGCAACATATAAGATCACATAACCTTTAAAATCTTTAAAAGTTTGGTTACCATCCTAGTATCCTCAAAATGGGGTTACACATAAGACCCTATAACCTATAAAAAATTTAAAATGTTGGTTACCATCCCAGTATTTACCACATAAGACCCATAACCTATAAAAATTTAAAGGGTTGGTTACCATCCCAGTATTCTCAAAAGTGGGGTTACCACATAAGACTCATAGCCTATAAAAAATTAAAGGGTTGGTTACCATCCCAGTATTCTCAAAAATAGGGTTACACATAAGACCCCATTCCATATAAAATCTTTAAAGGTTTGGTTACCATCCAAGTAATTTCAAAAAAGGGATAACCACATGCATTAAAAGCTGAACATTCCATAATCCGTAACTTTAGCAATTCAACTTAAAAAAAGTTAGAAACAAAAAAGGAAATATTTAAAACATAAAAGGAAATATTTAAACTTAAATGGTTGAATATGTTCCTCATCCACATTTTACAGCCTTAACAGAAAGTCTCAAATAGATTTGTATTTCAATTTTTTAAACCCTTTTAAATTTTGATGGAAAATTCAATACATATTTATACAATAAGTAAGGAATTGTCTATTTTGTATTTAAGGAGTTTCTGTTCAAAATTTCTATTCAAATGATGTATTTCTGTCACTGAAGATTTTTTGGATCTTATGCCCCTATTCCACACAGACCATGAATCATCAAGAATCGAAAAATATTAGGATTTGTGAAGAATTGTAAATTTTTCAACCCATTCGTGATGTTCTATGAATCAGTAACGAAACAGGTAAGAAGGAGAGAGGTAAGGAGAGTGGCCCTGGCCCTGACTCTTTGACTTGGATAAAAATGCTAGCTCTCCATTGACAACATCACCAGCCAGGAGTCACTGACTGATCCTGATTGTGCTCCTGAGTCTGCCACATCTGTTTCCACTTTTTGGACTGGCTCACATGCACATGACAGGGTTGTTACTCCAAGGGGACCACCTTCTGCTATCTCTTCCTTGATTTTATTGCTTGTCTTAATCTCCATCCTCCCCCCCCCCCCTTTTTGGAATGCCCCCCTCCCCAAATGAGTTAAGAGTACCTATGAACGCATAAGAACACTTCCAAATCAATTACGATTCAGCTACGATGCTTAATACACCACGAATTTGCTACGAGTCAACTACGATATTTTGAATCCGGGAGTTAGTGGCCAAAGTTTTGAACCCTTCAAAACTTTAGCCATAAATTCCCGATTGACTCAAGAATTGTAGGAACTGTCTACAGACAGTTAAGAACTTCACCAACTGATTACGATTCAGCTACAAATCCTAAATTTTGTCGATTCGTGGCAATTCGTGGGATTCGTGGCCTGTGTGGAATAGGGGTATTAGCAAACAGTGCAGAACCTGGTGAAACGATGCCTTATGTGGCATTGCATCTGGGTCTTCACTGTTTGCCAAAGTACATGTTTACTGGTATCCAGGATTAAAAGGGGTTATACAAGTATGGTTTTAGAGTTAATGTGTTCAAGTAAAAGGGTAAATATGTAGATTAAAAAAACTTTCTGATATATTATTATTTGTCACGGGATCGTCAAGAAATTTATACCAAAATTCTTGGCTTGATAAGGTCTTCTACTTTGGAGAACAGTGAAGAGCCAGATGAAATACCACAGAATGTGGTATTTCATCAGGGTCTGTACTGTTTGCTAATATACAATCTCATTTCATCAGGGCCTGCACTGTATGCTTGATTGATACAATTTTCCTGAATTGAAGAAAATCTTAATTTAGAAATTCTAACCTGTAACCAACTCCTTGATGTACACAATGACCATTCCCAGGCTCATTATATCAAATGCAGGCTCTTAAGTACCCTTCAACAAAAAAGTAGGGGAAAAGTAGGGATGAAAATTTGGAAAAAGTAGTGAAAAAGTAGGGATTAACGGTGTAAAAATGAAGGGATAGTAGAGCTTTTTAAGTACAAAATTTATCACAATGAGTTGTTAGAAATAAGAAAATTCACAGTCAATAAGCAGAATAATAGCTGTGACAATGGTACTAGCTAAACAGAGAGAGGAGAGAGGAAAAATTTCAGGATTTTTACGCGTAAATGACATTTTAGAGTGAAAAAGCAGGAATAGTAGGGCATTTTCAAGAAAATGTAGGGAAAAGTAGGAGCAAATCAAAAAAGTAGGGAAAAGTAGGAAAAAGTAGGAAAAGTAGGGCCCACTTGAAATTCTGCAAATGGTACCAAACCAGATGGAAGAGATCATCAGTTTACAAAAGCCAGGTTAAGGGTTAATAAACATGGAAATATCCTCTTACCCTCCACCATTCCACAGCTGTTATTGGACTCGGAACGGCCATAAACCTCTTAGGATAACGCAGTTTCCTCCCAGAAGCACCTGTTAAGAAATTAAATATTTAGATCAGCTCACAAGATTTTGGCATGTATTGTATTTGATGGAATAAATGCTTATCCTGTAAGCACGCACTAATTTCTTTTTTAGATGTGACTGCCATATCAACCTTTGTTTTCTGAGTTGTGTAATTCCTTATAAATATAGATTAATTATGAGAAATAAAAGCAGTGTGGACCCTGATTAGTGGCTTCATCAGATGCCAGCTGATCAGGGTCCACACTGTTTTCCAAAGCATAGTATAAGGATTTATTTTACAATATTGTGTATGTATTATAAAACATAAACGCAGAGCTAACTAGTGGGACTAGGTGCTTAAACTGTCACCCAAACCTTCATCTAAGTCCCTACTTCGTGTGTGTGTGAGCAGTAAGGCTCTGCCAAGACTGTGCAAATGCCCAGGCTCATCTCCCAGGCTCAGATGAGCCCCAGGCTCATCTCAATGAGCTAAGCAATCTAAACAAGAATTCTGCAGAAGGCAGGGTCACACCTATCCAGTGTCAAAGTCACTGGAGCATGAAACAAAGGTCAAGGTAACAGGGTCACAGTGCATACTTGAAGAGTATACAGAGAACAACTACTTTGTGAGGTTTGACATACATAGCTATCAATGCTGCAGAGAACCCCACTTTGATGTAAATTATTGTCAGAGGGATGGGTGGATAGACAGATGGACAGATGGATGAACAGATGGATATAATATTGAACTCATCTGTCACACCCTTCTAGAAGCATGTGCTTTAAAATTTTAGATCCATCTTGTATTTTAAGAGAAATATCTTGTTATATAACTGAATTATAATTCCAGTGACAGGGCTGTGGAAATACCAAGCCCGAATTGTCAGACCTGGTCCAATTTCATTCAGGACAACTTAGAGATTTCTATTTACTTGACCTTGGAGAAGTTAATACAACTCTGTATTTCATACTCGATAATTATGATGAAGTGGATAACAGTGTTGATCCTGAACAGCTGGCTTCTTTAGAAGCTAGCTGTTCTTGATCTACACTGTATACATCAACATGACCGTGTTCTGAAAAAGTTTAATAAATTCAATACTACAGGAGCACGAATGTTAGATTTTATTTATCATATTGTTGGTTTGTTTACAAAACCTCATATGTGCACTTTTTTACCAAACCCTGTTTTTAACATGGCGCAAATAAAGACAGTTCAGCACACCAGGTCACAAAACCTTGTATGCAATAGCCAATGAAAGTTGTATATTTGTGACATTCCAAAATCTCGTACCTCAATTAGACAAAATTACCAGTTCTAAAACCTCATATACGTTAATCTGATAAGACAAAAAAGCAGGTAAGCTTTATCTGGTTTATTACTGTGACGTTTCAAAGGGTGTCTTTGAATACTTTCTCACGAATTCATGCGTAAGTTTGACATTCAGACTTGTTTCTCGCCTTCAATCAGATTATTTACTAAAATGCTGCAGATACGAGAAATTGTAACCTCGCCTTTTTGTGGATGTTGTATTATACAAGATTTTGTCCCTATAAATAGAAATGTCTAGACAGGTAACGTGGATACATCAAATGTAGTTTACATGTCTCAAAAGGAACAGAACTACCTTTGGTTAGCTATTTATCTATTTAATTCAAACACAAATTGTGTGTATAGAGTTTTGAAAATTGGCAAAATGTCGTATCTGCAATATACAGTTATAAATCTCATATATTTTTTAAAAAGTATCACAATATGCTAGACACATTAAACTCTGCCAAAATAAACTTAAAATATGCTTTCAGTCTGAATCTCACAAGAATATAACAAACAGCAAACAATCAAGAAAGTTTTTTGTCTCTCCTGTAAAATTTACTATAGTGCATATATAAGAGGTTTTGTAAATAAACCAAGGATATTACATTAAGATTATTTTGAAATCTTATGTCTGGCATAAAAAGTTATAATTCTGTCATTATGTTTGAAACGTTGTTATGGACGTCATAGTGTTTCCTGAACATCTGTAAACCACTATTGGTTTATTGGTTTTATTTCATAGCGTTATATCACTACCAGATGCGACTTCATGTGATAACTAGTTTTAACTGTTTTCAAAAGAGTTTATACATGTATGTTGTTTAAGCATATTCAGGGCTGAACTAAGTGCTTTGTGCATCATCCGTTCTTTGGGACAAGTAAAACTTTCTTTGGACAAGTATCTTTTGAAGACTTACTTTTCCCTGGGCAAGTACCAACCCATAGGAAAGAAAACAAGACCAAACTCTGCTCTGGACCTGCGTAGCCGGTGCACATCTTCAATGTGTGAACAATTATTCTGCAAAGTTTTGAAGTTACAGATTACACAAACCAGACACCATCTCAGCATTTTGGATGGAAAAAATGTCTAAGTTCAACTCCCCTCTAAAATGAGAAAACATTCATGAAATGTGCACAAAATAGACAGTTGCACATCTTCAATATCTGAACAATCATTATACAAATTTTGAATAAAAATGAATGAAAACTTTTGGAGTTACAGATTACACAAACTAGACACCAAAAAAGTGTTCAAGAGTGCACCCACTACTAGGCCTACTTTTGGTAAAGCAACGCAGGTAAATATCAAACAGCTGCATGTTTGAAGACAAGTGATGTTTTTGTTTGTTTGTTTTGTTGCTTTACGTCCCAAGTCAACAGCTATGGTCATGGCGGGACGGTCAGTTCACCTAAACACACTTTTTCCTGGGCAGGCTTGAACAAGCGGTTAACCAGTAATTCGTGCACATACTTTCGCCTGTAACTGACAACAACCCTTTTTGAATGAATCAGCGGAAGGGAGGAGAATGACCGTAGAAATTATTTCATGATCAATCTCCACGAAAGTATGGTACCGGACCGGGATCAAACTCGCGACCCCTGGATCTGCAGTCAGACACGCATCTGTAGCCAGACACGTTACCGACTGCGCTATGCGGCCCGGCAGACAAGAGATGTAATTGTCAAGTTAAAGTGACGTTATCCTGTTAATGTTGCATATCTGCTTATTCAGGAACTTCTGGGGACATTTTTTAAATATACAAAAACTGGTATTTTTAAGTGAGTAAGAAAAAGAATCCATTATTTGTGTGAGGATGTGATAGAAAAATCTGTCCCTCTTGATCACGGTTTGTCAACACTCCTCAAGCTTCCTGATGCCAATTGGTGATCCTCGGTACAGTATGTCAAACTCACGATAGATTCTTATAGTATGGTGATGACTTAATACTTCTCTTACTATTATTATGAGGTAGATCCACATAATCTATCTCTTTCCTCAAGGTTTCATAGGTTGTGATGACAATGTCCTGCTGAGCTAAGGTCTGTGGCTGTATAAATCCTTGTTTATAAACCCCTGTGTACATCTGCAAATAAAACAAAAGCACTTAAAATTATACAGTAAAACCTTGAAAATTCAAACTTCGATTTTTTCTAAATACTCGCAAAATCAAAATAAATTTGGGACACACTAAATTCAGAGAATAGGACCTATTCATGATCTATTTTAATAACTGTCTATACTAACATGTTGAGACGTTTCTTTTACTCGCCCAAAACTATTAACAATAATCATTGGGGGAGGTATATATTTTCATACATACTGCCCTACAATTTGAACTTTCCATACTTCGAAATAAAACCTCTTAGAATTTACGAGATTCTACTGTAACTTCAATTTTGCAGTAGACGGCAATCCATTTTCAATCCCCACACTTTTGAATGCTTTTGACCTCTCCTCAGGGCCCTTCAATGCTTCGGGTGGGGCCAAACATAAATGTGCTCTTGCAATCTCCCTTTGTTGAAGCAAGTCACAGGACAAATCTTGTTAGATTCAGTCCAATGGTTTAGGAGGATGAAGTGTAATAAACAGACGGACAGACAGATGGATGGAGGGAAAGATGCAACCATGATATTCAGATGCTAATTTAGAAAGTACGGGGATAAAATAATTTAAAATTTCAAAAATCGAATCTAAAACTTAAATAATCTCATCTTTGAAGGACATTATTCAGCAAAAAAAAGGAGTCATAGACTTTTTTTATTTAACTATTAATTTCAAAAGTGGTTCCCATAATATCAAGCTACATTTCGACAAGGCCGTAGACTTAAATCAGCAGCAGTTAAGAGAGCAATAATGTGCTCCATAGGTCAAGGTAGAGATTTTTCTTTGAGAGTAAATTTGTAAATATTTTCTTACCCATCAGATTTCTTACCCATCAGATTATACATATGTTTTGGGTGCTCAAAAGAATGGTTCTTTTGAGTACCCACAACATATGTTTTCGTTGAAAAATAAAAGAATAATTTTCAATTACACACTCTAATCTGGAGGCCTGGTGCTCTAACATTCTTGTAGTATTTCTGCAAATTCTTGCTTGCCTCCAAGCTTTCGGTGTCATTTTGTAAGTAAACCTGCTAAGATAGAAGATCCTAAGTTTGGCTAACACGTTTTAGACCAATATCAGGATGGTGTATTGTAAATATACATTTATTGAGATGTCAAAAGTTATAATTTCTGTTGCATCGCATCTGGATCTGCACTGTTTGGCCATGTACAAATGTTCATATACCTGTTTACAAGTTGAAGTCAAGATATTTTTTACTAAATGCATACATATACTTACAAAGACATTAAGTGATGCCTGGACCACATGTTTGAGAATCTCTTCCACCCATTGATGAGCGATAGAAGCTGGTGAAATAATCAGGGTAGCTCCTGATATAACTGCTGCCTGAAATCATATATACATGTATGTACAGTTAAGCAAAATTGTTGAATGTAAAATTGCAATTATTTTCTAACCCCATTAGTTTAAACATGGTTTTGTACTCAAACGAATCGTCTCATCAATAAGAATGTTTTTGATATGAAAATGTGAAGCTTTTGCCATTATGTGTGCAATGTTGTTATGGGTGTTCATTTGATTGTTTGATTTGATTCTTTACATCCCATCAACGTTCTTTCAGTTATAAAGGGACGGGTCTTCCTGGGTTGAACCAGTACTAAGCTAGGATTAATGTTCTTGCTCAAAGACACAACGCAGTACCGCCGGTGAGGCTTGAACCCGCGGCCCTTTGGTCTCGAGTCAAGCACTCTACCACTGAGCCAATGTGTATTGAGTTGAAGAAAAAGGATAAAATGTGAGGCTTGTCGAGAATTCTATCACTTTTCGCAACAAGTTTAATGACTTCTAAATCAGTACTAAAGGAGCATGAATGTTAGATTCCATTTGACATTAAAATTACTTTGTACTTGCATTTCGGTGTGAAAAAGTTCAGATTTTGTCATTAGGCATGCAATATTTTTATTGACTGCATAACATGTTACTAAATAATATGTTAACCACTAGTTGTTTGTTGATTTTATTATATCTGTTTATCATATGATATTAAAATTTCTCTGAAATTGCTTATTAGGTGTGAAAATTTTCAGATTTTGTCATTATGCATGCAACGTTTTTATGGACTTCCTTACAAAGCGTTACTAAATAGGTTAACCACTAGTGGTTTGTTTACTTTATGAAAAAAAATTACATGATGTTACATTGTACATTACTCCCAGACACGATGGCATGTAATCAATTACCATATTTTTGTCTTTATTACCAAAACAATTGCGCTATGTTTATGGATGATCAATTGTAAAACTCTTAAAGTTTATGATTTCTAACATTAGCTAGTTGTCACCCTTGTGGACTTTACGTCACTTTCAATAACTTTTCAGTAATATCTCAATGGTCTGTTATCATACTGGGCAGGCTGCTCGTAAGTAGTTTACACAGGTTTAGATAAACAAAATTATTGAGCGTAAAATTGAAAATATTTTCTTACCCATCAGTTTTAACACATGTTTTGGATGCTCAAAAGAAATGTCTCATTGAGACGGTTCTTTTGAGTACCCGCAACATATGTTTTAGTTGAGAAATAAGAAAATTAATTTTTTGTTACACACTCTTAACTAAAGGCTTGAGTTTACCAATACTTAGTGTAAGCATACTTTCATCAATAACTGACAACTTGAATCAGTGATTGGGAAAGAATAATGGTTAGTCTGAGTCCTCATCTACCTGTAAGTTCAAACTTTGTGTATATGAGCAGCAAAGGCTCTGGCAAGTCTGCACATTTGTGCAGACTTGTCAGAGTCTGTGTTGCTTGTCAATGTGATTGATAAGTACTAAAATCTCCTGTGTTGGCTAAAATTCTTTCGACGAAGGTCCAAAATTTACAAAATCCTGAACTTAAGAAATTTTAAATTTTAAAAACTTACATTTTGCTTACAAAATATTAACACTTATTGTCTTCAGATACACTGAAAATAAATCAGAAGCTATATAATCTGCCAAATTCAGTATTTTGATGCTGAGTTCAGGAATAATCCTGAAAGCTTTCAATCATGTAGATACTTACTGATGATACATGACAATGAGGGCACATAAATTCTCCTCTGAAGACATCCCTGAGATCATAATTGACACACTCTGCATGCTGCCATAGACTACACTTAACACACTGTACAGGATGCTTCTTGGCATCCTTCTTAGTAGCTGCTGCTTCCGTGGCTCCACAGATACACTCAAAACACTCACGCTGACTAGCTGGCATTTCAGTGAATATATTTCTCCCAGGTTTATGTTCAACCTGAATCGTATCACGGTCACTGTCTGATGTCTTTCTTTTCATTACATTGCTTTCAGATTTCCTTTTACCCTGAGAGTTCTTGCTCACGCATTCTTCATTAGACAAGCTTTTGATTTCATCAAAGGAATCGGCTTCAATTTGTTCAATAGTGTTGTCCACAGAGTTTTCAACTTCCTCTTTCAGTAAGTCAGTAAGAACCACAGCTCCAGGTCCATCTGTACTTATGCATTCATCATCCTTTGCTTCAGAGCCAATAGAAACCTTTGTTGCATCTGTGACAGATGCAACAAAGCTTTCTATTGGTTCTGAAGCTACATCACTGTGTTTATTGTTTGCTGGTACATCATTTCTTACATGTGTCACTGCAGCTTTATCCCTTTTTTCATTGTTCACAGACACATCACTATCTCCTAAATGTTCTTTTCTTTCTGTAATAGCATCACTGATAGACACCTCTCTAGTTTCTGAATTGTTTAACTTGGTGCTATCATCAGCCAGCCCAGAAGGACCCGGATTCACTATATCTGCATTCTTATCAACAGATTGAGATATGTTTGCATTCTGTGAACAGTCCATAGCACTTGTAGAGGAATCCAGATGGTCAGTCTTCAGAGTCTTCTCTGTACCATTTGTTTGATTATTTTGAACATCCTCTATTTTAAACTTCACATCTGAGTTATCAGAGGTTTCAGTTTGTGCATAATTGCTATATATAATGGTGCTTCCAGTATCAGAATCTGGCTCTTCAACTGGAGTCTTAGTATCAACTTTTTCACTTTCCTTACTCTTTTTTTCTTTCTTTTTTGCATCTTTCTTTGCTTTCTTTTTCTTTGTTTTAGTTTCACACTTCACTTCACCAATAAGAATAGGAAGCTGCTCTGGTTTTGAAATGTTCTCTCTAGGATTGTGTAACATACAGCCCAACACTTCTACAGTCTTACCAAGCCCCATTTCATCTCCAAGGATACCTGCTGGGGGAACCCTCAGTGAGCATGGCTTCTTATTAACCAGACTGCAAATAAATAGAGATTTTTCCGAGGTCAGCTGTATCCACCCAAGGCCAAAGGCCTGGAACCAATACAGATGATTGAAGACCTGTAATTGGGCCAATTAAGAATCACTTAATTAATTACATCTTTTTTTAAACTACTTATAGAATAATAAATTAATTGAGCCACGGCATGAGATTTCCAACAATTTGACAAGACTCGGATGAGCCTCTGCAGTCTCCCTTTCAGCTTAGAAACTCCAAATGGTGTTCAGTCAGTAGCTTAACAATCATAGAATACTCAAGCGTCTAGCAAAGGCTCTGATCAGACTGCGCGTATGCGCAGGCTGATCTGAGGTTTTGCTGGTCGCACATACCACATTGTTGGAAATCTCATGCACTGGCTCAGACAATATAACACTTTTTCACAGGCAAATGTGCCTGAGTCATAATGGGTTTACCTCAGCTTACTACAGCTGACCTAAGACAATACTGTTGACCTTAAGTCAATATTGATTGACCTTCCATCAATATAGAAATCCATGCAGTGTACATTTGTAATTGATTTATAATAAAAATATTAACCTCTAATCTTCATTCCTTTTATTGATGTAGCATACTATACAGTAAAAGAGCGCAGTGGCTCAGTGGTAGAGTGCTTGACTCAAGACCGACGGGCCGCCGGTACGAGCCTCACCGGCGTCACTGCATTGTGGTCCTTGAGCAAGACACATTTATCCTAGCTTGGCACTGATTCAACCAAGGAAGACCTGTCCCTGTGTAACTGAAAGATTGATTGTTGATGGGATGTAAAGAATCAAAGCAAACAAACAAATATACAGTAAAACCTGTGTAAACGGCCATTCTCAAAAAAGACCAAAAAATTGCTTTTTAAGACCAATTATCGCTTAATGCAGGTCAAAAGTTTTACAGAATGCTCCAAAGGTAGCATTATGAAATACTTTTGACCTTCATTAAGCTACCAGTTGTCAGTAAGACCTTTGTTTTGTCTATTTTTGATGATGTGCTATGAAATCTGTATTCAGTGTTTATTACATCCTGAAGGAGCCTAATGGCAAATACAAATGTAGTTGGTGTACATTTATTAAACTAAAAAATAATTTCATATTGGTGTTGTATTAATTCATTTAATTAAATATGACCTGGAGGCTTTCCAAAGCAATTTTAGGGGGGAATACGCCCCCGTTCCCAATTAAAAACTATGCTAAATTTTCCCAAAATTATGATTAAATTTCCCAATTTTTTGCTGTAATGCGGGTTGAAGCTAGAAATATTTGGATTTGTCAAGCAAGTTTAACCTGCTTTCATCAGAATTAGCAATGTAGATCCTGGTCAAAATGAAGCTATACATTTTATCTAAAATTTAGGTTTAACTTTTTAAAATATGGATGGTATGATGAGGTATGTTCAATTTTCATTATTCCCAATTTTACAGTTTAAAACACAATATCATGTTAATTTTCCAAAAATCATTGGGACCTGGTCTGAAGTTAAAAAGGGTAGGAAAATAACTGATGTGAGATCAGGCCTTTAATTAAAACTTGTTTTTGTTATTTCACAACTAATACATATGTTGTGGGTACTCAAAGAACCATCTCATTGAGATGGTTCTTTTGAGCACCCAAAACCTATGTTAAAACTGATTGATGAGAAAATATCAACATTTTTATGCTCAATTTTTTTTTATCTCAATAGTAGAACTTACAGTCCTCCATATCTATTGTAGTAAAGCTTCTTCTTGTCTCTTGTTGTGATCTCTGTATACAGAATGTGGAGATTACCTAAAATAAGAAACTATAATTATCTCAACTGATAGTGTAGGCCGCTGTGTAATCCCGTGGGAATTTTTGGGTAAAAGTGTCAAACATACATTTTCTTGTAGAAAAATGTATCCTGTTTAAGAAAAAAGATGTTTCCAATTTTTCTTGCCGTTTTAACGTCATGGTGACGTCACAAAGTGATGTACCCATTTTTGGCTTATTTAGGGCTTGAAAATTGAGCACTATGAATTCCAGCTGGCGCAGACATGTACTGTTTGATAAGCTATAGTAATATTACTGGCGATATATTGTATTTGGAGCATAGACTCTGACTCAGAATTTTAGAGAGGCTACTTTAACTTCAAAATGATGTCAAGAGAGGAAAAAATGACGTCAGTATCAAAATGAAAATTATGTTATAGTGAAAGCTCAAATGACATTAGATCACAATATGCTAATAGACCCTCCTCTCCAACTGCTGGTATTGTACACTATGCTTCACTGAAACTAAATGATATAAGATACAAAATGACACATGTTACCTCTCTGACCTGTAACAGCCATGTTAAATACGTTACTCTATTGTAATTTCAAATCCTATTGTTCAAATACCAAGTTATAGCTAATTCTTATTTATCGACATGCTGAATGCCTTAAAAGCATTTATCAAATGGCAGCAAACAGGAAGTATGCGTTTAAACAATACACCTCTATGAAATGACAGTTATATATGTTACTTACTTCAAATGTTTTACTACTTAGTGTAGTACTATCACTAGGCTGCCAAAATACCCATGAGGGAGAGTTTTGTACACCAGAGCTCTCGGAAACGCAGAATTACGCGTATTGGTACGCACGTTTTTTCCCTGGGACGCATGTTTTTCGCTAGGCAGGAGTTCCGCGTACGCATGTTTTTTTAGTCGGCACGCGCGCTAAAAATCCAGTAGCTGACAGATAAATAAACACCGGTAGATCAAAAGCCCTTTGATATTATCGATAGCGACACGCTTTTCGAGCGCGGGAGACGTGATTAGTGTCCTGTCTCTGTTGACCAATCGGACTGCAGTGTAGCAATTCTGACAGGTGAGTGACAGGATTACCGATGCGGGACAGTGTGATTATTACACGAGGAGGTTATTAAAGTATTAAGCAAGGATTATCAGATAATTGTTTAAAACAGATGCGCTACTGATTACCGTTAATTAAAGGGAGAAAAAACTAATAGGGTATTGTAAACAACATCGGACTACCGACTTACGAATTCGACTTATTAGGGATGAAAGAGAAAACATATTTAATTGCGCTCGTTTGCGATTTGAGCAACATAAACATGGAGAAAAAAATAATAAGTTTACAGATTTTCATTTCGTCATTCGCTCATTGCTACGGCAAACAAAAGAGTCTGACAATTGTTGAAAAAAAAACAAAAAACAAAAAAAAAAAACGGTACAGCGGTAAGCCGTATACGGTAACGTCCGACTAAATGAAGCTACACTGCAAGCCGTGCGATGAAATATATCATCGGGTCAAGCCGATTGCCTTGATGAATAAACACAAACAAATCACTTTCAGCAAGTAAAATCGTTCATTCTAAATGTTAAATGGCTAAGTAATGGCAATTGCGGTAGACACTAGCGAGAATCGTCTAGCGAGATGCGTTTTATAAGAAAAAAGACTTCCATCTGCATAAGATTATACAAAAGAGAGGACTGCTGTCTGCCTGTCTGTCTGTCTGTCTGTCTGTCTGTCTGTCTGTCTGTCTGCCTGCCTGCCTGCCTGCCTGCCTGCCTGCCTGTCTGTCTGTCTGTCTTGTTAATGAATAAAACAAGTACCAACAATTTAATCTTTTATTTTGATAAGGCCAAACAAAAAAATGTGTGTTGAGGTTACATGAAAAAATATAGCAAAATATATTGTTTTGTTAAGTAGGAACAATCCATTAATGCTTAAAGGGTTAAAATCAGTCAATCTAAAAATTATTCAAATGTATCACTTCCAGCTAAAATGGAAAAGATATACGGTATGCAAAAATTGGTGGGACTCCAACCTTTTTTGAGTGGGACTCCCACTTTTTCCAGTGGGACTCCTACTTTTTGCCAGATGGGAGTCCTGAACTCCTGTTTTCAAAATCCTAGTGAGAGCTCTGGTACACTACATCTTTCTAAAACCAAAATATATAACCACAGAAAAATGTTTATGAACTCTATAGCGGTTACAGCGTTACTTCGTTACCATGAAATAATAAAGATTCCTATCAAATTGTTCCTTATTTCTACTTGACAATATAAGCTAAGACTTTTAATTGTATTCAAATGATTAGCATTTTGATTCTATTAAATAAATATGTCTGTTATTACTGTTATGTACTTAACTTTCTTTTAAATGCATTATGTTAAAGCCAAAACAGCAATTTATGAGTTTACAATGCTAGTGGTTTATTTACTGTCATTTAACTGCCAGTAATTGTCATTAACTGAAATATCAACAAAGCATTGATAATAAAGGAAGAAATGTTAGCCTAAATCACATAAAATGTATTTCAAGTCCATGTATTTTATCAAATTTATAAACAGCATTTTAAATGCTGCTTATTTCATGATCCCTTAATGCTTCTTAAATGCAAAAATGATATCTTTTATCTCACTGACACTCGTGTATTTGCTTCATTCTGCACATGAAATAATATAAAAAGACGCTTTTCTTCACTGACTATGCCTAATTTTAGATGACACAATAATATTAAGCATACAGTAGCTTTAAGTTAGTAAGATCTATCGCACTTTTGTGTAACCCTACTATTGATTACACCAACTGTATTGATAAAGACAAAAACTTACTCAGAATTCGTTAAAAAAGTAAGTTATTCAGACTTAGGTCTAAATTGTGACCTTTATCCTTGTCTTTTGAAACAATAAACTGAAGTGTTTTAGAAACTTAACGACTATTTCCCAATATAGGAGTATGACAAACACCAAGCCTATTCCTATGGTTATAATCGCTTTATATCTGAAGAAGGATGTCTAGTTTGGTGAAGTAAATATACCATTTATGTTGGTAAAATGCATAACAAGAGAAGTTTAAGGAGCATATTACACTTATCTTCCATTCTGTCTGGTTCTAAAATTTTGTGAAGCATCGAACAGACAGCATTTGTTCTAATGGTTCATGACAGTCATACATTTGAAAAAAAAATGGTTTATCACATAGAAAAGCTCCCTGGCATTGTTAGTATAGCATATATACTGTAGCCATTGCTATATTAATGGACCCAAATAAAGTATTGGTTAATTTGTTTTCCATAATTCTATCAATTAGATTTAGTCTTGAAGTTGAATTTTGTTTCAGATAATATCATTTTGATATTTAGCCAATCAACTGCGAACATTACGATAGATACAAAAATACACCCAGTTATTTCTTTGCTTATTTCAAATCAAACAAAATAGATTAACAGTAGTAATGGAAAAACAATTAAAAGGATTTAGCCCATTTGATTTTGGTACTTTGCAAGTGAGTCTATCATTGGTGACTGAGTAGAGTGTCCTCTTAAAGCTGATATTAGCTAGAACAGTTAACATTTTTGCATGCTTTTTTTGAATCTATATCCTGGTGAGTTTACAACTTATTCAAATGTTTAATACAGCTATAACTCTTTATTATTCCATTTACCATGTTTACAATGTTCCTGTAATATTTTGTCAAAGTCACAGTCAGTTCAGGTATGTAAGCATGTATTGGTAAAACTACGTGAGAGCTTATACTTGCACTTTCTTATTAAATATTTCACTTTTCTATCCAGCATTCTAAAAGAACATTGTAAAATCTATTTTACAATAACTTTAATGTCACCAGATCAAATTTGGCCGGAAATAATTTGGGCTGATAAAATTTGTATTTAAAGTGGTATTGAAGTAACAATTGACCTTTATCTAGTTTCCTTGAATATGGTCATATCTAATGTGATCATTGCCTTAGAGTAAAACTCACCACTATAATCCCATTATTGGTTGAGCAAGTGACCAGGAGTACTAAGTTGATGTGATTGACAGTCTCGTTAAACAACGAGAGCTATGTTGAATATAAACTTGAATTAATTTAAGAGCTTCAGTAATGCCTCACAGTCTGCATACACAACTAGATGCCAGGATACAAATTGATTAAGTGACAGTTTCTTTAAACAATAACTGATTACAGGTAGTTATAATGCATACCTCCCTCAAAACATTTAGTAATTAGAAGGGTACTATGTTATGGTAATTGAACCTAAATAAACATGGATACATGAAATCTAGCCTGTATCATGCAACGTAAATGAATACGTGTACCCATAATTTGAACAACTGTAAACAGTTACATAGAGTGATTGATTTTACTGATTATAATTATTTCAATTTAACTTAGATTTCTCAAGATAAATACTACAAAACAAATCTCTAAACTCACCATGATATATTAGCTTTTCAGGCTCAATTATATATCGTCTTTGACAATATTTTTGATAAACATGGGGCCTTATGATAAACTTTATACAGCTTTATATGCTATTTTAACAAATTGGACAGAAAATGGGAAATTGTTTCCTTCTAAGTTCTGGTCTTGAGAGCTATCATCTTATTTGCTTATGAGTTTTAAAATCTATAAATTTGGGCAAATCATTTTTTGAAGATATAAAAAGTTAAAAGATATAATATTTTGCAAATGTCGCATAGGGGAAGTGATACTTTTTTAAGACAAACAGGAACCTGGATATCTATAACAAAACAATTCATTTTTCCATGCGAACCAAACAACTGTTGTGCTTTAACAACAACATAATCTAGGACTAAAATTTGGTACCAAAAAAATGCATTTAAGCCTCCCTCCCGCTGCAGTGGCTTAGGCACCTGTCCGTTCTAGGCTGGTGGTTTTGTTGTTGTTGATCCATTGCTTATTGTTGCTCTCATTGTTTGTGGGGGTTTTGTGTTTGGTCCTTGTTTTGTTATTCAGTACTTACGTCCTTCTAGTGGTGCAGTCACCTTTATGGGGAAAAAAAAAGTTGGTTGCTTTACTTTAATTGAGTTCCTGATGTCTTGTAACTGTTAGTGTTCTTACTTGCTTTTTTGAAATGATATCAAATACCATATAACGTATAATATAAGGAATTAAACAAGTCATATACAGTCTTGAAAGCTGTAATATACGTTACATACTGCCACACAAATAACAAAAAAGAAAATTAATACCAGAAACGATGTTGGTTACAGCATTTTACTATTGAATTTCAATATAATGCTCATACATTGCGTTTAAAGGTTTTCTTATAGCATTACATACAATTTTAGAATGAAAATATTTTTACCTTATTTAACGTGCTTTTCGGTGGTATCATATTTAACAGCATATAACTCTTAATTTTTTTTTATAAAAACAAGCTGCTTGCAGTTATAAAATGGCTCAATAATTGTCTTTTGGAACATATAGTTAATACATGAATGTTAAATGAGAAGCTTATTAAATGAAACTATTTAACAACATTTCAATGGTTTTACAGGGGAGGGGTAGTTTAAATGTAACATAAATGACAATACAATGGCCCCTAATAACTTAAACATAAATATTTGTAGGGAATGAAATGTTCTTGTACAATAAATGACTGTTTGGCCAATTTGATTAATCCATTACTACCTTAACATCCTTAGTTACATTATTTGTGTTGTAAACAATTGAGGGGTAACGTAGTTGACATGCTGTAGCAGCCAAACGCCACAACCGTCAGAGAGCTAACATGTTTCAAAAAGCTTAGCTAGAAACATAAAATTATGCTTACATTTGATTTTAATCGCAAGGCACACACAACAATCTTTCCAGAATTATATTTCTGTACACAATATTTTTTTGCTGCATACTGACATCAAATTGATGTCAATTTGATGTAAAATTGAAGTCCACGTTGAATCGATTTTCATTTTTGTCCTCCTATCGACGTTTTAAACCACTTCAACGCAATAAACAACATTACAATGCGACTAATTTAGGTGTATACAGCATTAGCAGATATAAACTGTTTGCTTTATGTGAAAATACAGTACGTCATTTTGTGACGTCACTGTGACGTTAATACTTCAAGAAAAAATTGGAAACATCGTTTTCCTTAAACTGCATATATTTCTCTAGTTGAAAATCGATATATATCACTTTTACCCAAAAATTCCCACGGGAGCCCAAATTTCGACACAGCGGCCTACACTATGAGCATATTAATGGCAGGCAATCACCAAGATGTGACTTAACCCATTTAAGCCAAATGGAATTTCCAACTATTATCAATTGGACCAGTCCATTTCTGTTTTGAGGGTTGTTAGGTGATATTTTCAATTTTTATATGAAATTTAATTGAACATTCTGTAAGCAATCTGTGGAGACCCTGATCAAATGTCTGATCTGGGTCTGCACTGCTTGCCTGTGTCCCACAAAAAGGAGGCTATGTTTAAATGGGTTAAAATTTACTGGAAGTACATGTTTATGGTAAATGGTGCTTCCAATGAGGATATGGTTTCCTTTATTGAAAATCAAAGAAATTATTCATTGTGTTGTTAGATCAGGGCTCGAAAATACCACTCGTCCGCTCGTATTTACGAGTGCCTGAGGCTGAAGGATAAGTGAAAATTTTGATATTTCTTGTGAAAATTATTTTTTTTCCCATAGATGCCAATAATTTTTGTGATGCAGGGCAAGTGCCTATATTAAGATATTTTGAGTCCTGTAGATAAAACAACCATATTTTGTGCTGTGTATTCTTCCAGATTTGTTTTTGGTGATAAAAATATGAAGCATATTGAGATCCCTTTATCATGCATGTTTGGGGTCTATAGGAATGGCCTGCATTATAAGTGAATCGTGTTATAAACATAAAGGGACAACTTTACAAAGGAATTTTAGGAAATTCCTTTGTAAAATTCACAATTAATAAAACAAGATTTTAAAAAGGAATTATAGGAAATTCCTTTGTAAAAATTCACAATTAATAAAATAAAATCTTACAAAGGAATTATAGGAAAATGACAATTACATGGTGATTTTCCTATAATTCCTTTGTAAAATTCCATAGTAAAATATTTTGGGTGCCACAACTTGACAACGTAATATCCAAATCTGTGTTATAATTAAGAAAAAATGAATTCAATTTTTGTTATGTTCATGGAATCATGAATACTTCCCGTCTCTTGTAAAGTAAGTGAAGCCCGGCTTCACATTAACTTTGTAAGAGACCCGAAGTATTCATGATTCCATGAACAGACCAAAAATTGAATTTACTGCTCATATTTACATTTTATTATAAATATCTTAAATACAAAAAATGTTTTTTAAGAAAAAAAAAAGTATTTATAATTTAGGAAAAAACAGATTTGTATTTAATATGTAATCATATTAACAGTTTTGTCGGATTGTAAAACGGAGAAGTGGGACAACCAGCGTACACATGGACAGTCAATGGAGCAAACAAGACTCTTGGTTTGCATGTGCGACTCGGGTGTGGCCCGCTACCAATCACAACACCACTGTCCCTTCTGTTCGATGTTCAAAGTGTTTAGCACAGGCAAGTGAGCTTGACAGCTGTCAATCAAATTTGTGTCATTCATGAGGCTATGAACGGTTGCAAAAAAAAAGATTCATTAAAGGCTTGCTTAGAAAATGTAAATATTGAGGTGTGTTATATTTAGGGACTGCATTGTATATGTTACCCAGGGGACAAAAATATTTCAATATTGCACTTGTCCTGCAGGATGAGTAACTAACAATTTTCACTCATCCTGCAAACACATGCACTTGTCCTTTAAAAATGTATGCAATAAAGAACATATGGGAGTAATATGATTTCCTCAAGTAATTCTTTCCAAAGCACTCGTCCTACAGGACGAGTGCTTTGGGAAGAAGAATTACTCGTCCTTTCCAGGGATCAAGCAAGGGGCCACTAGGGCGAAATAGTCACCCTAGGGGCTGAAATTTTGCCCTAAATGGGACCCAGGGAGAAGTGGGAGTCTCCCTAAAAAAAAAAATATATTTTTTTTACGGAGACTCATTTTCATTCTGTCACCACACAAACGCAAGCTGTGGTGACAATCTACTACCACTGCATTGTGTAATTGCAATAGTATGTGTAATGGCTAATTTGCTCTAAACTGACAAGAAATGCCGTAATTTTGCGCTATAACTTCTCCCTATCTGACTGTCACTTCTCCTTAATTTTCCTGCAGGTAGAAGTCACTTCTCCCTACTGTCAGGGCCCAGCTTGAGCCCTGCCTTTCTAGATTTCACTCGTAATTACGAGCGGACGAGTGGAATTTTTATCCCCTGTTACCTGATTTGCTCTGTTTGTTTTCATCCTCCAATCTGGCAAATTGTTTCTCTTTCTCCACCATCCAACTGATAGCCTCCTGCTGGTATAGACGTAACTGTGGTCTGAAGAAGGGGTGTTGAATATTGGGAAGTATAGCATGGTTTTCTGCAACATGTCTCGCCTTGATGGCGCTGTAGAGTTGGTCAATATCATGTTTCTTGCTGTGGGTTAGGTCATCATACGCTAAAATAAAAATAAACTAGAATTGTCAAAGAATCTGACTCTACCCCTGCCTCAGCACTTTTTATGCTGTATGTTAAAAGGCCAAGTGTGCATAAAAATCTAAAGATATTGAGCGGAAACGAAAATCAGACATCACAATCAAGGGTCATAACTCTGTTACAAATTTGCGAAAAATGACAGGTAACAATCCCAAGCTAGATCTTGTCAATATCAATGCACATACAAAATTTGGTCAAATTCTATCACTTTATTCTCAAGATTATGCTTAAAACGTCTTCTTATCTGGACATATGCACATCAGACTTCTGACCATTCAACCCAACCCAAGAGGTCAGGGGTGTTTGTAAAGTCAAAATTTTTGCTTGCCTCTTGGTCTATACTTCTTTCCCTTTAATTTGAAATGCAGCATGACCACTTTCAGAAAAGAAAAATATTTGACATTGTGACCACAGGTGTAGAGGGTGTGTGTAATGGCAGAATAATTGCTTTCATGGTGCTCTACGCTCGATTCCTATTTATTTGAAGTGGAACATGACTACTTTCAGAAAAAAAATACCTTTTGACCCTAGCCCATGGTCGAGGGTGTGTCTGTGTGCAAAATATTTACTACCATGTTGCTGCATGCATCATTTCCTTCAGTTTGATATGCAACATGACCATATTCCGAAAAAGTTGAATATTTGACCTTTTGACCCACCCCAATCGAAATCAATAAACCGTAAATACCTTTTTTTAAAGGGATAGGAATGATATGAAAGGAGTTTACCCTTGGCATATTTTAGGACATGATATCATGCATATATACTTACAAGGTGGTTTGATCCCATAGAACTGGTCAATCAGAGTTGCTATAGCACGGTTTTGTTTCTTTGGTCGTTCACTTTCACTTACGAAGGACAAGACCGTTAGGGCTGCTTCAGTGGCAACAATCTTCAGCTCGATTGTCAGTGTTTTTGCATCATACTCACCAACCACCACTTGAAACACATTGCACTTTAGAGCTTCCATTGTTTCAACAGGCAACGAAATGTCAACATTCCAGAACACTATCTTTTTCTTTGGCGGTGTTTTCTTCTTCTTTGATTTTTGTGAGACTACTTCCTGCTCTTCTACAATTTCATAATAAAGTAGACTCTTTCCTCTATGTATTCCAACATATAACCAAAATTCTTCTATCTCAGGTAAACTCCCCACTGGTAGAGGTATGACATTAGACTCTGGGAGAAAAGTTACTGTGAACTCCCCAAGACAACATGACCATTCACCTGGCTTCAACTTGGGCTTTTGTAAAACACTCACACGAAACAAGCAATTTTCTAAATGCAAATTGAAAATCTCAGCTATTTCGTCATCAGCATATGCTATTTGACAAGACCTTGCTGAGATGTTCTGTTTTGATTGTTTCTTTAGTCTTTCTGCCTCTTCAAACTCTGCTTTGAGCCTGGGATCATCATCACTGATCAATGTCAATTCTGATTGGCTATTTGAAGATCCAGGCTGGTTCTCTAACATATTCCATGATAAACACTTTCGCTTTTCTTCTGTTGCCTTAAGAGGCACGGTCTGTTTTCTCTTGCCCATTATTTTGTCTGAAAGTACAAAGATACATTTCCTACTTTTAACTTTTTGCCTACTGGGCAACATTGCATGCTTTTTTGTCTGCTCATTAAATTGAAATAATATTTCAAAACTTTAAAAAAAAATCTTTCAGGAATGCTATCAGTGTCGGTGTCAATTGCTAAGTATAGATTCAACTGTGGGGTTTGAAAAAGAAATAAAAATACAGAAGTTAAAAAAATTGAGAAACACTAAACAATACCTGGAATTTCTGGTATCAGGTTAAAAATTAAACTTCATAGAAAAATTCAAGAAACTGATAATAAAATACACCTGGCCCCGAGATCATAAAACTTTTTTCATGCTCAACTCAATTGAGCATGAAATTTCAACTGCTCATAAAACTAAAATACCAACAAATAAAGAGTTTCTTGCTTAAAGTCACTCCGATGTTGTATTTATCATGCTAATAAATGTTAAAATGCCAACAATTCTGGCATTTTAACATTTACAAGCAGGATGAAATTTGTGCGGAGCTGTGGATGAAAAAATTTTATAACCTCAGGCCTGTTCTCAGTGGGTATTACACCATAAGAGACATAGATCCAGTTAAGCAAAGTTTTTCAGCGTAAAATTGCAATTATTCCTTTTCCATCAATTTTAACATGTGTTTTGGGTGGTCAAAAGAACTGTCTCAGTGAGACAGTTCTTTTGAGTACCCACAACATATGTTTTGGTTGAGAAATAAGAAAAATAATTTTCAGTTACACACTCTTATCTGGGGGCCTGAAGAGGACACAGCACTTCACCCCAAAAACTGTATATAACAGGAGTGAAGTGTGATTGGAAAGATAAGAGGATGTACACATTTACCCTTAAAGCACCCAGAAAAAATGCAATTGAAAATGTCGTCTGCTGAATTCGTCTGCTGCAAATAATTGCCTAGCATTACTGACGAATTAAGAATAGAAGCAAACAGCGTGGACCCAGAACAGACTGCTCCTATAGGAGCAGTCTGATCTGGGTCCACACTGTTTGCCATAGGGGCTTCTTAAACATTTCAGCAGACGAGAAAAGCAGACGACTTTTGTTGCGATTGGCTCATTAAGGGTTAATTATGGAAGAACATGTCTCTGTATTTGCACTAAGGCCAAATAAAAAAACTGTGTTTAGTGTAACCCAACCCTACATAAATTTACTGGTGAAACCTAGAATTTTTTCAGGTTTTCCTGATAAATATATGATTTTATGCATTTGAAAGGGGCGTCTGTGAGATGCTTGATGAGCTTGAGTCGTCATATCTTGAGGCATGAGGGATCGGTCCTCCCTGCTTCTCTTTCATAAGATACATCGTGGTGCTGTGTCTACAGACAAAAGCAAGTACCTGACCCCTGCTCACAGTTTGAAATCTACCAGGCCATCACACAGTGCCCAATATTGTAGATACCAGACATACAGTGATGCCCTGGAGAACTCTTTTTTCCCTGGACTATTTCACAGAGGATTATAGGGCTGGTACGATACGGCTGCCATCCGATATGATACGTATTGCAATACATGCAATGCGATACGATATGTATCATGATATATCGACACCGATAAAGCAATACTTAGAAGCACTATTCCTGTAGTATATTGATAAAAAGTTTGCACTTTTTTCTATTTCATTTGCAAATCATTCAATAAGACAAACATTTTTGATACTCTTTTTGTAAAATTGACCATTAATTTGACATTTATGTTGTATACTGAATTGACATGTCTTTGTGTAGTGAAGCATGTAATGATCACTATTAAGACCAGCGAACATGAAGAGTTTCTCAGCAGATCCTGTGTACCATGCAGCTACTGCTAAACCTTAAAAGTTAAATATCCCTATTTTTAGGAAGCACGAAATCTCAATTTAAAAATTCTATACAGGCATTCTATACAGCAAGTAATTGGCATGTGGTTGCCCTATGAGGGCACAATAAAAATTTTTCTATCTATCATTACTTTTGCCTATTTGTCCATTTGACCTTGTTAAAAGAAGCGAACATTTACACTGTAAGAATAGAATGTACCTGAATATATATTTTGAGGTAAGATATTACCAAATTTGTTGCTAGTAAAGTTTCTGAAAGTATGGCGATACGGCACCCAAGGGTATCGATATGGTATCATCTAAGTCCGTATCGATACGTATCGATATATCATCCCAGCCCTACAGTGGAATAGTCTTTCTTCTTCCGTGGTCAATTCCCAGACCACTGAGGAGTTTAGGGCACTCCTAAATAAGTAAAAAGCACAGCCGAAAGTTTTTTTCTCTCAAAATTCTAAAATTTACACTCCCTGGCCAGTGACCTATATAAGAGTGACTGGACACTTCATTTTTCAGCCATATAGGTATGTCGTTGCATATGTCACGTGACTAACACCTGGTGCGCCTTTCATCGTACAAATACAAAATGGCGACAGAGCTTGAGAAACCGCTGCATTTATAGATGTCTTGAAGAGCATACTTCGCTGTAATATCGCTTATTGGTACATCATGCTAATAACAATCAAACGAACATATATGAAATATTGCTAAATGCTATGTTTCTGTAATGTTAAAATTAATCCTATTGAGTTATGACCGTGTACATCGGCCGATTTATGAAAGTTGCAGAAATTGTCATAAAAAGCTTCAACAATACCTCTTTCACTGCGACGAAAAAACCTTCAAACATGGCTATGTCTGTGTCTCGATTTATCAATATTCATAAACTAAGATATCATATGATTCATAATTATTGTTATTAAACTATTGCAGTGTTTGTAAAGGCGTTAAAATTTTTGGTAAACAATAGAGAAATTATGCTGTGTATTCCAAAACTGCGATAAAAACAAATTGTGTAGATAAATGATATTGATTTACCTGTGTAAGATGCCCGACAGAGTTATTTGAGTTGAGTATTGGTATTTCATTGGAGTTTCTAGTCACTCTTATATAGGTCACTGCCCTGGCGTAATGATCGGCACTGACCTAGCTAGTATCTAAAGAAAGAAAGACCTTCAGGGACAGAACTACACTATAATATAGAAAATGCTACCTGTAACCCCTTAAAGTGCAAAATGGACAATACCATATATGTATGGGAAACCCATCAAAATATATACAAAGGGTTAACCGCCTTTTTTTATCAATATGCTCCAGGGTTTTGCAGCAGATGCATGTTAGCAACACCAGTCTGTTATTTGCAGTATCATATTTTTCACCTTTTTTAAAGACTGGGGAAATATTTGCTTGTCGCCAGTCAAGCTGGTACATCACCTCAAGCTAAGGCCCCCCCAAAAATATGTGTGTTTACTATTTGATGAAAATTTCAAACAGGGTAGGTAGGTCGATTTTCTTTTTTCTTTTTCTTTTTTTTAATTTGAAATAGGGTAGGTAGGTCAGGTCGATTTTTTTTCACTCAATTTTTTTTTTACTCGATTTTTTTTCACTATTTATGTACCAAGGTTTGGCAAGAAAAAATAGCGATAATGCAAATTACTTGGTTTGTTTTGTTTTATATGATCCAAGCTTGGACCAGAGAATATTGAGAAAAGAACAAGAAAACATTCTCAAACTGAAAATCAAACTGATTGGCTGGTTCATTAATGACAAAATCCAAAGGCAAAGCACAGATTTTCCCCTTCATTACCTTAGACACTGAACAAAAGGAACATATCTGGCATTCTTGTAAATAATGAAGCGTGAGTTAGTGTAGTCAGTGATAAATGCGTTTAACTTTCTTTCTTCCGATACTTACCACATCAACCAACAGAAGAGGGAAATAAACCCAAAGAAGAAAGATGTCATTGCATGGATGGTTGTCATTAAATATCTCATGTTGCTTCTAACAAGCTTTTCTGATCTTGAAGATCACATTTTTTTGAAACGAAAAGAGACGAGAATGTCGCCATCTTGGATTGATAAAATCCGAAGGTATCCGTAAAAGGTTTGACTTCATACTGAATACAATAGAATCAGCGAAAAAAAATTTAATATTGGTACTAAAATCCAGGACCGCTCAAGCAGGACAGGACAACGGTCTTTTTTTTTTTTATTTCAGCGAAAAAATTGTAGGGTTGGCAGCTATAAAACTGGGTTGGTCGGCAAACCGTAAACACACATATTTTTCTTTTTGGCCTAATAACGCTTGTTTGTTTGATTTGATTCTTTACGTCCCATTAACAATCTTTCAGTTAAACAGGGACGGGTCTTCTTGGGTTGAACCACTACTAAGCTAGATAAATGTGTCTTGCTCAAGGACCACAATGCAGTGACGCCGATGAGGCTCGAACCCGCGGCCTCTCTGTCTTGAGACAAGCACTCTACCACTGACCCACTGCGCTCCCTTTAATAACGCTGTTGAAAAATTGCGTAAATCAAGACATAAAGATCAAAGATCTTGTCCGTATCATTAACATATTTCTTTCTTTGAGAGATTTCACTAGGAGTAGCTATATCTACTGAGAATCAGTGACCTATATAAGAGTGACTGGAAACTCCAAGGAAATACCAATACTCAACTCAAATTGCTCTGACGTGCTTCTTACACAGGTAAATGAGGGGGAATCGATATAATTTATCAACACGATTCGCCTTTATGGCGGTTTTGCAATACACAGCGTAATTTCTCTATTGTTTACCAAAATTTTTAACACCTTTACAAACACCGAAATAGTATAATTGCGATGAATTATGAATCATAAGGCATCTTAGTTTATGAAAGCTGTTAAATAGAGACACAGACATAGCCGTGTTTAAAGCTTTATTCGTCGCAGTGAAACAGGTATTTTCGAAGCCATTTTTGACGAATTTCGCAAAATTCATAAAATCAGCCGATGTTTACACGGTCATAACACCATAGGATTAGTCGTAACACTGCAGAAACATATCATTTATAAATATTTCATATATCTTTTTTCGATTGCTTTAAACAAAATGTAGCAATGAGCGATATTTATTACGAAGTACGCTCTTCAATGTACCTATAAACGCAGCGGTTTCTCAAGCTGCGTCGCCATTTTGTGTGTATACGATGAAAGGCGCGCCAGGTGTTAGTCACGTGATATAAGCCCCGACATATCTATGTGGCTGAAAAATGGAGTGTCTAGTCACTCTTATATAGGTCACTGTGAGAATCGAACATACCTGAGAGATACTTTGGCCAAAGGGCCAATAACAACAACAACAACTTTGTCTACTGGCATGATCGCATGCGATCATAACGTCAGGGAGTGCTAATTTTGAAGAAACAAAACAAAAAAAAGAAACAAAACAAAAAACAAGAAAAATCTTTCGTCTGTGTTTTGACTAAATGGGAATTGACCAACGAAGGAGAAAGACCATTCCACTGTAGAAAAGCTAGGGGGAAAAAATATTGGTTGTTATTGTTAATGCAATAGGCAATGCTACATTGCCAAGCAACACCGTGTGCTGCATCTGCATTTAGATATTCAATTACCTGTGAAAAGCCTTTTCTAAAGAACCACGAAAACCTATGACAATAGAAATAAAGTCATATTCACCTAATACGCAGTCATGTCAAGAGAGCACAACAACATCTACATACGTTGTATCGGTATAATGTTTTTTATTCATGCAGTGTTAATTACAAAAGACAAGTAGTAGTAGGCCTAGAGAAAGATGGTGCACCAGCCAAATTTCAAGATAATGTGCAATAACAAAAAAAATAAACAATCCGCGGTTGGACTCGATTTGACAATTATAGAAGGTAACCCTAAAACCCGTAAGGAGCCTCTTTTAGCGAAAAGGACTGATTTTACACATATCCACTATTCTATGGGGTGCCATTTCAATATTTTTCATTATTGACGGTAGCCCCAGTAGCCGTTTGTTTACTTCGTTAAAACTCCATGAACTAATGTGGCTCACTGAATAGGCCGGTAACCGGCACTTTATTTATGGATACCCATTAATCATTTGTTGGACATCAATAATTCACATAAATAATCATGGATATTCATAAAAGAAAGTGACTGTGAGTATGACCACGAAATACGGTCTGAGTCAACTTTATCTGAATAAAAAATACTTCATAAACTGAAACATTACGGACTAGATCGGAAAATTAATAAATGGATTGGATCATTCTTAACTCAACAGAACGGTCCTAGATCCCGGGGGACTCCCCTACTATTTTTGATAAACGATCTCTCAAACTGTGTTAAATCCAAAGTCAGACTCTTTGCGGATGATTGTTTACTGTATGCATCAATTAAAAACATACAAGACCAAATTCAACTCCAAGAAAATCTGAAAGGTCTAGAATTCTGGGCAAATAAATGGGAAATGAGATTCAGTGCCTCCAAGTGTTACATAAAGTCAATCCATCGAACAAAGTTTCCACTCACATACCGCTACTCACTAAATAACCGTATTCTAGAACAAGTAAATGAAAATCCTTATCTTGGCATAACAATCAGTGATAATTTGAAATGGTCATCTCAAATAAATACTAGAGCAGAAGTCGATGGTACACCATCGCAAATACCCGCTTTTTGACCTATAACCTTTACCTTGGGGTTAAGGTCACACAAAATGTTGCTCAGTACCTTCAACTTAATATGACCAATGCACCTGTAAAGTTTGAAGTTGCTATGTCCAATGGTTAAGGAGAAGAAGCATTTACAAAAAATACACTATATGACCTTGACCTATGGGTCAAGGTCACACCAAATGTTGTCCAGTCTCTCCAAATCATATGACCTTTGCACCTGCAAAATTTAAATTGCTACGTCCAGCAGGTTAGGAGAAAATGCATTTACAAGAAAGTCATTATTTGACCTTGACCTTCAGGTCAAGGTCACACTAAATGTTGCCCAGTGCCCTCTACATCATGTGACCTATGCACCTATAGAGTTTGAAGTAACTACGCCAAAAGCTTTAGGAGGAGAAGCATTTACAAGAAATTCAATATTTGACCTTTGACCTTTACCTTGGGGTCAAGGTCACACAAAATGTTGCCCAGTACCCTCTACATCATGTGACCCATCCAGCTACAAAGTTTGAAGTTGCTAGGTCTAACCGTTTAGGAGTAGATACATTTACAAGAAAATTCAATATTTGACCTTTGACCTTGACTTTGGGGTCAAGGTCACACAAAATGCTGCCCAGTACCCTCTACATCATGTGACCTTTTCAGCTACAAAGTTTGAAGTTGCTAGGTCTAACCGTTTAGGAGGAGATACATTTACAAGAAAATTAAATATTTGACCTTTGACCTTGACCTTGGGGTCAAGGTCACACAAAATGTTGCCCAGTACCCTCTACATTATGTGATCTATTCAACTACAAAGTTTGAAGTTGCTAGGTCTAACCGTTTAGGAAGATATACATTTACAAGAAAATACAACATTTGACCTTTGACCTTGACCTTGGGGTCAAGGTCACACGAAATGTTGTCCAGTACCCTCTACATCATGTGATCTATTCAACTACAAAGTTTGATGTTGCTACCTCTAACGGTTTAGGAGGAGATACATTTACAAGAAACGTGACGGACGGACGTACGCACGGACAGACGGACGGACGGATGACGGACCGACTTTGACACGAAATTAATATACCCTTTTTTTTTTAAAGAAAAAAGCGGGTACAAAAATGTTTAACAAGACAAACTCTACATTAGGATTCATCACAAGAAATTTAAAACATTGTAATAAGAAATTTAAAGAAACAGCATATATATCCGGCCTAGTTCGCTCTGTTCTGGATTATTCAGCATCTGTATGGGACCCCTACTTGCAGAAAGACATTGACAGAATCGAAAGTATTCAGCGAAGAGGAGCAACATTTGTACAAAAAGGCTATCAAAGAGCAAGTAGTATTACATCTATGATGAATGAACAAGGATGTAAACCTCTTGCACACCGAAGAAGAGAACAAAGATTAACCTTACTCTTCAAGATCATCAACGGCCTGGTAGCTATCCCTGCCATCAATCACATAGTATTCAACACAATACCACCAATAGCCAGACAAAATAAACAAATCAAAGTTATTATCACCAACACTGTTATATACAAGAACTCATTTTTCCCAAGAACCATTAAAGACTGGAATTCATATCAGAAAGTGCAGTAAATTCAGACACTGTTAATGTGGTTTCAAGGACTCTATTTCGTGCTACTAAATCATCTGCACACACCCCCTGCACACACCCCCTGGATAATTTCTGTACAGTGATTGAGCCACTTTCCTGTATACTACAGATACAAAAATACTTCGATAGTGTACAACGAATTTAAGACTGAAACACAATATGCCAATGTGCGCTGCTTATATCAAATAGGTTTTTCATCACTAATTGTTGCTTTTTTTCATTTGTAAACCTGACTCACGTTTGGCTCCTATCTGGGGTAGACGCAGCAGGAGCTGAACATAACAAATGACTTAACGATACTATTGTCTTAAATCATTTTTCTTTTATGACTAATGTGCCCTAAGCAGGTAAGTTCTAGTCCCTTACTTTCTGAGTCAGAAATTAATTATTTATGTTTGGAATGCTGTATTTATATTTGAAAAGTATTCTACATAGATTCTGATTATACATGTAGTTAATCATTTATCAAAATAGTTAACTGCAATATATATCTATGAGTGTCATCTATGAATATTACAGGGAAACGCTCACCATACAATTAATGAACTTCGAAAGAAGGAAATTGTCTATCAAATAGGTTTGCTGAGAAATTTTATCAAAATCTCTCAAGAAATAAAGAAGTTTTAATTTATGCAATTGAAGTTTCCATTTTTTCTTTTATGGAAGCCGCCATATTTGTGTGTTATGACGTCATAGCCTCTATATGCAAAAATGAAACAAATAAGATTTGAAAAATAATTTTCACTCTATTTTTTATGTGTATGTCTTGTATAACAATAAGATTCGTTTATAAAAGAAATTATGTGATTATATAATAAAAAAGATCGTATGCATCTTAATAACTTTTTATGCATCTCATTAGCATCTCATTATATATTCAAAATGGCAGCTGTGACAGGATGTTATGAAAACTTCATTTATTAATAACATTCTTAATAATATCAACCGATTTTGATCAAGTTTGCGCTAAAATTGTTTGTGTGCAAGTGTCTGTCTTTTCAGACACATTTACTTCTTGGTCTGCGTTTTCCTTTAAGCAAAACACAACATGTGTGAATTGATAGCTGACCAATGCAAAAAAGGGTCCATTGGGTATGTCTTTGTCATCTTAAATAATTTGTTCGTTTGTTTGTTTGATTTGATTCTTTACGTCCCATCAACAATCTTTCAGTTATATAGGGACGGATCTTCCTGGGTTGAACCAGCATTAAGCTAGGATAAATGTGTCTTGCTCAAGGACCACAATGCCGTGACGCCGGTGAGGCTCGAACCGGCAGCCCTTCGGTCTCGAGTCAAGCACTCTACCACTGAGCCACTGCACTCCCTATCTTAAATATCTTAAATAATACTCATTTCACTAGAATACATTATTCCAATGCATACACTTTTCATTTAGAACCATAACTTGCTTATATCAATCTTTCTAGTAAACAAAACGTTAAGTAAGCAAAGAATATGTATTTTTCAGGTCCGATTTGGTCAGATTCGGAGCGTTGAAACATGCAAAAAGAACCTGTTGAGTATGTTTTTTGCCGTTTTTATCAATATTAATATATTCAAATGAATACAAATTGCACTAAATACATTATTCTTTCCTATACATCATTCTTGTAAAGAAACAATTCAGTTAAGCAAATGAATAGGCCAATTTTGGGCCCGATCCGGTCTGACACTGTCCGATCCAGTGATCAGGCCCCATCCAGTGAGTTAACGGGCCCCGGACACCACAATCAAACACAGTCCTGTCACAGACCAACCCTCGCGGGGGGGGGGGGGGGAAGGGGATAACTACCTATATATGACATAGCCCGAATAGCCCCCCTTTTCAGCGCTGCCAGGTATACGATAAGCCCCCTTTTTCTCATTTGTTATATAAATGGTCCCATTTTCTGACATCCCTGTTTGAAAATAATCATATGTTTGCCCAGATATTCAGCTCAGAAACCAAAATTGTAATATTTATTTGTAAACTTTGTTTACAGACAGAGGGTATATAAAAATCAAAGAAAAGTATATGAATATGTAAACATTTTGTTCAATCAAGTATATGAATTGGTCATTTTTTTCGAAGACCAGGTATATGATTGGGGTAGGTTTTAAAAAACTGTCCCGCACACCCGTACCAAAATTACCTTCAAGTTACACCCCCTGCCAGAAGACCAACCATCATTATGAAGAGTCACAGAGCACTAACTAACAGTCACAAGATATCGTACTGATTAATATTACAATGTATATTTAATCATGGTAATTAGTAATTCATAATTAAATTTTCGAATATCCATAATTCGAATTTGGATATCCAAAAATATGTCGATTTTCGACTGAATCTATAACACCCTCTTGCATTGATTTTGTTTACATTCATCTCTCACACTCTTGGATCTTTTCCTGAGGTCCAGACGTGTGAGATATGGATGTCGTGGTTTCAGTCACCTTTAAAACTCATGTCTAGTCATATAGTGACCTCTTAATGAAATAAATGCTTCACGTGATGAAAATGTGATAATTTTACAGCGATAATTTTAATGAATAATTGATTCATATTTGAGCCCGATCAATTTTAAATCATTGACAAGTTTAAGTTTTAAAGCATCAATAGTGAGTTGCTCTTGTTTTAAAATAAATATTCTATACTGAGCAAATGTGAAAACGCTACACTACAATATTTTATTCTTGTGACAAAGTATTGGACAAAAGAATTTATTAAAACTTGATAATGTTTCCCAGACATCCAGCAAACGATTCGTCGAAACTCCATTAATATGTCTCTTTTGATATCTGAGATGTTTCTATTTTGTGTTTAAGCTTTATTCACTGAATTTCGCAATTGCCTATGCGCAAAAAGGATTGTTTTGCTTTTCAGAAAAGATGATACATTGCAATAGTTAGAAGGCTTCCATGCGAGATGAACATTTCTTGTACTTCAACAACAGCAGAATCTAGGGTGAAAATTTGGTACCAGTAAAATGCATTTAAGCCACCCCCACTCGTATCAAAAACTGTGAGTTTGTCACTTTCATTGGTATCCTGGGTCAGGTGTGGTACTTGATTGTCACATGTACTTATATCACACACTAGTAATACACATCTTTTGGCCCCTAAACCTAAATTTTCTTTTCGTCATCTTAAACGAGGTATCCAGGATTTTCATATGAACTATGTTTTGGTTCCAGCAGATAAAGCTGCTAACAATGTTGTAGTTGTTTGACGATTGTATTATATTAATACTCTTAAGCGTGGGCTTGTTGACACTAATGCCTGCAGCCTTCTTTAAGTGAAAGGATGATTGTTGATGGGCATGGTTGTCATACAGCCCTACATTTTGGTGTCAAAGCTAAAGAAAATCAAGACAAAGTTCCTACGTTGTACTGGTTACCTAAACTCCATAAAAACCCTATAAAGCAAGATTTATTGCTAATTCTAGTTCTTGTACGACAACAGAACTTTCTAAATTGTTAACCTCGTGTCTTACAGCTGTTAAAACATGTTATCAAATATTGTGAAAAGGTATATGAGAGGTGCGGCAAAAACCTATTTTGGTCTATTAAAAATTCAGGTGAAATTTTAGATAAACTTAAAGCTAGAGATTTCAATGCGACCAGTTTGTCAACTTATGATTTTCTACTCTTTACACTACTTTACCTCATAATTTAATTAAAGATAAACTTATTGATCTTATCGAAAGAACCTTCCAGAGAGAAGGCTCTCCTTACCTTGCATGTAATGACAGAAATGCATTTTTTACTTCAGAAAAACCTAAAAAATATCATGCATGGTCGTGTCAAAATGTATGTGATGCGCTGACCTTTTTGTTGGACAACATTTTTATTCGATTTGGCACCAACCTGTATAGACAAGTAGTTGGGATTCCTATGGGCACTAATTGTGCTCCTCTGGTTGCAGAATTATTCCTGTTTTGTTATGAGAGGGACTATATGATGTCTCTTTCTGATGATAAGCAGGCTGATGTTATTGATGCGTTTAACACTACTTCCAGATATTTGGACGATATTTTAAATATTAATAATTTTATTTTGACAATATGGTTAGTCAAATATACCCTTCAGAGCTCCAACTGAATAAAGCCAATGCCTCTGATACCGAAGCCGCATTTTTAGACTTGCATTTGTCAATTTCTAATGATATTGTTTCTACCAAAATTTATGATAAACGTGACTACTTTGATTTTGAAATTGTCAATTTCCCATTTTTAGATGGTGATGTTCCTCGTTCTACATCCTATGGAGTCTATATCTCTCAACTCATTCGTTTTGCTAGAGCATCTAGCTATGTTGCTGACTTCAACACTCGCAATAAATTGTTAACTCAGAAACTTCTTAAACCAGGCTATCGGTATCATAAACTTCGCAAAACATTTTCTATGATTTGATTTCTAAATTCCAAGTTGGACTTAAATCTCTCTTGCGCCAAGGACTTTCGGAACCTGGTTTCTATGGTGACTTGGTGTATAAATTGAAGAAGATTGTTGGCTCTAATAATTTTTCAGAGCAGTTCATTAAAATAATTTCCCATTATAAAAAGATTGGCTATAACATTAATGTATTGCAACAGACTGCATGCTTGGTAGTCAACCCAATCACGGTTGGCAACTTTGCTTTCCTCTTTAATTGCACGCTGGTGGGTCGGACTTCAGACTCTATGATGGTTCCGACTTAAAGACCATTCTATTGATGAGATGGTAGGGGCCTGATGCTTTGGCTGTTTGTCGGGCCCGGCGGGGTTTACCTGTTGGAATTCTTTTGCTCTGGTATTCAGTTTAATTCACTGTTGAGTCCTTATCCTTGCTTTATCTCCTTGTTATATCTTGATTTATATGTTTTAGGAGATGATGCATTGATAAGTTAGGGGTCTTTCATGCAAACCAATATCTATGTGTCTTGATCCACATCTGAATTAAGAGTGAGGTTGGCGCCGTTAAACCGGTTTAAGCCCTCCAGTAAAATATTTTACTGACCGTTCCAAGGCGATACTTCTTTTGTGGATCTTTAATTTTTTGTTCTGTCTTGTGTTTGCTATGTCTTTGTGCGCGTCTGTTTATATGTGCTTTGTGGTCACCTGCTGGGAAAGGGCTGACCTCTTGGATCTCGTTTGTGGTGTCTACTGTGAGTTTGTCACTTTCCCATTGATATCCTGGGTCAGGTGTGGTACTTGATTGTATCGATTCCTGATCTTTGCACCCTTACTTACTTTTCTCAGCCAATCGAAATTTGTTCCATTACCACGAGAGCGAACAGCCATGTGCTCGAGGCCAGCATCAAAACACCAAAAGAAAATCTGTTTTGTAAGCAAACGGGCTTATATGTATTGCATACGATGTGAGGATTAGTTGTAAGGGGCCACTTAGAGCCGCTTTGAATGTTTATTGTTACCTCGAAAACCAGTTTTATGTTTTTCAAACAGCACCCGTGGTTGTTTACAGGCTGATGAAGTCAGTATTTAGTGCGTCACAGCACCGGTGTTACTGACTGAGTCGGTGTACGTAAACATTTCACCATTTGAAGAATGGCTCAAAATGTCGTCAAAAACACCACTGGTAATGCGGCATCGAGCTATCAAGTCAATCTAGCGATAGAAATTCCTAATATAACCGAAAACTACATAAATTCACACGTTTTTACTTGTCGTTTGGTATCTGCAATGCTTATTTAAATATACGTCACGTTGTTTGGAAGTTTTTTTTGATTGGCCAGATATTTTTCTTATTGGGAGGGCTCGGAGCTACTAGGAACGTTTCGGGAAAACTCGGTATGAAATTAGCTATTATACAAACATCTGTAACTTTCTTATTTTTCAATTCATTTTGATTGGATTTGTGGTAGATCGCTAATTATAGTTTAATAGGGGCTTGCATATCAGATACATTTGTTTTCAATGTTACTGTCCCTTTTAACACAATGGCGCAAGAAATGTAACAACAACTCTGCTCTTACAATTATCAGAGAATAAGTCAATCTAAAGTAGTCTTCCTACTCTTTCAAGTATGAGAACACATTACAAATAAATAAGGTAAGATCTGTGGCATAAGGACAGAAATCGTTCTGCTTCGATGCTGCCAAGGTGTGGAAAAGCCTTCTGAAGGAACTGAGAAAAGTTTCAGCTTTTATGGACTTCAAGAGGCTTGTCCGCACATGGACTGGTCAAAAGTGCAACCATGCCATATGCCACAGTATACATACGTTTTATTAACCTGTTGGGTCTCCAGTGGCCTTTAAAATGTTCATTTTCATTTTAAACTTTAATTATGTTTTACATCATGCCATAGGCCCTGTTTTTTCCAGCTTTAGTTCATTTTGATATCTTGTTTTATTTATGTTTTTTATGTCAAGGTCATAATAAAAATATTGGATATGGTTTAGGAGGGTCAGATTGTCTATTCATATATTTTGCCTATTTCGTATTTTTGTGCAAGAGCATGCTTTTCGATTTTCGCCACTCTGGCAAAATGTTTCTTTCACTTGAACTGAACTTATTGTAACATTTTAGATCAGCCAACTGTTGTGTTCTTTTTTGTTTGTATAATCTGAAGGAAAACTGTCCAGCGAATGGCAATGTCTTAGTGTCCCAGTGGATGTTTTGGCTATGACAATCTGGTGGTTAGATAGTCCCACATATGGATCACATAGTAAAAAATATAAATGATTTTATCAAAAACCCTAGTGATCATCGTGATGAAAATGTGATACTTTTCGTTAATATCTGCCTGTGATAACATTTGTGATAGTACTCAGTGATATGATGTGCTCAATATTTATAGAAGTAAAGAAGAAGGCAAAGATCGGGATCGATACAATCAAGTACCACACCTGACCCCGGACATCATATGGGTAAGTGACAAAAACACAAGAAAACATCACACACAAGAAAGCTAAGAGGTCAGTCCTTTCCCAGCAGGTGATCACAAGGCTGCAAGGAACAGGCAAGGCAGCATAAAATTGACAAACACTCTTTCGTCCAATGCTTCTAAACCTCTATTGAGGAATTTCAGAAGGGCATTCCGTATGCCAAGTGCAAAGGGGGAGGGGGGTTAGCTAAAATAAAAGATAAGTAAAGTTGGTGGGATGAGTTTGTATAGTACGAGAAAGAGTGTTAGTTTAGTTAAAGATAAAAACAGAATATGGTGATTTAATGGGACACATGCACCACCGGGCACACAGCATGACTTAACTGTGCCAAGGTAGGGAGCAGGACAATGCAGGTTGGGATGACGTTCCAGTGTATAACAGTTATGGGGGAAAAGGCTGTATTTATAGCAGTTTGTAGAGGTGGGGATCTGCTTGTATGCCAGAGGGTGGATGAATTTAGCTCTCAAGAGTTCGAGAGCAGTGGGTTCATGCCTCACGGGCGTCACTGCGTTGCGTTCTTGAGCAAGACACCCTTAATTCTAATGTGGATCAAGACACATAGATACATTTGGGTCGCATGAAAGATACCTAACATATCGATGCGCTATCTTCTTATACATCTTGTATAACACTTTTTTCAGCATTTTAACAGCACCATGTGTTTCTTTGACAGCCTGTTTACATTTGTTGAAAATTAGCTCTAAGCTATATTTGTCGTGATATAGCTATAATAACTAAAATTGTCTGTTATATGTATCTGGTGACCTATATACGTCACTTATGTCTTGGACTCAAAATGTATTCTTCTTCTTGTCTTCGTATAAACTCCCAAAGTTGGGACACCCAGAAACTTCTGGTAAAACTTACAACCTTCTTGAGCACATATACATTTAAACTTTTATAAAATCTTTTTGAGCACATATACATTTAAAGGTCAATAAAACCTTCGTGAGCACATATACTTTATATTTTCTTGAGCACACATACAAAAAATTAATAAAAGATAAAATCTTCTTGAGCACATATACTTTGACCCTGAGGTCTTTACATATCGTGGATTATAGGGCGTATCTACAGTAACGATCGATCCACTGTTGTCATATGTATACAGCTGCAGAGGTGTCACTGATGATCAAGAATCACTCCTATCACTCTCCTTTCCATTGTCGCAAACAGAATTGAACGGGACTAGCCAAATGGCGCTAGTTACCCATAATGCAAAGGACGAAATGCGAGAGATCTAGATGAGGTATCGTCAGGTCTCGTGAGAATGCTCTCCTTTCAATTTATGTATACGTTTCAAATGTAGCTTGTAGCATAATTCAGTATAACTACGTCCGTTCTTGTATCTTCGCGAATTGGGATTCTTTTACATATTTAGGTTATCCCTATCCAGACTTATCTGCGCTGGGAACGAGGCTAAATTGTTTTGATTTGTGAGTTCGGCCATCTTTTTTTATTGCAACAGAAGATAATAGAGATCGGACTTAACAATCAACAAACATCGACTTTGTTATTGTTTCAAACTACATAATTTTACAACCTTTTTAAAATAGATTATATTTCCTCCAATATCGAAGGAATTAAGCGTTGTACCAAACGCCAAAGACTAAACCAACCGCCGCCGAAGCCGGACGATTTCTCCGTTCTGAAAATGGCTTGCGGCGCAACGTTAAAAAGAAGCCTAGATTTCGATCCACTCCACAGTCCTGGACAGACCACACCAAAACGGAGACGTTGTATGCCCATGACCCTGTCACCATCCACTCCACCTACTCGCAGTAACCAAAGTTCGCCTTTTAACGATGTCGTACCGAAACTCACGTCAGGTTAGTCTAGGTTACTTGGTATACTTACTGCCAAATACTGGACCTCTGCTTCCGAATGAAATCGATACCTCCTGCCAGAACAATATTACATCTTGCAGAGTATATTCCAGAAGGTTTTGCTCATTTTGGAAATTGTACCTCTGGCTGAGGGTTATAAATTTGTTACTGTAACTCGCCTTTTTTGTTGTTCATTATGCACTTAGTGGTGCTTCATAGGAACAAAACCCAGGCCTTACGGAAATACTTTAATATAGTGGACCTATGTGGAATCCTGCCATATAAGAGGATGTGTCCACACTTGTGTGGTCTAATTATATACAACTGTATCTCATCTCCATTTTTATATACTGGGATAATCAGTTTTCGCCAACGTAAGCAAATATGGCTCTGAGGATAGCAAAACAAAATACAACCTGACTAGAAAATGATTTTATCATATAATTTCAACCTTTTATAATAATGTGCGATATCTTAGACCATCAAAATATGTTATTTAATTTTCAAATACCTTGATTTGTTTGTGCACCCGTTTTTCCACCATTTTGAAAATAGTAATCTAGAGTCGAGGCGGCTAATTTCGTACGGTTTTGGATGCGCTAGCAATTTACTTACCTCCAGCTCCACACGTGGCTATGTCGCATTCGCTATAACGTATCGGTACCAGTACTGTTTCTTTCAACATCTTTTGTAAGCCGCTTTGTGATTGGATAATCGATTTATGTTAGAAGAAACACAGTATGGGTGAGGTAGGCTAATTGCGTACACATGCGGCAAATGTCGTACGGGGCAGCGGGAAATTTCGTACACTATAATTGCTATAGAATTATGTGCTTAATATTTCATATTTCGCATTCAGAATGTATGCGACACCTGTTCCGAGAATGTAATATCGTAATATCTACATCCTAGAAAGATTTTGCTTACTTTTCATAGCCTCCTCTTTCGAGTTTGCAACCTCCCAGTTTCAAATTTGGTCTTTGTGTCAATGATCATTTAAAAAAGTAGAGCTCTAGTTAACTGTAAAAATGAAATAAATATTTGTTTAAAGAAGTGGTTTATTTATATCTGTACTGTCTGTATTAAAGAGAGGAAATGTGAGAGACCCGTTGAAAGCAGTTGAATTACTGAAACCTACTTTGAGTAAGTTACCGAAAGCGCATTGTGAGACCCTTTGAAAGTAGATAAATTACCGAAACACACCTTGTATTTACATTTTTGCGATACGAGACTATACTTTGAATCGTCAATCACCATGCATGCACCCTCATCCATACGCTGTATCCATGATGCTGTCATTTTCAGTTTAAATGTGGTATGTGAGTTGCGAAGGCAAAGCAAGCCTGTACAAACGCGCATTCTCACAAGAGATCACACTGAAAACATACTACTAGCTAGCTGTGCAGCCTTTTCACGGTTAATTTAATTTATGTCAAATCGCACAAGTGTCATTAATTAAAAGGGATTATCTACTCAGAATATTGAGCAACCAATCAGTATAAACGGATTAAAGTAGCTATCACATTCTTTTACACACTTGACAATTAACATGCCCAGACCCGAGGTTATAAAACTTTTTTACTTCTCAATAAAACTGAGCGCGAAATTTCAGCTGCTGGTTAAAACTAAAATATGGACAAATAAAGTACAAGTATCTTGCTTAAAGTAGCTCAGATGTTGTATTAATTATAATAAATCATGCTAATACAATTGTTGGCATTTTAACATTTATGAGCAGGATACATTTCATGCTCAGTCGAGTTGAGCATGAAAAAAGTTTTATAACTAACATATTATCCTTTCAGATAATTAAAGAATAGTCCATTTGAAAAGAGTGGAATTTTCCAATTTTGCCCAAGTTGGAAATGTTTTCATGTTTTCTTGCTGTCTGTTGATTTTCTTTTCTCAAAATTCTATTGAAGAATTATTTCAAGAATACAATCTGAGTGTCAAATCCAGTTCGGATCCAGATTAGGCCCAATGCCCCCCCCCCCCTGATCTAGGTCCAAACTGTTTGCAAATGTATCAGCAGACTACACTAAACTTCTACCACGACCTCTAAGTAATGACCCTCGATTCATTCAATTCATTTACCATTTCGTTCACGCATCGAAAAGCGTTTTGTGGAAGTATAGCAGCAGATGATTGTGGACAGAAATGAGCGCTAAAAATAGAACTGAGCAGCATTTTAGGCGCATATGAGACTGTATACATACGCGCATTCTTGCTAGAACACTCACTGCTATAAATTAACTAAAAAGTTGACATGCAGACGATTGTGGACAGAAAAGTAACAAACACAAAATGGACAGATAATTTGAAAGAAAATGACGCTGAAGTTCACTTTCATTTCGAGCAGAGTTCGCTAATATGAGACTGCACATGATCGCATTCCTGCAAGAAACACTGCTATATGATAACCAACAAAAGCGGCAGCTGCGCCTAACCTCTCGAGCAGCGAAGGGTCGGGCCTGATCTGGGTCCAAATTGTTTTCAAAGGTTATCAACGGACGACAGTAGATCTAGTAACAGATGATTTTGGACAGAAATGGGCGTCGAAAAAAAAAAGAAATATAACACTTTCCTCTCAAGCAGCGAAGGCTCATATACGAGACTGCACACGCCTGCATTCTCGAAAGAACATTTTGTCGGATCCAGGTTAGTTATTTGCTCCAGGTACCCTGTCGAGAGAGTCTTGCACAGTGCAACGGCAGTAAAAAGAGGTGTACGAAATTAGACACCTTCAAAAACGTCGGCTAAAGTCAATGGAGGGTAATGTCGTACACTTTATTTTTGTCATTTTATTCGCAAATGCTGACTTATTCTCATTAAATATTTATTATATTATCAAAGCTTTATCATTAAACTATCTTTGTACAATATACACTCATACAATATACCAGGTAAAGCGAGGTAATTTGTCTTCCTTTCACGCTGGAGTTTTGTTACCGTTTTCGCTGGTTACCGGCAAAAGCAGTGACAGAATTTGACCTTGGCGCGAAGTGACACCATCTGATCAAATTTTGAGATGACGTAAAGTGTATCGTCAGTGTGGGAAGACACTTTGCGGGTACCAGATGGATCGATGTTTATTTACGTTAAAGTCCGATAAAAAAGGCCAAAAAGTTGAGCGGCTGTATTAAAAATAGCGCAACTGTACGAAATTATCCGCCTGTACGATATTAGCCGCCTCGAACTCTTGTTGAACTGAAAAAAGAGGCCTCAAAAAGGGTTGGATAGACGAAAAATCAATAGATGTTATGAGACAAACCATTTTTTTCATTCAATGAATACACATTATTGTGAATCTTCTATTAATTAATTTATTGTAATCAAACATATTTCAGTCATGTTTTTTTTCTATATTCAATTCAAATTCAGATTGATTTGAACCCCTAGGTTCATTGGGGTGCTACCACACAGACAGTAAATGAAAAAGTAGACATAAAAACTTTCTTTTATGTACTTTAGGGATACATCAAGCCATTGCAGGCGAAAGATTGATATAATTTAACAAAAAATCATTTTTAGATATATGGTCTGTACAGCTGCTTATTAGCCATACCATTGTTTCTGAGTCTTAACATTAATAAGAACCCCCTTATGATAAAATCAATGATTTTCCCCACTTGGGACCCCAATGCATCACTTAGTTTTCTTACCTCCATCGTGATGATGTCAACAGAAATGAAGATGAAGGAAGCAATGTATTCAATGAATAAAACATATCAGGATCATAATTTAAAGATTGGGGTTAAAAAGAATTAGTGAAAATGGCGGGAAAACATTGATGCAGATATGTGACCATTATTTTACCACTCAGATATGCATTTTCTTACTGCTAAAACAACTAAACAGACAGCTTATTTTTTGCCCTTGAAATCCCCTTTTCAGAATAACCCTGTGATGTCACACAAGTGAAAAAACGGTGGGAATGTTCAATTGGCGAAATTACATTCTTGGCGAAATTAGCTTACTCCACTATACTACAATCAATAGGCCTGGGTCCAAATATCGTTTGTAATGATCAGTTAAATCGGGCAAGGGTCAGTGTTTTTTCACGGTTGATGTCGGCCATTTCAATGTCTCAATAAAAATGTAAGCGTCTTTCAAACATGGATCATGTTTAGGGGAGTTATGCTGTAAAACTCCCCAACAGTTATTCGTCTTCTTGAAGATGTATCCATAGACAGAAATGCTGTTTATTCCGTATTGGTTACATTTACTGAATAAAACGCATTTTATATGAAAACATTGTTTTCTTAAGAAATGTGGAATCATCTCTATATAAAGATGCAACCAGATTTTTGGTCCAGACTGAATAATTGTTTTCTTAGGAAATGTGGAATCATTTCTATATAGAGATGCTTCCACATTTCTTGAGAAAACAATTATTCAGTCTTGGCCAAAATCTGGTTACATTCCTATATAGAAACGATTCCACATTTCTTAAGAAAACAACTATTCAGTCTGGGCCAAAAATCTGGTCACATCTCTAGATAGAAATGCATCCACATTTCTTGAGAAGACAATTATTCAGTCTTTGCCAAAAATCTGGTTGCATCTCTATATAGAAATGATCCCACATTTCTTAAGAATTCAATGTTTTTATATCAAAATGCGTTTTTTCCGTCAATGTAACTTATACGGAATAAACAGCATTTCTGTTATCTATGCCCCTCTATGACTCGGCACCCTTTAATCTTGTGAGAGCTACTGGGGAGTTCGCGACAATAGCAAGTGTTATCCAGGCGTTTATCTACTTTTCTACCAAAATGGCCGACTTGTCAACAAGATTCACAGGAGTGAAGGATTTGTGCATTTTATGGTGTGAGAACCTTTTTATTGCAGAAAACACGGAATTTGGGTATCATTTATAATCATTGCCAAATCGTTCCAAGATCTGATTTCCAAAGTGCATAATCCCAGAGGCTTGCACGAGTGTTGGAAATGATCATGTACACTGATGCGCGATGAAGCTAAAATTGCGTTGACCCTTATGAAGTTTAAAGGCCTTGATATTCACCTTATACGAGAATATAGCTTTCATTATTGGTCTTTCTGTGTAGTTAACATGTCAAAGTTTATTTTGATTCCACATTTGTATGGATACATCCTCTTATAAGGCAGGATTCCACATAGGTCCACTATATTAAAGTATATCCGGCCTTACCAGTATGTACAGAATAAAGAAAAATTACACATGGTAGTTTCCCCATATTTATGTGTACAGATGAAATCCCTAAGTGAAGTAAATACTCTCGGAAAAGCCTATTGAGTACAGTAGGTTGGCAAAGGAACTCTTCTGGCAAAAAAAACACAACAGTTATCTAAAGCACCAGCTGGCGCTGTAAGTTGGAGGTACTAGCTTCGGTCTGTCGTTGAAAGATGCCAACTTTCAGCTTTATCATTTCCATATTAAAGCAGGGTTTATTCTGGCCCCAGATTTGTGTGAGAGAAAAAATCTCTCTTGCTCAAATTTAGTGATATTTTCAAACCTGATGAGATTTTTCTCTCGCTTGGTTGATAAGGGCGAGATGACCAAGATACCTTATTTTTATTTCAGCGAGATTTCTCTTCATACTGTGTCTATTGAACATGGTGTGATAATAAAAATGGGGAACTACTGAAATGGGTCTTTTATTTTGATTTTCAACAGGCTAGTCATGTCCAACAAGAGAAATCAACTTTAAATATAAACACATGGTACAATAGAGTCGAGGCGGCTAATTTCGTACGGTTTTGGATGCGCTTGCAATTTACTTACCTCCAGCTCCACACGTGGCTACCTCGCATTCGCCATAAAGTTTCGGTACCAGTACTGTTTCTTTCAACGGCTTTTGTAAGCCACTTCGTGATTGGATAATCGATTTATGTTAGAAGAAACACAGTAAGGGTGAGGTAGGCTAATTGCGTACACATGCGGCAAATGTCGTACAGGGCAGCGGGAAATTTCGTACACTTTATTTTTTTCATTTTATTCACAAATGCCGACTTATTCTCAATAAATATTTATTATATTATCAAAGCTTTATCATTAAACTATTGTTGTACAATACACACTCATACATTGAAACAGGTAAAGTAAGGCAATTTGTCTACCTTAAAAGCTGGAGTTTCGTGACCGTTTTCGCTGGTTACCAGCAAAAGCGATGAAGGAATTTGACCTTTGCACGAAGTGACATCATCGTATCAGATTTCGAGGTGGCGTAAAGTATATCCACAGTGTAGGAAGACACTTTGCGGGTACCAGATAGATCGATGTTTGTTCACGTTAAAGTCCAATAAAAAAAGACGAAAAATTGGGCGGCGGTATTGAAAATAGTGCAGCTGTACGAAATTATACGCATGTACGATATTAGCCGCCTCGACTCTACTGTGTCGATACATGTATAAGATTCTTTCTATAGATGCTGGTTCTACTCATGATTGTATTTCATTCAATTTCATTGTGACTTACTTATCATGGACTGGTTTGTTTCTTAGTAATTTGCTGCATAATACCAACTTGTATAGTGTTTCCCCCAGCCCCCAAAAAGGGCATGGTAAAGCTTCCAGGAAAAGGGCACTTTAAGCGCGTGACAACAGGCTAAGAGGGCACTTTGAACGCGCGACGACAGGCTAAGAGGGCACTTTAAGCCCAAGTTGGAAATTGAATATGATATTGCCAAATAAAAACTTATCTCCCTTAGCATGATGCAGCTGTTATCTGTCCTTTTCAAATGCAAACTACTACTCTTATTATTTAGACTAATTTTAGTATTTTCAAACTGTCAGACTGTTGAATGGCAGTTTCTGAACACAAGCTTATTTTTTAATTATAAAAATTTATCAGAATCACATTATTATGGGAATCATTATTTCCCTTTAATAGCCAAGATCACTCCTTAAGTTTTTAACCAGGCTGCCTTTCTTTACAGTATTTGTTTTGACAGTTTAACTTGTACCTTAAAATTGTTCAGTGGTTTAAATTCACACTTCATTTTTAATAATTGCTTATTGGGGTATTGTCATCAAAGTGATGTGTCAAAATTGCCTTATGTAATTAGTGACCATTGTAAAAGGATTAACACTGAGTAAAATATTGTAACAGCAGGTGTCTTCCTTGCTACTTCAGGCTTCAAACTGAAAATACTGTAACTTCCTTAGTTTTTTTCAGATTCTCATGATTTTTTTACCAAAATGTAGGCAATTTTATGTAGTTTAAAAAAAGGGACATGGCGCTGGGAAAAAGGGCATGGCACGAGAGAAAAGGGGCATGGCACGGCGCCATGCTAAAATTGGCTAGGGGAAACACTATTGTAGCCGGAAAAAAGGTTAAGGGGGTATGGCACTATGGGGCTAGTGCCCCCATTAATCAAAAGTTGTGGAACATATTTTTCAAGAGTGTCCAGTAAGCTAAAGCACAAGCTTAGTGTCCCACCCATTCCCATTTGTTTTGCCTGTGATTACAGTGACTCCATTTACTTTCACAAAGCTTAACTTCAATTTTGAAGCTCAAACTGATATCCTACTTTTATATATATGCCCTCAGAGTTCTCGGAAACGCCGAATCAGGCATATTTTTACGCCAACTTTTGGTTTTGTACGCATACTTTTCCTGCTGGGGATTCTAATTTACACCAATTTTTTTCTGCTGACGCGTCTCAAACTCTTTAAAAACACCTGAAGACAACAGCTAAAGTCAAAATTTGGCTTCCGCCAGGAAAGATCAGTAGATCGCCGCTAATCCGATGCCACAGGGTTTGTCATAAAATGTCCAGTCGTCTGTTTGCAGTAGGCGTGATCTCATTTAGCTCTCGGCCAATCAGAACGTCGCACAGCGACTGCGTCTTTATTGACAGGACAATAATCACGCCTATTTGAGAAGCATGTGGTCGATTGATTTTAACTTTTCCGAGTGCGTGTAAAGACAAATGATAGTCACGCATTTGTGACTGTCTGTCTCAATCAAATCTTGAAATGTTTCTTACTTATTTTGAACACATGAAATCGCTTCCACAGCTCGAGTTCCAAAGATGGTTGATAAAATAAGATTTGCTGAAGACTGTCATCGGTAAACCAAATAGGATAACGTCCGATAAGGCAACGTTCGGAATGAAGCGTCATTAGCAACAAATGAATGATGCAATCAATTATTGGTGTTTTTTTTCCATCGAATGTATTAAATGCAAACAAATGACTTTCAGCAAGAAAACAAGTTCATTTTTAAACCATTGAAATCGTCTCGCACATAGATAGGAAATCAAAATAATCATCTTCATTTTGGAACAATCGCCGTAGACTAGGTGCGCAAAAAGCACTTGCATGCAAATAATTGAATGATGGAACTAGTCTAAGATCTATACATCTGCAAAAGATCTATCCGTCTGTCTGTCCGTTCGTCTGTCTGTCTGCTTGTAAATGAATAAAACAACTACATGTATCAATAGTATAAGCTTTTCATTTTTAAGGCCAAACATAAAAATATGTGTTTCATGATACATGAAATTTTAAAATATGAAAATATTTTTATTTTGATGGAGAAGATGGGAAAACAATATAGCCAAACCCCTTTGAAATCCCCAACTAGAACACATTCGATGGCGCTCCATCGCAAATCCCCACGCTCTCGAAGAAATATAATGGTAATTGACACTTTGACCCCATCCCAAGGTCACCAGTTTGACCTTAGGTTAAAATTTTTCAGTGTATCCTGGTCTACTGCTCATCCCCGTTAATTTGATATGCCACATGACCATGTTCAGAAAATTAAATTTTTGACCCCTCCCCAAGGCCCCAGGGGGCAGGGACCCAAAAAATTGTGCGGGTGATTGTGCCATTCATGTGAGTAACTCACACACGAAATCTGGTTGAATTTCTAAAAAAAATAAATTTGACCCCCCAGTCCCCCCCCCCCCCCCAACCCCCCCCCCCCCCCCCACGGTACCCCTAAGTCCCACCTTCGGGGCCATGACCCAGGCGGCCGAATGAAAATCCCATCTGATATGTTTTATATCTTTCATTTGTGAGAAGATACACAAAGTTTGGTTAAAAAATCTTTCAAATTGACTTTGTAATTGAGTTTTAATGATATTTGACCTTTTGGCCCCTTCCCAGGGCCCCAGGGGGCGGGGCCAAAAAAAAAATGTGCCGTTGCACGCCCCATTCATGTGAGCAACCCACACACCAAATTTGGTTGGATTTTGTCCAATGGTTTAGGAGGAGATAGCGTGACGGACAGACAGACGGACGGACGGAGGCGATTGCAATATCCCCGGCGCTTTTTTAAAGAAGCGTGGGGATAACAATGTTTAGAAAATATTGTGTAGGGGTTTGCGAAGAGGGGGATTTAGGGTAACCTGATACAAATTTTTATTTTTGGTCAAATCTTTTTTGTTCACAGCTAGTCTTCACAAGGATTTTGAAGGATAAAAGACATAACATCCGTAAATAAAACTTTTCATATTTCGGCTAAAACTAAAAACTCCAACTTTTCCAGGTAAAACTCCAATTTTTCAATTTTGACTCCAACTTTTTCCAGGGATGGATTCTATGAATCCTGTTTTCAAAATCCTAGTGAGAACTCTGGCCCTTGTACTTTTTTTTTGTCAAAAACTCAACTTGTTTCTATTAAACTAGCAATCTGCCAAACTTGAATGACTACAAAAATAATTTAGGTTGCTGTTTCTGATGTTAAATACCTTGCTTTTATTGCTTAAAATAAAACATTTTAAAAAAAAAATAAAAAAAATATGCAATTGTTTTTTGCAAGTACGCAATTGAGGATAATCAGGTTGCGTAAATACCCAATTGACACAAAAGCTTATCTGGAGCTCTGTTCAATATTCGAATAAGCACTCCCTGGGGTAATTCTTGTGTTAGATTGAGCCAGTAAGACCAGAAAGAAAGTGCTGAGTCCTTGAGCAAGACATTTTATCCGCTGTTTAGAACATGTACTGGTTCAACCAAGGAACACCCATCCCAACAGTATTGACATCTATTCTCCTGCAAATTTGTGTTACAGTTTACAACATCGCTCCGATGCATCGAACATGTACCTTGTGATCAGCTAGCACAAACCTGATAGGCCAATCAAAATCACCATTAACACGCATTCAGTGAAAATTAACAAGTTAAGAAAGTCTTAAAAATAGACATGGAATTAACAAAAACTAGCCAGTAATTGTATATGTCCGACAGATGCACATGCTTAACTTTTTAAACAATGCGTCCATTGCTAATATGTGCAGGTAACAAAATCACTGGAAACCTAGAATTATTTTCAATTTTTCTGGAAAAAATAGAATTTTATGCATTTTGAAAGGCTAAATGCCACACATGTTTTCATTCACATTTTTATGAACATTTTCATGTAACTGCTATTTTTGTTCAGATTTTCATGATTTTTTTTTCCAGAATTTAGAACAAAGAAATTGGGAATCCACAATGATGTACATGTACAGCACAGGAGACAAAAATTCCACTCGTCCGCTCGTATTTACGAGTGGATTTTAGAAAGGATGAGTGATTCTTTCCAAAGCGCTCTTCCTTCAGGGCGAGTGCTAAAATCTGAGGGTGAAACTAGCATTTTCTGAATGACAGAAAGCGTTTTCATTGAGCCTTACAGTGTTCAATCTAGGATTGCAGCAAAGGGGGCCGACCGGGCCCATCCAACCTAAAATAAGGGGCCATTTAGAAAAAGAAGGGGCCCTTACATAAATAGGTGATAAAACAGTAAATTACTTATAAGACTAATTATATTTAAAAATATCCAGTGTATAGAATATGGGTGTAAGAAAGAGAATGCCCATGGTACATTATACCTAGTTAATTGTTGATTTTGAAAATATTTTTGGTGTATACTACCTGCAGCAACCATTAAAACGGAAGGGGGAAGCACAAATAAAATGCTTGAATATTGACTTTAGAGGCCAACCCATCCTGAACAATTTTGGGCAGGGTCTCCCCCTTGATAGAATTTGCTTGAAAATGACTAAATCAACAGACTGAAAAAAAAATTGGGCAGAGGTTCCCCTATACATAATGATTTTTTGTTCGTCCCCAGCCCTTTTCCCCGGCCAACAGAAAGTGGGGGTAAGATAGAAAATCTGAAGAAGGGGGGGGGGGGGGGGTGGGGTACTTGGAACTACTGAAACCTACACCAAGTACCAGCTCCTTCAGGTCTGATATACAAGAAAGATGAAGATAGCCAAAGTAAAATCTTAACTCTTTAATTTTCCATCTCAATTGAGCCCCATTTTATACACAGATGTATACTACTAAGCTAGCTATTTTATTAGCTGTTTGATAAATTTATCTGGACAAGTTTTAAATGTAACTCTTTTAGGGGAATTATCTGTAAAAATAAAAGAAGCAAACCACGGCTGTTTTGCAGATCTTTAGACGACACAAAAACCCAGGGGGGCCAGATAATGCAACGGAAGTTTTTTTTAAAAAAAAAAAATCGTAGTTGCACGATCAGTATGCTAACAGTCGTAGTTGATTGGTCCCCCTTTTTCATTAAAAGCTCTACTTCCGTGTTAAATGAAAGGGAAACCAAGTAAAAACTGTAAACTTCCGCTTTTCACCACGATGTTTCATGGCGATTTTTACGTTTTTAAGCTGACATTGTTGCATATTTTCGAGCCTCATAGGATTGGTAACGCGCCATTTCGGCCCCAGTAGACATCGAACTTGCGCCAGTTGCCTTTAAAAGGGGTCAATGGCGCGCTCTAGATTGAACACTGGCCTTATACCATTTCAATTCCGAAAGTAGAAACCAGATGTTGTGATTGCAAATGGCGAATAAAAGCTGCGCAGTATAATGCCAGTAGTGTGGTAGACTGTATCAAAGTAAATTTTGATTTTTTCGGAGCACATTTCCATTCATGAAATGGGTTTGGCAGACTGTATCGCTGTAATTATTGAATTTTCTTCTTGACGGTCGTAATTCTGCTAAAATGTCTCCTGCAGAAAAAGCAGAAAGTAAACGCGATTTTTGAGAAAAGAAAGTCGCAACATGAGACTGAGTATTGAATGTAAAACTCTTTTTGTCAGTGTATGAGATGCAGATATGAAACTGACCGCAGTATGTTACTGTTATTTTAGCAGTGATATAAGGAACTTCAAAAACATCAAATCCCCCCCCCCCCCCCCCCCCCCCCCCCATTTTCTTTGTTGCATACTATACAATTTTTAAGGATGAGTGCATGTGTTTGCAGGACAAGTGAAAATTGTAAGTGACTCGTCCTGCAGGGCGAGTGCAATATTGAAATATTTTCTGTCTCCTGCAGCATTTTGGAAAGTTTTGCTCATTTTGGAATTGGGAAGGGGCTGATATTAGGCCCCAGGGCCCAATTTGGCCTAGGCCCTGGACAAATCAACTGTAGCGAGCGTACACTACAGGCTGCTGTGCCCTGGCTCATAAAGGTTTTTTTTTCTTTTTCAGAGCAAATTGCTGCAAATCTCAGCATGGAAATTCGCAGGCTACAGAAGCGGAAACAGTTACATTTTCCTGGATGTTCAAGCCCCCCACCATCTGCGTCAAGTTCACAAGAAAATGTGATGGAGAGTTCTAGTGTTCCGTCCTTGTCAACAGCCAGTTCTACAGCTCTGTTCAATGCACTTTCTCCCAACAAACGTGACATTCCTCTCTTTACATTCAAACAAGTGAGCTTAATATGTGAAAGAATGATCAAAGAGAGAGAAACTCAAATCAGAGAGGAATATAATAATGTTCTAACATGCAAAATGGCAGGTAAGGAGAGTGGTTCAGGCCTAAATTAAAATTTTATTTGTTTCCCCTTACCCAACCGGCCCTGAAAAAAGGCCCTACTCAAAGAAATTTATTTCAATTTTCAGTCAAGATTTTTTTTAAATTTCATTGCAAACTAAGAGAATTGTCCAATGTAAATAGTGTTATCTTAGCAAATTGTTTGTGTATTTAATTATATTGCCTATAGTAGGACTAGACAGTAAAGCAACTCAAAGATATACACAACAAAGGTCGTTAAGACAAATGGGCGCTAAATGCAGGTCGAAAGTATGCAGGATGCTCTTTGGGAGGGCTATACAGTAAAGCCACTCAAAGATATACACAACAAAGGTTGTTAGGACAAATGGGCGCTAAATGCAGGTCGAAAGTATTGCAGAATGCTCCCTTTGAGCACCCAAAAAGTATGTTAAAACTGATTGGTAAGAAAATATTTACATTTTTACGCTAAACATTTTTGTTTATCTAAACCTGTGCTACAAGATTCCATTCTTTATACAATTAACCTGCAGGACTCAAGTTCTGAGCATTTAGAGAGGAAATCAGTGTGGATCCTGATCAACTGGCTTCTCTGTTCAAAGCCAGCTGATCTGGATCTACACTGGTTTCAAGACAGGATAGATACAAGTTTTACATGGAAAGTTTAAGGGTAGAAAAATTAAAAGAAAAAATGCAAAAAATGTACTATAGTATTTTTGCAAGTAATAAATTACACTAAAATCTGTATCGTGGTCTATTGCGAAATTGCCTCCAAATATGGTAAGCATATTGTCAGACAAAGTATTGCGATAGCAGGCATCTGGGTCTCGATGTGAGATGACCTGAGTGTTGTATATGCAAACAACAAAGGCGCAGACAAGCCTGTGTATCCATACAGTATCACCTCAACTGTTTAGATTGTTCAGAAACAAACAAAATAACTAAATTGCAGCCTAACTATGGGAATACACACGTGTACACGATGTTGTTTAGGCCAAATAAAAAAATACCTGTTTAGGGTTACCCAACCCTACATAAATTTACTGGTGAAACCTAGACTTTTTTCAGGTTTTCTGGAAAAAATAAAATTGTATGCATTTTGAAAGGCAAAATGCCTTTCAAAATGCATAAAATTTTATTTTTTCCAGAAAAAAAAATGATTAAAAAAAGTGCCTACCCTACCTAAAAATTTCAGACCAGTTACCTGAAACACACTTATTTTATTATTTTGCCTTACAGTGACTTTTAAAACTCCATCAATTCAAGTGGGAAGTGAAAGGAACCTTCAGATATTACAGAAAAATGTCCTTAGCTTCAAAACAAAGAGCCAGAAACCGCTTGCTTCAAAATTGTATGAAGAGCTCTGACCTAAATGAGACGATATGCAGAGCCTGCCCTCTGCTTCAAAGTCAAGGTCATAATAAGACATAGAGACTAAATGTCAGAAATTTAAGTGCAATATTTCTTATATATATTTGTATTCCTAAAACTCTTAACAAAATTGTTCTCAATAATTAAGATGATGTATGCAGAGTGTAGGTTTCAGTCACCTCATTTTAAATGTTAGTTCATAGTCTCAGTGGTAGAGGGTTAGACTTGGCATCGAAGGTTTGCTAGTTCTAGACTCACTGGAAGCACTGACTCTTGTTGTGTCCTTGAGTGAGAGACCAGGCCTCCAGATAAGTGTGGGTAACTGAAAAATATTTTGCTTATTTCTCAACCAAAACATATGTTGTTGGTACTCAAAAGAACCATGTCAGTGAGACGGTTCTTTTGAGCACCCAAAACAAATGTTTAGATTGCTGGGTAAGAAATTATTACAATTTTACGCTAAAATTTTTTGCTTAACTGGACCTATGAGACACTTTATCCTCTGCTTAGTATTGGTAGGAAGACATGAAAACCTCCCGACATGACTGAAAAATTGTTGATATAAACGTAAAGTATAGGAAGGTCTTACACATTCTCTAAATAAAAAGGGATAGTAGAATCGTAATTTTATCCTTGTATTTCCATGTCTTTTTTAGAACAGTATGAAGCATTCTTGAAATTTAACCATGATCAGATCCAGAGAAGATTTAATGGAGACACAACAGCTAGTTGTAAGTTCTTATTTATAAGAAAATACGGTAAATGTTCTGAAATTTTGAACACTTCTCTCTTTCTGTTCTCAAATAATTTGGGTCTCGACGTGAGAAAACCTTCTTCGGGAGTTTGCGAGCAACACAGGCGCAGATTAGCCTGCGCATACATGCAGTCTGATCAGCATCTTTGTTATTCGCTTATTGGAAAGAATCGTATCTAGACTTGCTTCCAAAGAAATTTCAATTTTCTAGCTAGTCTCTGTAGCTGAGGATACAGTTTAAAACTGGCTTTGTCAGAAACCCCCAAGACCGGTCTTGTTGGGACTAGGCCCATATGTTGGTTGTCAGGGCTGAATTTCACAAAATGCTTGTCAGAATAGCAAAAAGTGAAGACCCTGATCAGACTGCTCTGGGTTTGCCCTGTTTGTCTAGGCCTTTTTGGCAGGCAACTAGTGTTCAAAATTTTAGAATATTTACCTTAGTCATTTAATTGGAGGAAAATGGAAACAAAGGCTGTGAAAAACAACATAATTTATATCGAACTATCTGAAGTAAAAAATGAGTGACATAACATGTATTTTCTCCACAATTGTGGACATTATCATGCATTACTCGTCTTTAATTGTATCATCTTTGATTGACTCACCTCCGCCAAAGGCTCATGCGTAAGCGTATAGTAAACAAATTACCCCTGCATCCGTCCATCAGTCAATATTTTCAATTATCTCCTCTGAAACCACTAGGCCAAATGAAATCAGATTGCATTTGGAGACTCCATAATATGTGGTAACAAAAGTTTGTTCAAATAGTCCCGGTCCAATGACCAAGATGGCCGCCACATCCATATTTGATAAAAACCCTTAAAAGATTTCCAGAACCAAAAGGGTGATGGATGACCTTGGGACTTGGTTCCATTATGTAGTATTCAAGCATTGTCAATTTGAGGATGAGGGTCTTAAGTTGACCATGACCATAATGAATGAGTCAGATGTGCGTGAACCACAACATAACAAACAAATAAAATACTCAATAGGTGATAAAATTGGTCTGCATTCATTCAAATTTTGTGCATTATGTTTTCATTTGTTTGTATAGTGCCATATTTTAAAGACTGATTTGAATTAGTTTTACACTGAGAATAATAGCTATTTTTTCTACATACAAACTAATACAGTGATTTACTGTACCAGGCGACCAGATAACTACCGTGTATAGTTAAATTTATTTTTCTTATTTCTCAACCAAAACATGTATTGTGGGAGACGGTTCTTTTGAGCACCCAAAGCACATGTTTAAACTTGTGGCTTAGGCTACCCACAACACTTTAAACTGGTGGCTAAGAAAATAATCACATTTACGCTTAAAAAGTTCACCTATGCTTCACCCCTTCTTATCTAGTTTTTTCTGTCTTTCAGATGTCTCCTAATATCCGTACAGTATTGGACAGCAAGCAAGGGAAGAAAGAGTATTTGACTTGTGGAGGACATATAGTTAAGGACAAGATATTTAACCTTTTGCACTAAGAGTGGCCAAAGTCTGTATAGTTAACTTTTGGCCACTTTGAGTGCAAGAAAGTTATAAACCATAGTGATAGATAAGAGAGGTTTCAGAAGTGATATTTTGTTTAATTTTCTGCAAAAAAAAATTGGGGTTCAAGCATTATTTATGATAGGCTGCTACAGGCCTCCAGATAAGAGTGTAATAAAAAATATATTCCTATTTCTTAACCAAAACATGTGGGTACTCAAAAGAACCATTTCAATGAGACGGTTCTTTTGAGCACCCAAAACAAATGTTTAAATTGATGGGTAAGAAAATTAACAAATTTTACGCCCTATATTTTGTTTTTCTGGAGGCCTAAGGCATCGCAACTGTTTTTGTAGGAAAATTAAACAAGAATGAGCCATTTCATGAGATTTTAGTAAGTGTCGCATATATGCTTGAAGTCATTCTTTAAACACGCATGCATAGCTATCTATATTTTGGCCTGAGCCTTCATCTGCGTTCCTTCTTTGCGTATGTGAAGGCTCTGGCCAGACTGGCTAGTTGGAGCAATTACTGCTCATCAATGTGATACTCATGTGCTGGCTCAAACGTTATTTTTGCTTGAAAATCAAGACCATCTTATCTAAACTAAGGACTACATTAAAGTTTCAAAAGTTGTGTGAAAAGGGGTGTTATGGGATGTTTGTATTGAAATTGTAAGACCAATATATTTACATGTAGATTTGTTTTGAAGATGAAGAGCTTTCAGTTTTCATTGCATTTTTAAAAAACAAACAAAACAGAATTGTTTTCTGAACAGTATAAATGAAGGATTAAGTAGTATTAATAGAATTTAAAATTATATTTTGATAATTTGTTTTTGCTATCTACCCAGTTAGTTTCTAAAGGGGACAATTTTATGAAATAGGAAGTCTCACTTATGAAAATGGGTAATAATTTGATAACACTTTGCCCTCTGAATGTCTAAAACTCAAATTTTTGAGTTTTTCTACCTGTGAGTGAATGCAAAAGGGAAGACAATAGCAATAGTGGTAGTTTGTAATTTGTCATTTTCTAGTTTAGGAGTAAGGAGTTGTCTGTCAAAATTTCTATAAAATGATATATTTCTGTCCCTGAAGATCTTTTTTATCTGAGCAAACAGTCCTAATCCTGATGAAATGCCACCTGAAATGGAATTTCATCTGGATCTTCACTCATTGAAAAAGTACCTGTTTTAAGTGGTATCCACAATGAAATAAAAAGGTAAATATAGGAAATAGAAATACACTTTTTTAATTTGACATAACTTCTTTAAAGTTTTAATCAATCAGCTGTATTTTTGTATCTTAAATATTATTCCATGTATGTTCTTATTTGTAGAACTAAATTTAAGAGTGCAAACCAATTTTTTTTATTTTCTTATTTTTCAACCAAAACATATGTTGTTGGAGCACCTAAAACATATGTTAAAACTGATGGGTAAGAAAATATTTATAATTTTACGCTAAGTGGGACATTTGCAAATTTTTTGTGTCCAATGGCGCAAAACACAGCCTTGGCAGAACACTGGTTGCATAGACAAGCAGTGAAGGCTCGGACAAGCCTGCATATCAGTGCAGACTTGTTGTGGCCTTCACTGCTTTGGTATATAGAATTTGGAAGTAGATGAAGGTTTTAGACCAAAAACTTGACAACTTGCTTCCTTGGATAGCTTTGATATTCCTTATTAACTCTTTGTATTCAGTAAAACGGTCTTAAGCGGCCACTCAAAAATAGACAAAACAGATCTTTAAGACAAATGGTCGCTTAATGAAGGTCGAAAGTACTGCAAAATACTCTCTTGAAGCATTCTGCAATACTTTTGACCTGCGTTAAGCGATAATTGGGCTTGAAAACAAAATATTTGGTCTACTTTTTGAGTGGCCTCTTAAGACAGATTTTACTGTAGTTTTGTTAATCTTATATAGGGTATGCACATGCTTGAAAAGTACTGGAATATACAGTACTGTCTTGAAAAGTCCTTGAAAATAAAATTTGCCTTGAAAAGTTCTTGAAAGGCCTTGAATTTTACCATTTGCAAGAGGATTCAATGCTAATTTTTGAGGCCCAAATCAGTATAAAATTGTGGTACCTTTATTTGGTGCATATGCTGCACCAAATAAAGGCACCATAATTTTACACTGATTTTCTAAAACTAATATCTTTAGTAATGGACTCAAGCATTTCAGAAGTAGAATTTTAACATGTAAATCAGTATTTTCCATACATTTTCAGTCCTTGAAAACAGTAGGAAAGTACTTTAAAAGTCCTTGAATTTTACACAAACTTGCCTGTATGAACCCTGTTATACATGTATGCTCTAAAACAACTTGGATATATTAATATATTGGCAAGTTTTAATATCGTCACATCCCATAACACCCCTTTTCTCTTAAAATAGCTCATTTGCATTTACAGTTGTTGACTTTTTTTAGTGTTTGTTTAAATTTCAGCTTTTTGAGAGTTTCTTAGTCATTATTTCATTTTATCTGGCAAGTGTCCAGAGCATGTCATTTTAAGGCAAAATTTCTGCCTCTTAAAGATGTGTACATAGTTGTGAGGTATTGGGTGTGTTATTCATAGCTGTCTCACAACAATCCCTGTTTTAAGCTAAATACCAACTGCTTATGTGCCAGCAATGAGATTTTTGTACTAATCACATATGCACTGACCTTCAACTCTGCATGCTGGGTAATTATTTATGCTTTAGTTGTCATCTGCTTTTTCAAAAAAAAAAATCAGGAACACTATCAGAAATTCAAACAGTTTGGATCCAAATCAGGATCTAGATCCAAACTGTTTGCAAAGGTTATCAGCAGACAACAAAATTCACCTCTAGCAAGGGAAGAGGTATGCTCATGCTGGCATAACCAGTGGGTCTAGAGGTCTAAATTTTGGTCATGATTCTCTATCTACATCCATACGAGTACCAAGGCTCTGGGCATTGTTTGTGCAGGCTCACTGTAGCCTTGATTGCTCGACAGGGTGACAAATACCAAAATCTCATGAGCTGGCCGATATGGTTAGTTGGGAAATGTCTTTTAATAGTGGCATTAGCCATACATAAACCAGGTTTTGTTATGACACAGCTCAAGTTTATCCCTTTTTGTACTGATGGACTTCTCCCTGTACATAATAATACAATGAGGATGGAACTGTCCACTATATTTTTTAAGGGGTAACAAGTCTGAATTTCGAAGTTATGATGTATTTCTGTCCCTGAAGATTGTTTTACTAAAGATTCTTTTAATCTTAGCACACATTGTAGACCCTGATGAAATGTCTTGCTAAGCATCATTTTATCTGCATCTCAATTGTTTTCCAAGATACCCATTTAATCCTTTTCCCACGAGTCACAACTTTTGTCATCTTATTTTCTTAGGTAGCCTATACAGCAAACTATAAGGACCTAGTGGAGCAGTCTGATCAGGGTTCATAGTGTTTGTTTCCATGATAGAATGTAGTCTGAAGTGAATTTGAGACAATATGCAGCAGACATAAAAGGCAGACAACATTTTCAGGACAAAAAATTGGAGGGATAAATGTTAAGGGTTTCCATTATAAAAGGGTATAGTGGAAAGCAGTAAATGGAGTATAGACAGGTATGACCCAAATGATATGCCGCAAAATGTGGCATCTCATCTTGTTCTGTGAAGCACTGTGTGGCAGGGTGTAGAAAAGTCTCAACACCCTAAGTGGGAATGGAACGGCTGGATCTGAAGGCAGACACTAATAGCATGTCACTGTAAAAGCCGACTTCTGTCGCAAGCCAGTAAAAGTGTATCTTATACCTATCCCTACTATATTGTCCCCGAATCTACTCCGAACTGCACTGTAATCCCATGAAATTTCCATCTTGATGCCCAAAATTCAAATTGCAGACCAACACTGTGCCACCAAATGTCACAGGGTGCAAAAAGTTCTGGACTGCCTGAGGCACGAATACTAGGGAATTCAATAGAGCCTTGGCAGCTGGCATTGGCGGATCCAGAGGGAGACATGGGGGTGTAGACCCCTCTTGAAAATCAGACTGAGGGGCTATAAGTTAAATTAGGTTTCCTTAAAAATTCTGGTACGGACCACCTTCGAGAAGCAATTGGACCTCTAGCGTACAATTGCTTCTCGAGGGAGGTCCGTACGGCCCATTGTGAAATACATTGATGACTAAAAAATGTGAGGACCACCCCTGGCAGAATTTTCTGGAACTGCCCATGGCTGCCTGGATATCCTGTAGGGTAGAAGCATGCTGTAGAAGCGATTATATACCAATCCCTTCCACATTTGCATTAAAAGATGAAAAAACTTCAGTGAAAGAAATGCAATAAATTCGAAAATTTAACGTGCAACCCCTTGAATTACTATTGGGACCTGCCAAATTTTTATTTGTCAAAATGTAAGGAAGGTCCTGACAGTAGACAAAGGGTTAAAGGGGAGTGGACAGTGATAATTTTTGGAGATTAGTGTTATCATTTCTACGTCAAGCAAATTTAGGGGCTACATGTAAATGCAGTTTTGGAGGTAGCATCAGATATTTCTCACTTTATTGCAGGCCTTCAGATTTATGGTGGGACCGGGTCATTGTCCCATGATTTCAAAATATGGCCCATCACTTTCCAAGGCAGTGGGCCCAGTTGACCCATCCCTTTTAGTTGTGAAAATATCTCCCTTAAATAAAAATATTCAACTGACAGTGAGTCTATAAACTCCACAAAACAAAGAACATGTAGGTTGTCAATACAGTAAAACATGTCTTAAGCAGCCACTCTTTAAAAAGGCAAAACAAAGATCTTAATAAAAAATGGTAGCTTAATGAAGGTCAAAAGGATTGCAGAATGCTCCCCTTGGAGCATTCTGCAATACTTTTGACCTGCATTAAGGGATAATTGGTCTTCTTTTTTGAGTGGCCACTTAAGAGGTTTTACTTTATAATCAGCAGTCAATATGCAGTCAAGTGTCTGTGTCAGTGTGTAGGTAAAATATACCTGTATTTTGGGCCCACCATTTTTTGCTCCATGGGCCACTTCGGCCCTTCAATCTTGAAAAAATCAGAAGCCCTGTTAATTCGTTTCTTGGTCTGCTTACAATCTATAAGCCAAAATCTGTTTCTATAGAAATTATCACTTTTTGCTCCTCTATGCCATAGTATGCATGTATTTGTTAATTGTCTAATTGAAAAAAGTTGTATATATAATGTACATGTATGGATATTTAAAAATGTGAATGTATTTTGTAAATGGTGCTCACTTTAACCCATTTATGCCAAATGAGAACTTTTCTGCTGTTTTTATTATTGGTCTCAGGGTAAACAGAGATTTGGGCCATAAAACTGTTAATATTTTCTTATCCATCAGTTTGAACATTTGTTTTGGGTTCTTTTGAGCACCCAAACCATATGTTAAAACTGATGGAGACAGTTCTTTTGAGCACCCAAAAAGTATGTTCAAACTGATGGATAAGGAAATATTGACAATTTTACTTTCAAAAATTGTGTTTATCTTGACCTATGAAAAATCTGCTGACCTGGCATATTCTTTTTGCTGAAAATTGAACCATGCAGGTTTAATTTTGCATTATGGTGGGCATTTTTTTTTATCTGTTTGGGGGAGTACCAGGCATAAATGGGTTAAATGGAAAAAATGTTTATGATGAAAAGTCTTTTAAACAACTAAACATCATACGAAGAATAAGAGAATAAATTTTATTTTTATGCAACCAACTTTATGGATAGTTTTACCGTGTGTGAGTTAAAAAGAAAGAAAAAGAATCAAAACATTTTTTATCTACTACTTTAAAGAGAAGGCAATAATAGTCTGTTGGGAACATAGATATACCAAGTACAGTCAACCCTCTTTAAAACAACACTGTCCCCAAATAATTTGACTTTAAACTGAATTCTAATTCAAGCTAAAATGGTAGATTTGATGTAAAGAATTTCGCTGTTATAAAGAATGTTACTATACAGAGTTTTCATTGTATAATGCTAGTTGATCTTTTAAGTGAAAATATCTACGACTGAAGTTTCCTTAAATCTTGGCGAACAAGTACATGTATGCATATATAGTTTACATTGAAAATGGCCACAAACTGTGTTCCACACTATATTGTTATTTTCCATTATTTCCTTTGTAAAATTCTAAGGTAAAAAAATTTGGGAGCCACAAAATGACCATGCAATATCCAAATATGTGTTATAATGAGATGTGTTATAAAGGGACTGCGCTGTAGCTACCAAATGAGTCGCGACATGTGATTTCCTACAATGTGGCATTTTGACAAGGGTAGACACAGATGAGCCTGTGCAGCCATCTATTAAGCTGAAAAACTCCAAATGATGTTCAGCCAGTAGCTTAATTTTCATAGAATATTCAAGAGACAAACAAAGGCTCTGATCAGACTGCACATATGCGCATGCTGGTCTGAGCCTTTGCTGTTTGCACATACCAATGAAAATATTTTTAAATCAACTTTTAGAAGGGAGCATACATTTTAAATTGATACCAGAGCAACTATTAGCAGAGATATAAAGACCAATGCAGCGCTACCCAATTATTCCTGGACATATCTTCCTGGTCATTAATGTTATCCTGCATTTTTTACAGGGTTACCTTTTTGAAAGTATTTGTTATGTTTTAGAACTTTCCAATTCCTATTGGTACCAAACAGATGTCTTAAGATGGCGGATAGTGGAATGAAAATTATATTGAAAAAGAGACAATCCGAAATATTTTTACAATGTTGGAAACTCTTGTATTAACACAACCAGAAGCGAATGTTCAAGATAAAAGTATTTTCTGTAAGTGTTGCGTAGGAATTGTACAAAAAAGTTTTGTTCAATCAAAACATTACGTCAAATGGGCAGTTTTAATTGGGGACCCATATATTTAGTGATATCGTTTCCACCCATGTACGTGCGAACATGATGGGATTTGAAGCAAAAGTGTCAGCTAGTTAGCCAGCTCAGAGGTTTTGTTCATTGCGTTGGTCAAGCCTGTGCAAAGGCACAGTTAATCTTGAGCTTTACCCACTTGCATAAACAAAGTTTGAAAGCAGGTGTGGGCTCAGATAACAGATATTTAGGCCTTGTGGATAGCTGCGCATGTGCTCCAGTATAATAACCATGCCTTCACCGGCAGAATGGACCACACTTGATATAGGACAAGCTGGACAAAGGTTATTTGGCCGTCTATAATTGTCACTTGGGTCCAGATTAGCAAAGCAATGAGTTTGTTCTTAGCCTTCAGTATAAACATAATGTTCTGGGCACTTAATAGAACCCTCATTATAAGGTTCTTTTGAGTACCCTCAACAGAAGTTTTGGTTGAGTAATATTAAAATTACTTAATTTTATCTAGAGGATTGCTGTATATTTTGATCTGTTGTGTGTCTGTATATTTGTAAGACAGATGTTTATGTCGTTTGCAGGGGTGTCGAAATAGCAACATTTGATACTTGTTGAGGGACAAGTGAATGGCCATAATTCTCTTGTCCAAGATAATTTTACTTGTACCAAAAAAGAAGATAGCTAAGCCCATGGGTGAAAATTTTCAGGGTTTTTCCTGAAATCAAGATTTTGAAGCGGACTTTCCATATTAGTGAGATTACAATAGGTTTTATTATTTATATACAGTCTGTCTAAAGACAATTGACCATTTAAACTTGAAATTTTTAATATTTAGTGGACATACTGCAAGTTATAAGATTGGAGTCTCGAAAGTTCAGTTTTATGGACATTTTGAACTAACCCATGTAAGCCCTTATTGTGCTGGAACCATAATATAGACTCTCTATTGAAAACCATGTAGAAACCAGCTGATCAGAATCCATGCTGTTTTCAGAACAACATGCTAGTGCATAATAATTGATCAAACCATGGAATTAGGATTGCTTTGAAATAGGACTATAGCATATCCACAGGGGTGAAAGTTTTAGGCCTCAAAATGCTGAATTAAGGAGATCATAATAGCTTCTCTGATTTATTTTCAGTCTGTCTATTAAAGGACATTTTACCACTTAAACTTGAAATTGTGAATATTTGGTGGGCATACGCAAATTTTAAGAATGGAGTTTCGAAAGTTCAGGATTTTGGAAATTTTGAACTTTCACCCATGTATCCATCTATTTAGCATGTTAACTTTAAGGATAAACCAAATTTGAAAAATGTGAACGGAATTACTGCCTTTCTTAAAGCTTTATTAGAACTGAATTATATGAACTTTCTTCAAATGTGTCCCAGGACAAGTGCATAGAAATTTCTAACTTGAATGATATGGGACCAGGCCCGAGGTTATAAATCTTTTTTCATGCTCAACTCAATGGAGCACGAAATTTCAACTGCTCATAAAAGCTAAAATACTGACAATTAAAAAAGTTTCTTGCTTTAAGTCTCTGAGATGTGGTATTTATCATGCTAATAAAATTTTAAAATGCCAGCAATTGTTGGCAATTTAACATTTATGTGCAGGATAAATTTCGTGCTCAGCTGAGTTGAGCATAAAGTTTTATAACCTCTGGCCTGGTTCTACTAGTCGGGCATGGAATTTCCACACCCCTAGTTTGGATTATTTAGTTGTGTTGCATGTTTTGCTCAAGATTTTTTTTTATGTTCCTACTAATTTGGAATTGGTTGATTGCCTTTGGTAATGGGAGCCATTATCCAGCCGAAGGTACAAGTTGGCATGTGCGTCCAGTGAAGATTTCAAACCAGTCTGTATATCTGCCCAGTCTGAACTGTCTAAAGGTTTCTGCCTGAATAAACATTGGACCCTTCACGGGTAGTGAAGGTTCCAAAGTTCCTTCTGGCATAAAAATGGTAAGACCCGGGATCGAGGGGTCCTGGGTTCGAATCCCGTCCGGACGATTCTATCTTATTATCAAAAGTGTTCAAAACTATTTCTTGAATTTTTTCAATGTCTAAAAATAGAAAATGATGTCATGATCTAAAAATAGCCAATGGAGTAAAGGGTTAAGAAATCAAAGCTCAAGATAAAAGAAATAATTAAGCGTAAAATTGAGTTTTAACATTAGTTTGGGTGCTCAAAAGAAGCGTCTTATTGAGACAGTTCATTTGAATACCCATGGCATTTGCTTTGGTCGAGATATACAAATTCACACTCTTGTCTGGAGGTCTGAAATATTTTTATTCAAATGCACATTTTGAGTCTACTGTGTCTCAGTGTTGAGACATTGTGTGAGAGAATCAACATACATGTATGTATGCCATCATTATTATATAACGAGTGACCAAGTTAGTAAGCTAAATGGAGGATGTATATTGGAAACCAGAATGACAGGATGAATGCATTTTTATCTCCCTTCACTGTTTTTTTCATGTGTCATTCAATCTCTGTGAATACCTCTAATACTTGTATCCACTGTATTGACTACCAACCATTCACATTCTTCCTATTTGGGCCTTGTCGCGAGAAAACCTGTTTTCGGGGTTTCCGTAAAAGGGAATTCAAACCTGTCTCCTCAGCTATTGAGACTAGCTAGAAAATTGAAATTTCACCTGTAGCAAGGTTACATATGATATTTTCCAAATAGCCAATAACAAAGGCGCTGATCAGACTGCACGGATGCGCAGGCTGGTCTGCGCCTGTGTTATTCCCAAACCTCCAAATACAGGGTTCCTCGCGTCGAGGCCAATTTGGTGTATGCTTTTCTGATGCTATACACAAATTGTTGACCTTGGCCTCTATGATCAAAAGGGACATTACTTGTTGCAGTTCAGTTCTGTTATGGCTCTTTAATCAAACAGTGTACATTTTAGCCAGTCCATATGAAAATCATATGTGACTAGGGAAGGCTCTGGCATGTGTAAATGCAATGACTCTGGCGATGCTGCAAGATGTGCCCATTTGAGCTCATCTTGCAGCATCGCCAGAGTCATTGCCGTCTACACACGCCAAAAAACTAGACATTTAGCACCACTGGATAGTTGTGCATGCAAAAAATGCTACAGTAAAACCTGTGTAAAACAGCTACTTTTAAAAAGACCGAAAATTCGCTTTCAAGACTAATTATCGCTTTTATATTACAGGTCGAAAGTATTGCAGAATGCTCCCCTTAGAGCATTCTGCAATGCTTTCGACCTACATTAAGCTACCATTTGTCATAAAGATCTTTGTTTTGTCTATTTTTGAGTGGCCGTTTTACACAGGTTTTACTGTACATGCCTTTTTGAAAAGTACCATTTTATATGGCATTTTGTTTGCTATTTGCAAGCCAGTCCAGGGATAACATGCAGCTCAGAAAACTGTCTAATACTGCTCCAGTCTCATGTTTGTTTGATGCTGTTTACCAAAATGATTCCATTATTAGATTGTCAGGCTTGATCAATTAAGATTGGTTAATCTTTTGTATACTAACGAATGCAGATCCAGATCAGCTGTCACTTTCTATGGTATCTGATCAGGGTTCCAACTGTTTGACTACAGAATGTTCTATTAAAATTTGAATAAAAATGTAAAAAAAAAAAAAATGAAAACCACCAAACAACCTTAAAATGGAAATGGACTCCTCCAATTGATAAGAATTGAGAAGTCCATTTGGCTTAAATGGGTTAAATTTAGATTGTACCTCAAGAATTCATTGATCACACTTAAATGTATATGTACAGGTTTTATTTATGCCAGTTGTTGCAAGTATATTGCCCATTTTTATGTTCATTAAAAGGAACAATGATATTGCTTATTGTCTGCTCACTTTTGAGCTCACCTGAGCTGTAAACTCATGGGTGAGCTAATGTATACCAATGACCCTGGCATCGTCCGCCTGTTTCAAAGTTGACATGATTCACAAGGGAGCGCAGTGGCTCAGTGGTAGAGTGCTTGACTCGAGACCGAAGGGCTGCAGGTTCGAGCCTCACCGGCGTCACGGCGTTGTGGTGCTTGAGCAAGACACATTTATCCTAGCTTAGTACTGGTTCAACCCTTTATAACTGAAAGATTGTTGATTGGACGTAAATAATCAAATCAAACAAAACGATTCACAATTGGGAGAACGAGGCATTCCAATGCATGTCGCTACAGACAAAACTTGAAAATCCACTAAACTGTCAGTAACATGTATGACCACCGCAAGGGACAATGGCTACTTGGATCATACGTTGCAATGATTTGAATGAGCAGTTGACTGTTGCTATAGGAATGCTGTGGCATTCCTCTGCAAGTTCATGTCTCAGCCATGGTATTGTACGGGGCGGGCCTTGTGCTCGATATCCTCGATAATGGGTGATAGGTCTGGGCTATAAGCTGGCCATAGAAGAACGTTCACATGATTTAGAGCAAGAAAATCTATGCATACAGAATGTATATTATTGCCACATAGGGCCTCGCATTGTCTTGTTGAAGGGTAACATTGTTACATTGATAAGATGGTAGAACGGCCTCACGACGTCATGACAACCTACTGCCATCAGATCACCATCAACCAATATCCGCTGTTTTTTGACCATGACATATGACACCCTATACCATTACACCACCATCGCCATACTGATCTCTAGGTCACGCACAAATTCACAAAAAAATACTGGGAAGTTGATTAGCCTTACGGCCTATGACAGCAAAATCGTTTGGAGAGTGCAAAGAGTTGGTTAGATTTTAGTGACAGACATTATTTTCAAAGTCACACCAGAACTTTGAAATGTCAAATTTTGAACAAAATACGGTTTCTGTATGATATCTCTTGAATTGGAAAATGGATTCTAGCTGAACTTTAAATTATGTAATGTATGAAGAATTGATAATATTTCGGTAACCTTGACCTAATTTTCAAGGTCACCATCCTATAAAGACTAAAAATCTGCCTTTTTGGCATCTTCTGAACAAGTGGGTGGATTTTTTCTAAACTTGTATAGATAAATTGTCGGGAGGGTGGTAAGAGTTAGTTAGATTTTAGTGACAACAACCTAATTTTCAAGGTCACACCAGTACTTCAAAATGTCAAATTTGACCAAAATACGGTTTCTGTATGATATCTCTTGAATTGAACAATGGATTCTAGCTGAACTTTGTTTTGTATCATTGAGGCAAGATGAAGAGTTGGTAAGATTTCGGTGCCCTTGACCTATTTTTCAAGGTCATCTAATTTTTAGGGTCACCATCCTTTAAAAACTGGAAAAATTACCGGTTATGAGCTCTATTTGTGTTTGTGCATGCCATTCCTTGAAATATTTTTGATGGATTTCAGCCATTCTTTATAAACTATGCACAATGAGTTTAGCAATTGTTTTGTATGGATGAACCCATCCACATCAGATCTCGAGTTTCATTTGCTGTCATGAAGATACAAGCGCCGATCATCTGACAAGGATTTCCATTTAAAAAAATACAGAAATACCAAATTCAAAGACTAGCGGGTAACCTGGGTATTTCTGATCATTGGGGGAAGCCAAAAACATTTTAAAGCGATTGTTTGGTCACTGAAAACCAAAAAAGCATAGCAAATGCTGCAATTTACTGACTTTTCTGGGAGAAATAAAGGACCAATTTTGCGCAATTTGACATCTTTATTAATGCTTTTACGTTATCGCCTTTAAACGGCTTTTCCAATCGGGCTTTTCTTGAACCACATTGATAAGTAAAACTGTATGGTGCCTTCAAACACATTCAAACATAGAGATCACACATGTTTTTTCATGCATTAACATTTGCCGGGTCCCGAGGATGCTGTTTGAACACGAGGCCGATAGGCCGAGTTTTCAACACCATCCGAGGGGCCCGGCAAGTGTTAATGCAATGAAACAAACATGTGTGATCGTTATTCTTGCATATTTTACCTTATTCCAGCCCAATTCGCACTGAAAACGCTGCTCAAACATTAAATTGTCCATTTTCTTACACTGGATTGATCTAAACAAAATGGCGTCGGCTGTGTACTTTCGAACGTCACAACGTCATAACCGTACGCAACGTTTTCGCGAACAAAACATCGGCGAAATGATCAGTCTGGTCCGCAACGCTTTCCGTATAACGTCATGCAAATAATGCAGGGCTCATTTTAAGTATTTTCAAGTTCATACCCATGTTCAAACAGCACGTGAATCTTCTGATTTGAACATGGATTTTCGTTCATTTGACAATGGGTGTAAACAGCTATACGAATAGATTTCTATGCAAGAATGAAACATCTAAAATCTAACGTCACCGTTATCTCGCAAATGCGTCGCACCATATTCCAGTAACTTGACGTTTTAATCAACCATAAGATGAGTTACATTTTAAGCCTTTGACATCTTTGTAAACTGATTCTCTGTTTAATTGAAACGTCAATTAACATAAGTTTAATCAAATGATGACTACGTTTTGACGTCACTGATGGCAGCTGTTGTTTTTTTTTCAGCATGAAATCTCTATCAAATCTGTCACATATCCAATTTTTTTTTATGCGTAATATGATGCATGAGGAGGATGTAAGACCACCAAACGAAAATCGCATGCTTGTCATTTAGCATTACTTACAACGGATGTGATTTTTGCTTACTGACCCCTCCTGCAATTCTTGCTCTCCCCAAATCATACTTAAAGGATGGCATCTGTAAATTCGTGGTTTCATTTGCCTAAGATCCTGTTCTCGTCTTTGCAATTGAAATTGTTCGATATTGCTCAAAGATGAGCACATAAAGATGCAAAACATAAGAAATTGCTAAACTTATTATGCATAGTATATATTGTATCATTGTGATACAATAAAGAGCTGATTGTAATTTTGGTGAGCTTGCTTGCCGACTCAATTTGCAGTTGGGAGAGACATTTTCTTCTGGCATATGATGTATTGTCGCGTAGGTGCATTATGTGAATATACCGCGTTAGGTGAGTACATACACTTCTTATTTTCTGTCATTGTTTGTTGTGTTTGTTTGATTCTTTACGTCTCGGTCTCTTTACGTCTCGGTCAACAGCTATGGTCATGCTGAGACGGTCAGGTACCCTAACCACACTTTTTCCTGGGCAAGCCTGACTAAGCGGTTAACCAGTACTTTGTGCACATACTTTCGCTTGTAAATGACAACTACCCTTCTTGAATCGGCGAAAGGAGGAGAATGACTGTAGAAGTTACTTCAAGATCAATCTCCACGAAAGGGTGGGACTGGGGCAGATCGAACTCGCGACCAGTGGATCTGCAGTCAGACGCGTTACCGACTACACTAACGGGCCCGGTTTCATAGGTGGTTAGTCGAGATATTGTTGATCGAAACACTCTTAAGTGCGCAGCCACTGCAGTCTGGTATGCTCCATTCATTAGCATCATTGTAGCAGCCGTTCGCTGTATTTGACGTAAACGCAGCATCTTACTCTTATCGACGATTTTAAACACAAGTACCATATGCATTTAAAATTTGGAAATTTATAGTTCTGCACAAGGAATATGCAATAGCGTATATTTTGACCTTTGTATAAATGGTTGATTGAATTTACCATACTTACTGTTACACTACGATGGATAAAATGTACCAAAAATAATTGCCTTGCACCTAATATTCCTTTTCTAATATTTATGGTTTGAGATTTTTCTTTAAAGATTAAATCAGAACGCATAAATATTTATACAAAATTTTCTAATTGTTAATGGATGAAAATGGCTAAAATTTACCTTCCAAAACGATCTGGAAAGCGGTCGAAAGTCAGGGAAAAGTCAGTGAAAAGTCAGGGAATTTTGAAAACGATATTGAGTGGCAACCCTGATATTCTTTCATAGCATTCAAAGAAACCACTATTGGTAGATAAACCAAACCACTCCTAGTAAATCAGGGGTCGCGGGATTTATCCCTGGCTTCACCAGTCTGCCGAATGAGTCTTAGCTATACCCCCCCCCCCCTCCGTCTCCATATGTTCCTAGCTGTTGATGGGACCCTGAATACAAACGTACTCTAGTAGTATTCTAGCCGAAAATGTTAAGCTCTCAATAGGGGATAATGAACAAAAGTAATGTGGATAATATGAAATCACATACTAGGAAATCTTCAGTTCATGATAAAAGTTCCTGAAAATAATCTGGAAAAAACGGATCTCTCAGAAATAGAGAGAACCTACAAAAATAAAAGGAAACAGCAGACTCCGTTTTATTGAACCTGTTCATGAGAACTAATGGAAAGTGCAAAAATTTTCACGCCCCTAGCACAGGCTTTAGCGATATTCTGTTTTCTGTCAGAACCCAATATTCCTGAAGGACCAGAATATGAAAAAAATATCAACACTATATCGATGTACAGGGAGAACTTTCAAAACTACTCGCATAAGAATTTAGGAAGTGTTGTTGATCCAAGGTGAAAGTAAGAAAGAGGGCAAAGATCAGGATCGATACAATCAAGCACCACACCTGACCCAGGATACCAATGGGAAAATGACAACGTCACAATTAGACATCACAAACGAGGGCTAAGAGGTCAGCTTTTTCCCAGCAGGTGACCACAAGGCATCAACAAACAGGTGAGTCATATTCAAGCTCGAAAAATACCGAAGTTCACTACGTGGAAGTGACAAAAATTAATCTGAGGATAATATAACAAGCACATGCACTAGTTTAAAAACTATCCTTTAAAGCTACATGTAATGCAGACACAATACCTTCTGTCAAAAGGTGGGACTAAAACCCCAACATGGCCGCGTAGCGCATTCGGTAATGTGTCTGGCTACAGATGCGTGTCTGACTTCAATTCCAGGGGTCGCGAGTTCGATCCCGGCCCGGTCCCATACTTTCGTGGAGATAGATCATGAAATAATTTCTACGGTCATTCTCCTCCCTTCCGCTGATTAATTCAAGAAGGGTTGTTGTCAGTTACAAGAGAAAGTATGTGCACGAATTACTGGTTATCCGCTTGTTCAAGCCTGCCCAGGAAAAAGTGTGGTTAGGTGAACTGACCGTCCCGCAATGACCATAGCTGTTGACTTGGGACGTAAAGCAACAAAACAAACAAATAAAACCCCAACAGACCCATGCAAAAAAAGAAAACTTGTCAAAAATCTTATGGTCAGATTTCAAATAATTTGGAACCCTTGGGTGATCCTCTACCAAAGTTGTTCAAAGTATTTTGTTTGGTCGAAAAACATGGCCGCCAGAGGGCGTGGTCTGTTTTTCCTATGTTAATACAGGGGATCTTGTCTGAAATGGAAATGTTTGTAAGGAAGACAACACTTGCAGTTGGGGTTGTTTGACTTTCCAGTTATTTTCCTTGGTTAGTGGATAAAAGTAACTAGAGTGTTCTCCCTTGATCCTGGGAATAGATGATTAAACATTTCTCTTTCTCAGAAGAGTTTAGTGTTTTATTCCCCATTATCAGATGAGTTTGATCAAATTATTACCTTGGGGCCAAAATGGCCACGTCCTGGGGGTCGTATGCTTTACATAGGCTCAACATAATTAATGGAAAGTTTTCCATGTAAAGTCGAAATGAAACTGCTTATCTATCAAAATTCATAGCTGGACTTTCATGAAGTAGGGGAGCTAGGCTACCTTTACCTTTATAAACAATCATTCTCAGGTGTGCGCCCGAGGGCCCTCTTGTTTTTATCATGCACCGGCCCAATTAGCAGTATTCCAACCTTGAAATGGTAAGGTTAAATGTATCTTGATGCACATACTCAGTGGCTGGAGTGGCCGCACAAGAGGGCCCATTACCGGACCCGAGGCACTTTTATGACAAGTCTGGTTTAAAAATACCCAGCAGCCTGGTTATTATTTTGTGTGTGTAGGTTTTGTAATAATTGGATTCACGTCCGTGACCGAAGTCGTACGAGAAATCGTGTTATGTTCGCATACAATGTAAACACATGCTGTAACTGTTGCCTGGAAAAAAGCATCTTTTTTTGAATTTCAATTGATAAGTTCAAACCTGCTATGCATTGTCAGCCATTGTTTTCCTCCGTTATCAAACATCCGCCGCCTTCGAAATAACAATTCAATTCAATTTCATTTCTTTTTCACTCCTGGATACAAACAATGTAACAACAGGAGGTATAAAAATACAATAGATATCTGACAAATACATGTAACATTGCGGCAATAGTAATTATAATACTATACTTAAGGACTTTGAAAACGGAACACCCAGATGAATTCCTTTATTTCACAAACCCTGAGAATGTCAGCGAGATGATTGTTATTGCATATCATAATCTGACCAGCTAGTAGTGTGTCCTAGAAAATTCATGGTTGCAAATTTACCTAAAGGTATTGACAAAGTATCCGTTTTAAGACAGGGGTGGTCGATTTTGAAGGACAGGAATTCAGCTGCAAGGTAACACGCGTTAGTTTTGGTTCCTGACTCAACAGTTTTGCGTCCTGGATTTCTTTCACGATTGCACATTCATCATTGAACGATTCGAAATGAATTCACAGTTCGGTATGCTCAAAGTTACACCCCTTAAAAGATACCGACAAACCCCACCCACCCTGATTACTATAGTCTAGTAATAAAATTCAACATCTTGGGCCTGTTCAAGTTTTTGTTTACGTTCGGTTTTGTTGGAAAAGGCTAATGGTATACACAAATGACGCTTATGCATAAATTACACTTGTATCACGTGTCTTTTGTATTGTGCAAGTGGCGTTAACGTTTTTTTTTAAAAAAGATGTTCTCCATCACAAGACAGCAGATCTCCTGCCATGATTTACATCAAAACGTCTTCTCCACATGATTGTCAAGTGAAGTAGTCAATATCAGTAATCAAAGCATGCATAAAGGTAAGTTATGGAGATGTTTCTAAAAAGGAGCTGTAAATTGATGTTCAAATTTGACGTTTATTTTCGAAATATTGAAGTTATCAGTTACTTTTAATTAGAAAAGTCTATAAACTGTTTTGGTGATACGGTTTCCATATACGAGGGTCGTCCCACTAAATCGTGGACTTTTTGCGCTGTATTAAAACCATAAGACAAATCTAATTCAAATGGTCATAGATTCTATTTGTACTATTCAAGAATAAATGTTGAAAATTTGACGCCAATAGCTCAAAGATTATGGTTTGTAGCAAACTTCTAGTAGCACCACATATCGCAATACGGACCACGTCAAACGTCAACGCCAGAATTTTATGATGTAACGTCATTTCTTTTCACTCCTTTTCGAAGTATTCTCCTGCATAGTTAATGCACTTTTGGTGGCGTTTCACCCATTTTTCATACACTTCTTTGAACCACACAGTATTTAAGTTCAAATATTGTATCTGACCTCCTCGCGATCTTGAAATCGGTTTCCACGCAAATGCTTCTTTCACTGTGCAGCCAGCTTGTACCATGTGGACTAGAATCACACCAAACTATCCATGAATACAACACATATCACTTTTCCCATCAGTTTAACCACCTTCCCTTCTTTAGGGGTGGACTGTCACGTTTCTTCCATACCATAGACATTCGCTTATCCTCAGGTTCAAAATAATGCGCCCACGTTTCATCCGTAGTGATGATGCGATCCAGATAGGTTGGGTCTGATCGATTTATATCCAAGAATCGCGTTGATGCGCCGACACGAGCAGATTTTCTTCCTCTGTTAGTAGTCTCGGTACCTATCTAGCTGATACGTGCGACAAACCAGATCTGCAGTTAAAACGCGCTGAGCAGTAGACTTGCTGCAACCGGCACTATCAGCTACTTGGCGCACTGTCTTCCGACGATCGCTTCCAATGACGTTCTTGACGGCCAGAATTTGCTTTTTATCCTTGTAAGGCGGTCGTCAATGAGGAGAACTGTCTCTCCACCCATTACTAAATCTGCCATGCAACTTGTACACATGCTGTTTAGATACTGTCGTATATCTATCCGTGCTTTGCATCTGTTTTAATGTTTATATGGGTGTCATCCCACCCTCGACACATAAATTCGTTACTGTTCTTCGGGCCGTTGCGACGTCAAAAGTCGTCATTTTCTTCGATTTTCAAAAGGCAATGGTACATGTATAACTTGCCGCATTCGTATATAAATAACGCAAGACGTTCGAAACTTGACATGCTGACGTCAGAATAATTATGACGTCCGCTGTCCGTGACGTTTTTGCACATTTTAGAGTAACTCCGTCGAAAACAGTTGTTAAAATAAAATGTTCTGACTACATTTCAAAGCAAATTTTGACGTGGTCCGTACACCCCTACCTGGGTTTATCAAAATGCTGCTATAATCAAAACCAACACTTCAATTCTCTCCAAATTTACTTATTATGCGTGTAATAAAGTATTTGATATATGTGGAAAATTGTATTATTCTGCAACATTAGGTTTTTGATATATTTGTAAAGTCCACGATTTACTGGGACAACCCTCGTACGCCACAGTTTAAACACAACAATAATCAAAAAGCTTTAACTGACTGTGCAGAAAGGTGTTGGATGCTGTATGTACCCCTCAGATGTACCCATGTGACGTCATCAGCAGCGTCGCGTGATAGTGCAGTCAAATTGACGACTGATTCATACCAAATCTGGGTTGCACATTAAAGCCTGCGAGGTACTTTTCAATCGCAACTTACGGTTAGCAAGAAAAATGCAAAAATATGGTGATGCGTTTTCAAGGTCCTCTAGTATACTTGGAAAACAACAGAAAAAATCAACGTCATTTTAGAAACAAAATACGTGTCAGTAACCAACCTGACTCGCGGGAGTACACGAACAAGCATACAGCGCCGAAAAAGCGTAGCGTCATCATTGATGCCATTTCGGTGTCGTATCTCTGTTGGGTATTTGTAAACTCTTACCTGTACGAGATTGAAGGCAAGTACATTTTGTTAAAATATATTTCAGTGAGCATTTTGAGTTTGCTTTACTCAGGCTGCGTTTGGAGTCTCAAGTCCTATACGGCTAGGTATTCAATTTTGGGTCCCGCTGAGACGGACTTACTTAAAGCGTCTCGGAGGGACACTCGAACTGATCACCGCCTGTAATAGAAATAAACAATGTCACTTGGCTGAAAATATGAACTAAATAATACTATAACTAATATTGTCACGTTGCACAGATTTTGTTCCGTCATATCTGAAATATAAACGTTCATCGACCCTACTCTCGTTGTTGCCTTTCAAGAGAATAAGACAACAATACAGCGTTTAGCCTTACGAAATTTGGTCAAATATAGGGTTTCCCTATATCTGTTTTGACCGAATAGCGAAATATAGTCCGTGCTCGATAACAGTAAGGTGACGAAACAGATTTACAGTTAGAAGTTTGATTGAAAACCCTATATTTGTCCAATCAAGTGAATAAAGTACCATAACGTGACCGACTACGTAACTCTACTCTTATCGAGCACGAACTCTACATAACAGGCACTAGTAAATCAAAACAAAAAGTAGGGGATATATTCGAATAGCAAAACTTATAACATTTACCAAACGCATGTCATAAACCTGAAACAGCTAGTATTAATTAGCAAAGTCATCTCACGGCAAATTTGAATAAAATTTTCAAGGATTAATTTAGTCGCGTGTTTCTGAGACAACCATATTTAGACCAGGGGTAGCCTTTCAATTTTCACACGTGAATATCACGGTGACGGATAATGCAATTGCTATGCATTTTAAAAAGAAAATATCCGTCATTCAATAGTTTTTATGTTCAGAATTTGTTTTGATCTCTTTTTTCTCAATTTCTGGAATGTGAGGCTAAAATCTGTAAATTTTTAGTAAATTTTGTCATTTTTTACATTTTTTTCACCACCCTATCTCCTAGAAATAACAATTTTAGTATGCGAAAAAAATTCTTGAAAAACAAAGATGTCCATAATGCATCTTTAGCATGCATTATCAAAAGCGTTCCAAACAATTTGATACTTTTTTATGAAATTTGGGTCTTGACCCCTAGTTCCTTTGGTACGCCCTTAAGGTCACATTACCCAAATTTTAGCCCTCAAAGTAAGCAAGAAAACTGGCTTACACATTGCTCTATGAAAATACAAAATTATTAATGCGACAAATTAGGATTTTAATTTTTAGACTTGTTTATGTCCCAATATCCCCTACTTTTTGGGGACAGTATATTTTAAAAAAAAACAAGATAGTGCATGTATTCAGAGATGCCATATATAGGCGGAACCCTCTTGTCCCGTTATAAAGTGATGCTAGGCTCGCTTAAATGAAGAGCGTTATAACTTAACACTGAAGCCCCATAACAGGGTTTGTCATACAATGCCGTGTGACTGCATTAACAATATTACAAGATCTGTGCATAGTGCTGATGAGAACTCAACATTTTAGTCAGGAAAAAATCAGAAAAGGACGCTTAATTAAGAAGGTACAGGCATTTTGTGAAGAAAAGGTTTTGAGATACCTAGTAGGGGTATTTTGTTATGCTGAATCCAAAAACCAATGTCGGCAAGCTGAAAAAAGGCATCCTCACTATCTAATTTGCATATTTCCAAGATGGCCGCCAAATTGAAGAAATATTAATAAGAATCTATAGAGTAACGTGTTAAGGATGCAAAACTGGTACAAATCAATCCAAAAACTTCTTCTCATGACTGGTTGTCTTCACTGACATCAATTTATGCAATAAGAATTAAAAATGTAAAGAGAAAATCAGGGGGGCCAACTTGAGCAAATAATCTTGCTTCCGACTTAGTTAAGGTTTTTTGTTTCATGTTAGTGCGTGCATATTATCATGCCCAAATGTGTCAGGAATGATTTCATTAAAATGGGAACTTTAAAACATGCATTGCAATGATACCACAATTATTTGCAGGGAATATGGCCTTACACTATTAAACTTGCTAGCAAATTAAAGCTTAGATATAGTACTTTTATCAGATGGGATGGACTGATATGCAGATTAATTATCTAATTTGCATATTTATCAATATTGATGAAAATTTCAGAAAATAAGGGAAAATTATAAAAAAGCAAATATAAACTGAATTCTGCCCCAAAATGTCCTTGTTGCATGTTATCATATCATCTGAGTGATACGATTTGACAAGTCCTTTCATCAAATAGCCATATATAAAATAATCTAACTTGCATATTCATGAATATAAATGAAACTACAAATTGAGGTAAAATCATGGGATAGCTATTGCCCCCCCCCCCCCCACACACACACCTCGTAGGGGTATTAGTCTTATCTTGCATCCAAAGAAAATTACTAATGATTGCAAAAATGTTTAGTGGGACCACTAAATGCCAAAAAGATATTGTCTCCGAAAATAAACCTGTTTGGATTACATAAAATTGCATGGCAACCCATCGGGCACTGTAGCTGGGTAAGAAGCATGTCCCCTTCATTTACAAGCAGACCCAAAACGGACACGTATGTGCCGCATTGATATTCGTTGATATTTTCCCTCTTCCCCTATTTCAAGAAAAGCAAGTTGTCAATTAATGGCGAAACAAAATGGTCGCTAAATAGCAAAGAAAAAAACTGGCTCAGGGAGGCTTGTCTAGAACAAATTACACCCCATAATGTGGAAATTCATAATATGATTCTAAAAGAAGGGGGTGTACATACAAAATGATTCGTATCTAAGCACCAGCTCATCCTAGACTATCGAACTTGGTACCAAATTTAAGCCCAGATATACTTCTTATATTAAATGCACTGATATGCAAATGCATATTTATGAGTCTTATTTTGAAAAATAGAAATAAAAGAAAATGAATAGAAAAATAAGGAGGTATACCTACACACATTACCCATACTTTAGTCGCTAGTTATCATAGACTATCAAACTGGGTACCAAATCAAAACCTAGACAAAGTACTTTTAGCCTATTCGGTTGTATTTACACGTATTGCCGGTACTTCATAGACCGGTAGTGTTAATACTATATCGAAAAAACATGCCATATGTCTAAAGGACTATAGAATTAGATTTAATTTAAGTATTCGGCATGCACATTGCCATTTATGTATGCATTTAGGATCTATTCCTAAATGCTTACATAGATCGCAATGCACATACTGAATACTTAAAAATGGTTGAAGTCTGTAGTCCTTTAGGCATATGGCATGTTTTTCTACATAGTATCAACACCAATATCTACCACCTCCGGTCTATGAAGTACCGGCAATACGCGTAAATACCACCAAATCGACGTATACATTTACCAGTGTGATTATGTTCTTAGCTAATGATGGGACAATGAACACAAACTTACTCTCGAAGTATTCTTGCTGAAAATGTTAAGCTCACAATAGGGGATAATGAACAAAATAATGTGGATAATATAAAATCACATACTAGCAAATCTTCATTTCATGATTAAAGCACCTGCAAAGTTTTAAAACTATTGGCATAAGAGTGGATCCAAGGTAAGTCATATTTTGGCCTGAAAAATGCAATTCACTATAGCGTAGATTTTATTTTCTTGTCCTTTGGAATCATGGGTTTCATTGTGGAACTTTGGAACTATTAGAGGGTCACTGATGAAGCCTAAATGGCAGAAACTAGCTAGTCTGGCCCAGGAAATATGCACACTCTAGTTTCAGTTCTTTGGTGCAGTCTTTGCTTCCAAAGGATACCCTTTTAAGAACATATTTGACTTCACACCAGCTGGTGACTGGGACTGTGTGGCGGCGGTAGAACGTCTCCCTGCCATTCACTATAGTGTAGATTTTATTTTCTTGTCCTTTGGGATCATGGGTTTCATTGTGGAACTTTGGAACTATTAGAGGGACACTGATGAAGCCTAAATGGCAGAAACTAGCTAATCTGGCCCAGGAAATAGGCACACTCTAGTTTCAGTTCTTTGGTGCAGTCTTTGCTTCCAAAGGATACCCTTTTAAGAACATATTTGACTTCACTACAGCTGGTGACTGGGACTGTGTGGCGGCGGTAGAACGTCTCCCTGCCCTTCACTATAGTGTAGATTTTATTTTCTTGTCCTTTGGGATCATGGGTTTCATTGTGGAACTTTGGAACTATTAGAGGGTCACTGATGAAGCCTAAATGGCAGAAACTAGCTAATCTGGCCCAGGAAATATGCACACTCTAGTTTCAGTTCTTTGGTGCAGCCTTTGCTTCCAAAGGATACCCTTTTAAGAACATATTTGACTTCACTACAGCTGGTGACTGGGACTGTGTGGCGGCGGTAGAACGTCTCCCTGCCATTCACTATAGTGTAGATTTTATTTTCTTGTCCTTTGGGATCATGGGTTTCATTGTGGAACTTCTGAACTATTAGAGGGACACTGATGAAGCCTAAATGGCAGAAACTAGCTAATCTTGCCCAGGAAATATGCACACTCTAGTTTCAGTTCTTTGGTGCAGTCTTTGCTTCCAAAGGATACCCTTTTAAGAACATATTTGACTTTACTACAGCTGGTGACTGGGACTGTGTGGCGGCGGTAGAACGTCTCCCTGCCCTTCACTATAGTGTAGATTTTATTTTCTTGTCCTTTGGGATCATGGGTTTCATTGTGGATTTTTGGAACTATTAGAGGGTCACTGATGAAGCCTAAATAGCAGAAACTAGCTAGTTTGGCCCAGGAAATATTCACACTCTATTTTCAGTTCTTTGGTGCAGTCTTTGCTTCCAAAGGATACCCTTTTAAGAACATATTTGACTTCACTACAGCTGGTGACTGGGACTGTGTGGCGGCGGTAGAACGTCTCCCTGCCCTTCACTATAGTGTAGATTTTATTTTCTTGTCCTTTGGGATCATGGGTTTCATTGTGGAACTTTGGAACTATTAGAGGGTCACTGATGAAGCCTAAATGGCAGAAACTAGCTAATCTGGCCCAGGAAATATGCACACTCTAGTTTCAGTTCTTTGGTGCAGCCTTTGCTTCCAAAGGATACCCTTTTAAGAACATATTTGACTTCACACCAGCTGGTGACTGGGACTGTGTGGCGGCGGTAGAACGTCTCCCTGCCCTTCACTATAGTGTAGATTTTATTTTCTTGTCCTTTGGGATCATGGGTTTCATTGTGGAACTTCTGAACTATTAGAGGGACACTGATGAAGCCTAAATGGCAGAAACTAGCTAATCTGGCCCAGGAAATATGCACACTCTAGTTTCAGTTCTTTGGTGCAGTCTTTGCTTCCAAAGGATACCCTTTTAAGAACATATTTGACTTTACTACAGCTGGTGACTGGGACTGTGTGGCGGCGGTAGAACGTCTCCCTGCCCTTCACTATAGTGTAGATTTTATTTTCTTGTCCTTTGGGATCATGGGTTTCATTGTGGAATTTTGGAACTATTAGAGGGTCACTGATGAAGCCTAAATAGCAGAAACTAGCTAGTCTGGCCCAGGAAATATTCACACTCTAGTTTCAGTTCTTTGGTGCAGTCTTTGCTTCCAAAGGATGCCCTTTGAAGAACATATTTCACTACGTGGAAGTGACAATAATCTGAGTAAAATATTAAAAGCACATGCACTAGTTTAAAAACATTCCTTTAAAACTACAAGTAATGCAGACACAATACCTTCTGTCAGAAGGTAGGAGGAAACCCGACAGACACATGCAAAAAGGAAAAATCTAGTTAAAAATCTACTGGTCCGATTTCAAAATAATTTAGAACAAACAGTCCTTGGGTGACCCTCTACCAAAGTTGTTCAAAGTATTTTGTTTGGTCGAAAAACATGGCCACCAGAGGACATGACCTGTTTTTCCTATGTTAATACAGGGAATCTTGTCTGAAATGGAAATGTTTGTAAGGAAGACAACACTTGCAGTTGGGGTTGTTTGACTTTCCAGTTATCTTCCTTGATTAGTGGAAAAAAAGATAACTAGGGTTTTCTACCTTGATCCTGGGTACATGATTAGCATTTTTCTCAGAAGATTTTAGTGTTTTATTACCCATTATCAGATGAGTTTGATTAAATTATGACATTAGGGCCAAAATGGCAACGGCCTGGGGGTCATATGTTTTACATAGGCTTATATAGGGGTAATATAAAAGTCTTCTTGTCATAGAGCCTTGATATTATGTTTGTAGCATCATCAAGTGAACCCCTCTCAAGTTTGTTCAAATTATGCCCCTGGCGGCCGAAAATGACCCCGCCCCAGAGGATCACATGTTTTTATTAGTTCCATATAAAGAAAAGTTAAGTTCTACATCCTATTAATTTTTTCAGCATAATTAATGGAAAGTTTTGCATGTATCTAGTCAAAATCTATCAAAATTCATTATTGGACTTAGTAGGGGGAGCTAGGGTTTCCTATACCTTTATAACATTTCTCAGGTGTGCGACCGAGGGCCCTCTTATTTTTATCATGCACCGTCCCAATTAGCAGTATTCCAACCTTGAATTGTTAAGTTTAATTTTAATTTTGATGCACAGACTCAGTGGCTGGAGTGGCCTCACAAGAGGGCCAAGTACTGGACCCAAGGCACTTCTATGACAACCAGCAGTCTGTTATAATTTTATGTGTGTGTTCAATTCTAGCTTTTGTGATAATTGGATTCGTGTCCGTTGATGAAGCAAAGCCAAACCCTTTGTGTTGCTAGAAAGGTTAATCATTAGGGATGCAGAACACAATTAGTTTCTTCTGAATTCCTGTAAACTACCACTAAAGTTGACTGAAAGGGGCTCTTGCATGGTATGGGAAATTAACATGGGAGTCTGCCCACGCTTGGATTTTGAAAATATAATGTTATTTAATTGTCTGGGGTATAACTTTAATATTTATGGTGCGTTTGAGTTTTTATGCAATTCCATTGCTAATTTATGACGTCATGAATGATATCACTATAATACCTTAGGGTACCCAGTTGTAATCATTCCTTAAGTAATTGACATATCTTGTAACGGGCGGAGAAATGTTTTATTAAATAGCTATATCATTGATAAGTTCGCTGTTACTTAAAATGGCTTTATATGTATTAGGATATTGGGTGGGCATTCATTTCTATAGCATGGTACCCCAATTTTCGACTGTATATTTTGTATTCAGTCAAATTTAGAAGTAACATTTTTACGGATTGCGGTCTTTGTCAAGATACCTTTTCAACATATAAACTATCCATATATGTGAAGAATATGTAGACCAAATTTCATGAAATTCAAGGACCGGTAACATATTTATTAACTTGATGAAAACACATGGCCTTAATTCATCGAAATGTAAAAAAATACAATAATTATGTTTCAGTGTAAAACATATTTGAATACTTGCTTATTTTGAATCATCATGCTAGTACGTTTATTGGTAGAAGTTGAACTGTTCAGTGTTTTCCCCCTATTATGGATTGGAAAAAGAAAAAAAAATTCTTTGATATTAAGTGCCACGATTCTTATTTAATGAAGTGCTTACACAATACATGTATAAGCCAGAATGATACAATATGTTAACACCTGTACTTAACACATCTAGTTTCTAACATTAAAACTACATCTAGCCAATGTGACACTTAATATGTAACATTATTAAGAATTTTAATTCATACAGAAGAGAAACCTTAGGACAAGTCAGTTCAGACTGGAGAAGAACCTTATATCTATGATTTTATAATTGTAAGACTCATTAATAGATCTGCTTCACAAAAATAACCACCTGTCAAACCTTTTGGTTAAAATTAACCATTTTGGTCACAGAGAACTCTTGGCTTTAAAGGTATTGCTAATTTAATGCTTAAATCTTCTCTGTTCATTCAGTTTTGTGAAACTGATGCTGATTTCCATCAAATAGCAACATTTATACTTTATCTGGCTGTATATTCTAGGCATACAGTTTTGTTTCTGGACCTCACTTATGGATGTAGAACACTGTTTTATGATACCTTTGATAAAACTCTGTTACATGTTATCCTGGTCACGGCACCAAAATGTGGTTCCTCTAGTTCAGTTGGGATGTAAAGGAAATATTTAGTCTTCTTGTTTTACCGTGTTTATTGTTAGGATATTATGTTTCTTAAACAATATCGTGCAGGACTTGAGGAAGTAATACACATTGTCTTGGCCCCATAGTGCCATGACACAGGGCCATGACCTTCGGCATTTCTGACCATTGAATCATTTAAAATTGTCTAAACATGTCTTTCTTTAAGAAAAGTGAAAGAAGATTAAAAAAACAACCTCCTTATGTCGAGTTATTGATTCAATTGAACTAAATAGTTAATTTTGCTAAAACTGACCTATACCCATAAGATCTAGGAAATGACAAGGTTACCGGTTTGGATTTCCGTGATATTTGGCTCAGATCAGCAGTATATATATGGCATGTTTTTGTGATAATATGATATCTTGACAAAGGCTAGAACATATCCATCTTTTGAATTGAATGTTGAATGTTTTGTAAATTTTTGAAAAAAAAATATTGAAATTTTACAATCACTTCTTCTGAAAACGTAAACCATAGTTTATCCAAATGATTTCGTGGTATTAAAATAATGTCTATGGTATTTTGGATTCAATCTAGATGACAAATCATAGAAATAAACAAAACTATAGACTTAGGACATGGAAATATAGAGACAGGTGCCACCTCAAAGGTGGAATACGTCAGGGTTGCTTCCTAACCCTTATTCTTAACAATCTAATTCGATAAATACATTTTCATAGTTCGTATATAATGAGTTATTAATATGCAAAGTTTGAAGAAAATCCATGCGTGGGCACAGATGAAAGTACCCCTTTGCTGTAGAATTTTGCCAGTAAGCCAAATTTAAGCCTGGTTATAAAAGCAAAAAATCAAAACAATGATAATCGTTCAGTTGAAAGTAAAAATGACTTCCAGCTGCCAGGAAATTAAACAGATGACAGTATAATCTTGGACACTGTACAGTTGCCAGAAAAGAATCACTTTTGGATTTTTGGATTTGTCTTCTGATGACCTATACCGAGTTGGTGGTTTCAGAGAATGAAAGCATGCATCCTAACAGAGTTTACTCATCAAATAAAAGTGTGCTACTACTGTCGTGCCAACCAAGAGTTACAATGACGTAATATTTTGTTTACAATTGTTAAGTAAAACATTAACTTGTACACTACTTGACCTAACGCGAATCGATAGATCACTTGTGTATTAATCCTATACTGCGGATAGGATTATTACACACGTGATATATCGATTATAAGTCACAGATAACTTTGTAAACAAAACATGACGTCACTGTCACTCTTGGCTGTCAGGACAGTACCTGAAAGCAAATATAGCATATTGTATTGAACATTGAACATCTTTTTAATGTGATACTTAATCCATTTACACCTTGTGACTGGACTAGTTTCAGATGATTCTATACTGGGGAATGTGGTTCATTACTGGAGGCACTGTATAAGGGTTATAAGTTGTCACTATTCTGTAAATCAAAAGTTTTTTTATATGTATTAAACTTACATGGGCTGTAAGAGGTAGGGTGGATATATTTCATGTGTATTTTTTCAAATCAGTTGCCATTTACAAACACAAATTGTCAAGAATAGAATCCTTAGTGATTTCTTTATTTGGGACAGAACTGTACAAGAAATCGTATTACATGTTCGTATATAATGTAAATACATGTTGTAACTGTTGCCTGGAAAAACCGCAGATAGGGGCCGGGACAAATGAAATTCAGGCATTACCGATGTTTGTGAAATAATATTTCCGCGCTTCTGATATTTATCTAATTTCACTTGTATCCTTGGATCCATCAGGCTTTCACTTGCGAACGAAATAGATGGGATGCATTTAAACAGGACCAATATACGACTTGTACTACATTAGCCATCGTCAATATCAGTGCTACTTGACATCCTTTTTTGGGGATGTCTCAGTGGCGCAGTTGGTAGCGTCGATGCCTGGTGTAGTGCTAGGCGGAGCTGTCGAGGCATATTGTCGAGTTGATTTACTGTATCCATCTGTATATAAATATCCCAAAATAGCATTTATTTTGGTTTAAACATAATTTATTCAGATAAGTACATGCATGCATACATACATACAATGTTAAGATGATACGATCTAGCTTATTTAAAGCATCTCATAGAGCATTTATTTTGAATATTAATTGATAAGTTCAAACCTGCTATGCTTTGTCAGCCATTGTTTTCCTCCATTATCGAACATCCAGCGAAATAGAACTTACAGGTTTACTTGCTTGGTGTTAAATAAAAACTTAATATATGTTTGAATTGGCCAAGAGGAATAAGAATGGACTCATTGATTGATAGACAGTCTTAACGTATTCTGATAGTTGGTTTTCGTGGATTAGTACTGTAAGCATGTTCTGCGCGAAAATAGCGGATCAATTCCTACGAGTTGGTAATTATTATTTGTTTGTCCGAAAGATGAAGTCAGTTTCTCTTAGAGTTTCAGTGTTTTAAGTGTTCCTGCCATTTACATCCCGTAACACTTTTGAAGAAGCATGGAGAGATATTGGAACTGGGTAGGTTTGATTTATTATATTTTCATTGAAAACGCTTCGAAACCGATCAAAATAAGTCAGTTCACCCATAGGCACGATGTTAAATGGATAATTTCAAATATATCTAAAAGCTGAAACTCTAGCTCAACTCAGGGGCGGAGCCAGGATTTCTTCTGGAAAGGGGGTTTGTATGTTTTTAAAGGTACGGGGTTAACTTTGCTGATTTTATCTCATTTTTTTTCTAAAATATCTCATTCAAATGAAATAATTTGGTCTCACTGAAACCAAATTAATTCATTTTCATAGAATATTTCAAAAGGGGAGGGGGCGGAAGCGAACCCCCTGAGCCCCTCTGGATCCGCCACTGCAACTCAAAGTAGACAACAGTATCTGAGGTGTTTCAATTGCTTTCGATATCTGCTCAATTTTCCAAGAGTACCCATATTTTGGCCAATTTTACTATAGGAGTGATAGACATTTACTGTAATGTGTGGATCTGCAAAGAAATTTTACCAATGTGATTGAAACCTAGCACCTCTTGCTGCTACTACGCGACTGACAACTATCGCATATGTTGATATTGCCCCTATGAACCCATACCACACAGCTTATCTTGCGCTATCTAGTCCAGAATTGTATAATGAATAAAATATGAATACAAATGTCTTTACGAATAAAAGTCATATCTCATCAGGCTTTATAAGTCTATGGAAACTCCTAAATGGGTACTTTACCAAACAGGGCAAACCCTGATGAAATTGACCATTTAAGCTTCAAATTGTGAATATTCAGAGGGCATACTACTTATCATGCTTATATCACATAGGCCTCCAATAACCGTCAGAGCCGAATTTGAGGTCTAAGTCTTCATCTACATAGGATCCGTATTTTTTATTTTTATCATTTTTTTTTTTGGAGGGGGTGGGGGGGGGGAGTAGAGTAGACGGTGACAAATATTGGTTTCGGTATGCCAAACATCGTTGCCTTTTTGTGATGGGGAAGTCGTTTGAGTTAGCCGAGACATTCCCATCGGATATATATTTTATCTTTTAATTAACTAACAATTTTACAAGTGTTCAATAAGGTAGATTTTCACGTCACCATCTCAACGACAGTGGTGACAGTCGAACTGATGGATCACTTACTTATAATACATCCATTGTTTTACGAGACAGTCATAAACCGTACAAAGGCTCGAATTGGGGAAAATTATTCATGCTCTTTGCTGGCACTGTAAAAATAAGTGTAACATTACACCAATTAAGTTGTTGGCAGCTGAATTGGTGTAATGCCCAGGTCACACATTCACGGATCACCTCGCCGGTTCCACTACGGATCAAATTCCACGGATGACCACGGAAATGACAATTTCCGTAGTCTCGATACGCATGTACAACCCAAGTATTACTACGTATGATTACGGATGCAATACGGAACTATACGGACTAATACGGATTGCCACGGATGATGCAAGATCGTATCCGTGGCTAATCCTGCGTCAAATCCGTGAATAAGTGACCTGGGCATAACCGTTCAACTGCTATGAAAGCTATGCTTTGTTTCGATTTTATACCACCATTACCAACTTTCGCACGAAATATCTCGTGATGTGCAAGGTCTACACTAATGTAGGTGGTATAAAATAGTTATACCATGTTTGCCCACCTGTACGTAAGATAATCCACTCGCTAAAGCTCGTGGATTACCTCCACGTACAGGCGGACAAGCCATGGTATAATTACATGTATTACATATTGATCTGGAGAATAACTACAACAATTACAGGTGGTAATATTTTAACATTTTCACTGGATAAATCTTAAAGCTGCATAGTCTGTAACTTTAGATCTTCTAATTTTAAAAATAATGTTTTTATTGTTCAAGAACACAGTAAAAATACTCAAATTCAGGTAAGCATTTTACCATTTTCGTAAATCTTAACGAATTATCACTATCAAAACAACTGCATTTATGTTAAAACTCAACGGAGGGACGCAAATAATAACAAACTAGAGAGAAAAACACCTATTTGATAAGATAATTCACTTTTCCATGCAGTTTTCAGTTGTACTGAACATTTTAATTGTGAAAACATAGCTTAATTCTACTTTTACAAATGATTTAAAAAGAAAATAAAAAATTTCGAAAAATGTTCATAGTTACAGAATATGCAGCTTTAAGTTGTGTTATAGTAAAGTAAGTGTAAGTTAAGTTGTGTGTTGAATTGCACTTATAGTTTACAGTGTGTTAAAATCTAACTAGATGTCCATTACAGAAGAGTCACAAATTATACCTGCAACCTGAAAGACCATGTACTTGCGGCGCCGAGTTGTTCGCACGCCCGTTACGCCCATTTTGTAGGGCCTACCTTGATACCTTAAAATGCATAGAAATGACCCCCCCCCCCCCGAAAAAAAATAGATAGATAGATAGATAGATAAATAAATAAATAAATAAATAAATAAATAAATAAATAAATAAATAAATAAATAAATAAATAAATAAAGCCCAGTTTTTACGAGGACCCCCAAAAAATCCACAATCACTTGATACCCTAAAATATTCATTTTTCTCTCGAAGCAATATACAAAATATTTTTTTTCTTTCGAGTTTTTCTGAAAACCAGGGCTCGAAAATAGCACTCGTCCGCTCGTATTTACGAGTGCCTCAGGCTGCAGGGCAAGTGAAAATTTTGATAGTTCTTGTGAAAATTACATTTTTTCCCATAGGTGTCAATATAATTGTGATGCAGGGCAAGTGCTTATTTTAAGATATTTCGAGGTCTGAAAACCCTATAAAATAATGAATGTGTTTGTTCTGAGTCCGAACACCAGGGACATGTGTCTGCCGCGGAAGCATCGCTGCTGAGCATCGCAGACCCCCCAGAGCGCAGACCCGTCGCGCCTCATCATGGTCTCCTAAGCCAAAACCATTGAGAATTCGGTAAAATCAGCAAACCGAGCCGTTCCCCTGTAGCGCCCCATCTAATTATGCTAGATTTGATAAGTTGGCACTGTTGTCTAGGTAATGGTTTCGGTATTACTCTCATCGATGTGTGATGTGTATGTTGCTAGAGACTGGAGCAACCCATGCTTATCTGTGTTAATTCTTCAGCATTTTCTTATGTTTGCGAAAGTGAAATAAATGAGTTACGTGAAAACTAGATTTTTTTCAGTGGATATAATAAGACTAGGTATGTTTTTTTGTAGTTAGGAAACACCTTATGACATAATCGTGTAACCATGAAGTTGTAAATATTTTCTTACCCACCAGTTTAAACATATGTTTTGGTGCTCAAAAGAACCGTTCTTTTGCGTACCCACAACATATGTTTTGGTCGAGTGATAACTAAACTTAATTTCAATTACGCACTCTTATCTGGAGACTCTTCTTTCTGACTATTTCCATGGTTTTTGCATATGTTTCAAAGGACCAGTTAAACAAAAAAAATTTAAGCGTAGAATTGCGATTATTTTCTTATCCATTAGTTTTAACATGTGTTTTGGGTGCTCAAAAGAACCGTCTCATCGAGACGGTTCTTTTGAGTACCGACAACATATGTTTTGGTAGAGTAATAACTAAAATTAATTTCAATTACGCAATCCTATCTGGAGACTTCTTTCTGATCTGAAGAATCACATATTTCCATGTTTTTTTTTTGCATCATGTTTGGAGCAACGAAGGATCTAACGAGACTGTGCTGTGCAGCCTTGTCGGAACATTAGCTCCTAGTCTTTTCGATAAGTATTTTACCACCTAACCCGCGTAGAGTCATGAATGGGCCGCGTTGCTACACAGGCAGCTGCTTGACATCGAGCCCACCCCACCCCCACGTTCGGGGAAGGTGTGAGGCGGTTTGATAGGTACACTACGCTAAGGTACCTTTTCATGTTGAAATGTTTACACTTCAAAACTCAGATAAGCATTAATCCAAATATCAAGCAACATCAAGATCTATGTGCTGATAATCTGGCTGCGATTCCGGAATGTCTACCAAAAGAACACAATTACGCAGATTGGGTAAAGTCGGGTATATTCGGACGGGCAGCGACCATGCTTGTTGCATATTTCAAATATTGGAATAAAAAATAAATTAACTAAGCAAACAGTGTAAATCCTGATGAGACGGCCGTCTCATTTGGATTTATACTGTTTGCAAATGTGTGTCCGAGTTTACCTGATGTCCGAATTTACCGACTTTACCCTATTTAAAGCATGCACGAAAGGGAAAAGTCCCTGTCAGACTGCCCAGCAATTTATTGACCCATAAAAAGTCATATATATATATATGAAAAGTATCAAAGTACCCTCCCCATTCATCCGATTTTTTCGTCAGAAACAACCTGGCTGGATAAAGTCAAGAGATAATTTCATACAGCATTGTAATACCTCGACGAGGTAATTGGGATGGGTTGAGCTAAAAAGTCGTTATAAAGCGCCCTTAAGATACCATGCGGCGGCTGAGACCTCGTTTATACGCATCAAGCAACCTGACACGGTCATACCTCATAAAACATAAGGTTTATGCATTTTAACATACTATTAATATGTAGCGAACATGTCAAAATTTCGGTATTTCGTTGGAAACAATGAACCTCACCGCAATTAATCACAAATATAATGAAGACGTAAAGTTACGTCGCCTTAAGCGTTAGTCGTGGGAAAACGTCGACTAAAGTGCGCTGCGTTGAGGTCGCATTATGAGTAACGCACCACGTGAACCACTTCGTAACAGTGGTTTCATTCACCCATCCTGTCGGATGTAGGCAAATAGTGCAGACCAATATCAGACGCCACAGAACACGGTCAGGGTCTCCACTATTTGCTTGCAGAATGTTCTATTTAAATTTGAATGACGTTGAATTTACAACCCAACAACCCTAAATTCGAAATGGATTCGTCCAAATGACAAGGACGGAAAATTCCAACTCAATCTATCCAGTCATGATATCTGCACAGGGCGCATGCACGTTTTAAGATCAATTTAGAGCACATCCAATAAGTTGCATTAATTATCTCACTTTTTTGATTTCAGAAAACACCAACTATGACTCAATCTACCCGGTCATGATATCTGCGCAGTGCGCATGCACGTTTTAAAGAACAATTTAGAGCATATCCAATAAGTTGCATTAATTATTTCATTTTTTTTAATTTCAGAAAATACCAACCCAATGCAAAGGTGGACGATCACGTCGATCAGAAGAATCAACTCTTACTCCACTTGGGAATTACCACTTTACTGCTCTTGATATGTCTATGCAAGAAAAGGAGTACGAATACTTGTAGACACGAACAGTATCTCCACAGAATTCAGACAGCAAAGATATTGAAATTGACGTGGACTTATCCAAGACTTCATAAGGCATTTGGCTGAAAAAGTAAACATTATGTGAAGTGAGTGAATTGAATTGAAGTGGACGTCTTTATGTGTGTCATAGTGTCAGACCGTCCGGTATGAAGTTTGAATTTATAAATGTGGTTCTTGTTAATGTGTTGGTATAGTATTGTCTTTGAGAGAAATTAAGAATCTGGTACTTCATGGACTGTTTCTAAAAGACAGGGTTTGTCAGTGTGCCCAAGATATCAAGAAAAGTTAACTGCAAGATGACGAACACGAAGCCAGTATCGAAGCCCCGCAGTCGTGCTTTTGTTGCCAAGTTTTTGTTAGTATCTGTGATATTATTGATATGTTTACAGTATTTAGTTAATATGGTTGTGTATAAGAGAAATCATTCCACTATTCTCACTGTGATAAGCCTTGCCTTTGAGAATGGTAGCACTTCTGGAGAGTTTCTTCGCCAATTCGTCACGCCGACGACGACAGAAAAGCCACTGGAACCATGTCCCTTGATATCCCCATATCTAAGTAAGTACAATAATAATTTTCCCACCATTGAGTGAATTAGGAGGCAAATGTCACTCAAGGGTGGGAAACTCAGACATTGCCTCCGATATCCCCATATCTAAGTAAACTTGTACATTAATAATTTTCCTACCATTGAGTGAATTCGGAGGCAAATGCCTGATGGTTGCCTTCGAGTTCATTCAAGTGTGGGAAACTCTGACATTTGCCTCCGAGTTCACTCAAGGATGAGAAACTATGACGCTTGCCTACGATTTGACTTAATGTTTGGAAACACTGTAGTCATACCACTACGGCAAATTGGGTCTCGTCACTTATTCCGGTGTTAAGGTAACTTTCTCATCATGTTCAATTTCTTCATTTAATCACAGATAAACGCCCCAAAATGCTTGGGTTCCGATTGGTTTTTTGTTCATCGAAATCACATTGTATCTTTTAGCTTTAAAAATTATATGAAAACTTTAACGTTTGATGTCTAGGCATGAAATAACTAATTACGGTTTCGTCATTGTGGACATTTAATCAATGACGAAACCGTATTATTATGACTAAACCGTAATTCACATTTTTTAATATAACTGTAAACATACACATTTAAAATCTGATTTTATCTCCGTTTTGGCAAAACAACACAGAGGTTGTTAACTAGACGATGCAATCTCGAAGCAAACATGTTCGAAAGTTCTCATTTTTGTCAGCCTTTATTTGAAGGTAATTTTACTATAACACCGGAGTCGGTGACGAGACCAAAATTGCCGTAGTGGAATGACTACAGTGGGAAAACTCTGGCATTCGCATCCGAGTTTACTCAAGGGTGGGAAACTATGACACGGCCTCTGAGTTCGCTCAAGGGTGGACAACTCTGGACATTTGCATCAAAGATCACTTAAGGATGGGAAACTATGACGTTTGCCTCCGATTTAACTTAATGTTGGGAAACTCTGATATTTGCCTCCGAGTTCACCCAAGGGTGGTAAGCTATGACATTTGCGTCCGAGTTCACACAAAGGTGGGAAACTCTGACAGTTGCCTACGAGTTCACTCAGGAGTGAGAAGCTACATAAACGGAGTCGTAGGTTCCGATGAGGAAATCTTATGTGAGTCTTTCATGTCAAGTGCGGCCGGCTGAAAAAACGCAAGTTTTTAATTTTTAATGCACGTAAGAAAATGCAATGCTCTGCTCCTGCTCCGAGGTTATAAAACGTTTTTTCATACTCAACTCAGCTGAGCACGACATTTATTCTTCTCATAATTGTTGGCATTTATTTGTTGGCGTTTAAACATTTATTAGCATGATAAATACAACATATGAGAGACTTAACGCAAGAAACTTCTTTATTTGTTGGTCTTTTAGTTTGTATGAGCAGTGGAAAATTCGTGCTCAGTTGAGTTGAGCATTAATAAAGTTTTATAACCGCGGGGCCTGATCTTAGTTCGGAGTGAGCTACAATTTGCACACGGTTTTGCCTGAATCGTTTGTTGATTGGCATCTAGCATTTCTTCATACTCGTGTTCAAATGATAAAAACGTGTTTTGATAGTCGAAATGTGCGGATTAATTGTCTTATCCTTCCCCGTTGACGAAAAGTAAGACTTGAGACGCTTCCAATGAGTACAGTGGCGGATCCAGAGGGGTTCAGGGGGGTTGCTCGAACCCCCTTACCTCTCCCGTTTTTAAATATCCTATGAAAATGAAATAATTTGGTCTCAGTGAGACCAAATTATCTCATTTTCATGGGATATTTTAGAAGAATGAGATAAAATCAGCAAGGCGAATACATACGAACCCCATTCCCAGAAATCCTGGATCCGCCATGGAGTACCTAAATAGATATATTCTTGACGAAGGGTTACACAATGATTCTACCAGGGCAAGTGGCTGTTGACCAGGGTTAGTTACATGTACTTTACAATGTTACATGCATAGAAAAGTTTCAGTTTCAATTACAGCTGCTAACAATTGGATCCATATCCATTGTTTCATTTCCTACAGGAATGAAATGCTCGTATTATCTATTTGTATAGTGAAAGAAATGCTTACAAAACGCCAGATCAAATAACAGCATGAGATTTTCACCGTATAATTTGACGGTACATTGTATTTACCACATAGCCGGCCAGTGAAGACTCAATCGAACTGCAGTCACTGCTCTGACACGCAAAGCACGACATGGTCGAAGAGAACAGTTCAGTCCTGCCCAAAGACTTGCGTTTAAAGAATAACATTAGATCCGCTTTCTTATGGTCTGGCTCACTGTTAATATTTATTTTGTGCGCTAAGTCAGACTAATAGAAATTGATAATTAAAAGTATGCTCACCCTGGGACTAGTTGAATAAAGCAAACCAACTCGTTAGATAACGCGCGACTTTATTTCAAAATTGATTTTAACTTATTTAAGGTAACTACTGTAGGCCGCCGCTAGACAAAAATATTTGCGAATGCCAGAATTTTCCTCCATTGAGTGAACTCAGAAGCAAATGTCATAGTCTCCCTCGGAGGCAAACGTCAGGGTTTTCCAGATTTGAGTTTACTCGGAGGCAAATGTCAGAGTGTCCCACCCTTGAGTTAACTCGGAGGCAATTGTCAGAGTGTCCCACCCTTGAGTGAACTCGGAGGCAAATGTCAGAGTTTTCCAACATTGAGTTAACACGAGGGCAAATGTCAGAGTTTTCCATCATTGAGTGATCTCGGAGGCAAATGTCAGATTTTCCCACCCTTGAGTGAACTTGGAGGCTTATGTCAATACAGAAACCCAATCAACGAAGATTATCAATAATAATAAGCTTTAAAACGGTGTTTGCTTGTTTACACTTCGAAAAGTTATGATAAACGATATTTTGTCTTATAGAAGTTTTACTGTACTTGTTTTATTCGCTAATCCATACAAAACATCCAAAATTCGAACTTCCATTTTCCTATATACTCGAGAATTCGAAATGAATTTGGGATACACTAAATTCATATAAAAGGACCTATACATGAGGCTATTTTAATCAGCTCAAATAAAAAATACCCGTGTTTAGGGTAACCCGAACTTCCTTTATTAACTGGTAAAACCGAGATTTTTTCAGGTTTTCTGGGAAAAGTATCTAATTTTATCCTTTTTTAAAGGCGAAATGCCTTTCAAAATGCCTAAAAGTATATTTTTTTCCAGAAAAAAAATAAAAAATACGTGTGCCTACCCAACTTATTTTTTATTTGGCCTAAATAGGATCACTTGGACTAACAAGCCAATGTTTACCCTTTGTTTCAGAAGGACGAGTATCCGTGAATCTTCAGATTCCAGCCTGGGCCTATGTCGAGGAACAGAATCAGATTCTGTCAGCTGGGGGTCGCCATAAGCCGAGCAATTGCCTAGCCCGCCACAAAGTTGCCATCATTATACCATACAGGGATAGGGAGGTTCATCTAAAAATATTTCTACAAAACATTCATCCATTCCTGAGGAGCCAGCAGCTTGATTACGCCATATTTGTTGTGGAACTGGTAAGTTACAGGCCATCAGATTTATGGCGGGCTGGGTCATTGTACCATGATTTCAAAATATGGCCCATCACTTTCAAAGGCAGTGGGCCCATCCTTTTTAGTTGTGGAAATATCTCACTCATCTTACAGCGAGTCTACGAACTACACAAAACGGAAAGTACATGTAGGTTGTCAATACAGTAAAACATGTTTAAGCAGCCACTCAAACAAGACAAACCAAAGACCTTAATAACAAATGGTACCTTAATGAAGGCCGAAAGGATTGCAGAATGCTCCCCTTGGAGCATTCTGCAATACTTTTGACCTTCATTAAGCGATCCCCTTGTAGCATTCTGCAATACTTTTGGCCTTCATTAAGCGATAATTGGTCTTCTTTTTTGAGTGGCCACTTAAAGACATAAAATTTTAGCAATAATACTGGTACCACTCAGTATGACTCTCTCCAGGGGTCCTACTGGGCAGATCAAAAGGACAGTCATAATGAGGTGATTATGACTTCCCTACAGGGGCAATAAAGTGGTCCAATGAAGGGATTAGGTAATTTATGATAAAATTTTGATCTTTATCCTAGTGAAAGAAATTGTGTTGTATACAGGTAATTCCCCATTTGAGGCCCCTTTAATTTTGTGAGATATTTAAACTGTCCCTTATCAGTTAATCCTTTAATGATCTCTATTTGACAGTAATATGTGCCTTTAAGACAGGTTTTAAGGTATTATCAGCAGTCAATATACATATATGCATAGAAGTGTCTGTGTGCTGGTAAAGCATACTACCCAAATGTTAACTGTGGTTAGTTTGATATGCTTGGACCCATTATTTCAGAAAATGACCCACCAATTTTTGCTTCATGAGTCACTTCGGCCCACCGTCTGAAGTCCTCAAGTTAGATACTTGATTATGCCATATTTGTAGTGGAACTGGTAAGTTAGATACTAGATAATGCCATATTTGTAGTGGAACTGGTAAGCTAGATACTTGATTATGCCATATTTGTAGTGGAACTGGTAAGCTAGATACTTGATTATGCCATATTTGTAGTTGAACTGGTAAGCTTGATACTTGATTATGCCATATTTGTAGTGGAACTGGTTAGTTAGATACTTGATTATGCCATATTTGTAGTGGAACTGGTAAGTTAGATACTAGATTATGCCATATTTGTAGTGGAACTAGTTAGCTAGATACTTGATTATTCCATATTTGTAGTGGAACTAGTACGTTAGATACTTGATTATGTCATATTTGTAGTGGAACTGGTAAGTTAGATACTAGATTATGCCATATTTGTAGTGGAACTAGTTAGCTAGATACTTGATTATTCCATATTTGTAGTGGAACTAGTTCGTTAGATACTAGATTATGCCATATTTGTAATGGAACTGGTAAGTTAGATACTTGATGATGCCATATTTGTAGTGGAACTGGTAAGTTAGATACTTAATTATGTCATATTTGTAGTGGAATTGGTAAGCTAGATACTTGATTATGCCATATTTGTAGTGGAACTGGTAAGTTAGATACTTGATTATGCCATATTTGTAGTGGAACTGGTAAGCTAGATACTTGATTATGCCATATTTGTAGTGGAACTGGTAAGTTAGATACTTGATTATGCCATATTTGTAGTTGAACTTGTAAGTTAGATACTTGATTATGTCATATTTGTAGTGGAAATGGTAAGTTAGATACTTATTTATGTCATATTTGTAGTGGAACTGCAATGTTAGATACTTGATTATGCCATATTTGTAGTGGAACTGGTAAGTAAGATACTTGATTATGCCATATTTGTAGAGGAACTGGTAGTTAGATACTTGATTATGCGATATTTGTAATGGAACTGGTAAGTTAGATACTTGATTATGTCATATTCATTGTGACAATGGTCAGTTGGCAGCTTGATTTTGTCATATTTGTAGTGGAAATGGTAAGTTGGCAGCTGGATTTTGTCATATTTGAGCCGCGGTATGAGATTTCCAACAATGTGGCATTTTGACAAGTGTAGACTCATACGAGCCTCTGCAGCCTCCTTTTAAGCTTAGAAACTCCAAATGGTGTTCAGTCAGTAGCTTAACATTCATAGAATATTCAAGTGACTAGCAAAGGCTCTGATCAGACTGCGCGTATCTGAGGCTTTGCTGGTCCCACATACCACATTGTTGGAAATCTCATGCACTGGCTTATTTGTAGTGGAAATGGTAAGCCAGCATTTTGGTTTTGTCACATTTATAGAAGAAATGGTAAGTAAGCAAATTGATTGTGCCATATTTGTTATGAAAGTGGTAAGTTAGAAGCTTCAATATGTCATTTGTAGTGGAAATGGTAAGTTAGTATCTTGATTTTGCCTTATTTGTAATAGAAATGGTTAGCTGGTAGGTTGTTCATGTTATATTTGTAGTGAAAACGGGAATTTGGTAGCTTGTTTATGTCATATTTGTAGCGGAAGTCAGTACCATGATTATGTCATATTTGTAGTTTGTTTGTTTGTTTGTTTTGTTGCTTTACGTCCCAAGTCAACAGCTATGGTCATTGCTGGACGGTCAGTTCACCTAACCACACATTTTCCTGGGCAGACTTGAGCAAGCGGTTAACCAGTAATTCGAGCACATACTTTCGCTTGTAACTGACAACAACCCTTCTTGAATGAATCAGCGGAAGGGAGGAGAAGGACCGTAGAAATCATTTCATGATCAATCTCCACGAAAGTATGGGACCGGACCGGGATCGAACTCGCGACCCCTGGATCTGCAATCAGACACGCATCTGTAGCCAGACACGTTACCGACTGCGCTCCGCGGCCCGGCTCATATTTGTAGTGGAAATGATAAGTTGGCAGCTTGCTTGATTTCGCCTTATTTGTAGATGTAAGGGATCACTAGAAGCTTGATCATGCCATATTTGTAGTGAAAATGGAAAGTTGGCAGCTTGGGCATGTTATATTTGTAGTGGATATGGAAAATTGGCAGCTTGATCATACCTTATTTGTAGTGGAAATGGAAAGTTGGCAGCTTGGGCATGCCATATTTGTACAGGAAATCGTGAGTTAGAAGATTAATTGTGCCATATTTGTAGTGAAAATGGAAAGTTGGCAGCTTGGGAATGCCATATTTGTAGTGGATATGGAAAATTGGCAGCTTGATCATACCTTATTTGTAGTGGAAATGGAAAGTTGGCAGCTTGGGCATGCCATATTTGTACAGGAAATCGTGAGTTAGAAGATTAATTGTGCCATATTTGTAGTGGAAATCGTAAGTTAGCAGCTTGAATACGCCATATTTGTAATGGGAATGCTAAGTTGTGTCATATTCGTTGTGAAAATGGTATATTAGAAGCTTGACTGTCATTTTCATAGTGATAATGGTAAGTTTGTAGCTTAAGGCCAGAATTTTTTTATTAGTTGATTAACAAATCCTCCTACTGTAATTTTCCAGAAAGTAGAAAAAAAAAATTATCCGCCGACTCTAAATATTATTTTTTTTGTTGAAAAAAATAATATATTTTTGCGGTTCTGTTTGTGTATTTTCGAGGGTGACACCGTTAAAAGCGATTGTCCTATGCAGGAAACTTATGAAATATTTAAAGATTTAGTAAAGACTGTTGATTTACTTTACTAGTTTAACTGTTTGTTCTGGAGATATCAAACAAACTCTGAAAAAAGCTCTGGAAATGACCAGGTTTTTTTTCAGAACTTTTTATTTATTTTTGTTCGTGCCCCGACCCTAAATCTGAAAAAAAATCCCGTAAATCAACTGTTAAAAAATTCTGACCTAAATATTATAAGTTGACAGCTTCAATGGTTAGGCTATGTTTGTAATGGGGACTTGATTATGCCATAAATGTAGTGGAAATACCATCACTCGCTTCTTTTGAAAAATGATTATAAGTCGCGCTCCGTCAAACATGTCATGCAACAGAGCAAAAACTGCTTGACAGATACTGTAGATCATGATCAACCACCGTCTGAAGAAACTGGCTCATCTGGATCCACACTGTATGCACGGTATGTGCTTTGTGGGGGTTCAGAAAGAAAGACCGTACGATTTATGTAATTAATAGCTTATTCAAAATATAACTGAACAACTAAAATGAGATAATATATTTTCAATGAAAATACAGTTTAAAGCAAGTAATAAAATATTATTTGTTTATAAGCTAGCGGTTAATCTTGAATTTGACCCTTTCATATTTTGGTGGAATTTCCAAGCTGGCATATTATATGTGGTGGAGTCTGTTAGCTAGCCGCTTGGCTATTCTGTATGTGTTGATACTAATATTTGGCAATATTATTTTAATAGCATCGCACTTCTTTGACCTTTGTTGAATTCGTCAGTGTTTACTAGATGCAGTAATTTATCTATTTACTCTGTTTTCAGGCCCCTAGGGTACGTTTCAACCGGGCTGCACTAATGAACATAGGATTTATAGAAGCAAGCAAGACGTACGACTTCGATTGCTTTATATTCCACGACGTCGATCTACTTCCGGAAGATGACAGAAATCTTTATGTCTGTCCCAGTATGCCCCGTCACATGTCAGCCGCCATTGATAAACTAAATTATAAGTAAGTACATGTTATTACTACATGTCCCAATATGCCCGTCACAGGCAAGTCAACATGGATTAATTCAGTTATAAGTTAGTTCACATCTGCCTCAGTATAAACAAACAGCAGGTAGTTGCCTTTTATAAAATCTACATTAGAAGTTAGTTATTATTTGCCTCAGCATAAAGATATACAAAGTCATTCACCATTGATAGATAGCTTATACCTGCCTCAGCATACAGTGGCATAAGTCAGTCGACATTGATAAACTCAGTTATAAAGATAGTTTATACCTGCCTCAGCATATAATGGCACAAGTCAGTCGACATTGATAAAATCAGTTATAAAAATAGTTTATACCTGCCTCAGCATACAGTGGCACAAGTCAGTCGACATTGATAAACTCAGTTATAAAAATAGTTTATACCTGCCTCAACATACAATGGCACAAGTCAGTCGACATTGATAAACTCAGATATAAAAATAGTTTATACCTGCCTCAGCATAAAGTGGCTCAAGCCAGTCGACATTGACAATTCATTTATCTGCCTCAGCACGAAGAGACACAAGTCATGCGTCATTGTTAAATTCTGTAAAATAAACATTCAAATCTGCTTAGCATGCCAGCATAAAACACACGTCATTCGCCATTGATACATGCATTATAGGTTTTTTCATATCTGCATCAGCATGAATAGGCACAAGTCTTTCGCCATTTATAAACTCAAGTTAAAGACAGTTCACATTTGTCTCAGCATACACATATACAAGACGTTCGCCATTTATAATCTCAATTTAAAGACAGTTCACATTTGTCTCAGCATACACAGACACAGGTCAGTCACCATTTATTAATTCAGTTTATGTTAGTTCAAAAACAGACACAATTCAGTTGCCCTTGATAAAGTCTACGTTAGAAATTTGTATACATCTGCCTCAGAACAAAACAGACACTAAGTAAGGAAGAAGGCAACGATCAGGAATCAATAAAATCAAGTACCACACCTGACCAAGGACACCGTATGGGAAAGTGACAAAAACACAACTAAAAAAACATCACATACAAGAGAGTAGAGAGGTCAGCCCTTTCCCTAAATGTGACCATAAGGCTACAAGAAACAGACATAACAGCATGGCTAATATAAACACAAATAACATAAAAGACCCACAAAAGAAGCACTGCCAAGTCATTCACTCACCAATGATTAACTCATTTATAAAGAAGATTTCCATCTGCTTCAGCATAAACAGGCACAAGTCAGTCGACATTGATAAATTCAGTTAAAGAATAGTTCACACCTGCCTCAACACATTAGCATAAAACACACACGTCAGTCGACATTGATAATTCACTTATAAGTTAGTCCATATCTGCCTCAGCATAACACATAAGTCAGTCAACATTGATAATTCAGTTATAAGTTACTGTGCGTACAGGAATTCAGTGAACAACGCTTTCTTGCGTTTATTTCATTATGTGCAGACTAATCGCAGAATAAACATCAGAATTTAATACATCTATACACCGCCTTATCGGTGATATTTTTTTCGTAACAAAAGGTATTGCCATATGGGCTGTGATATGATGGAATTTGTCCTCATTTGAGCATCTGCATTTTTTAATTTACCCTAAACGCACCTTTATACGGATCGCTGCCTTCAGTTGACTATGGACGAATACTTATACAGTTTTGTAAGACGAAGAAACGTGTCATATAGGAGAAGGGTTTCGTATCATATCAAAATAGTTCCACCAAATGCAAATTATGGTCATAGTTTTGGGCTCATTGAATTTTTACATAAATGAAAATATTGAGGCCTTCCCAGTGGGTACCCATCCGCTTGTTCCTATGAAATGAATCGCTGTGTTCCGTTGTTCCTCAATTTCAAAATCTTGATTTTCTGTGTTCCCTGCTCCTTGAAAGTTTTATCCCTCTGATTACCAGATTTTAAACAATTTTCTAAATTGTTTATTAAATAAATTGAGCTTTCTATCTGTTTATTTTAAATACTGATGTGTTGACACCAGGCAATGCAAAATATGCATCGTAATTCCGGGCAACTATAATTGATTACGAAAAAAAAGACCACAGGGCTCACCCGGTAGGCATGATCCAAGTGAAAATAGACTCATCCAATAAAAATAATGCTCGTTCAGCCCTTTAACAGTTGAGTTCAGAAAGAGAAACTAATGATGGGGTTGGAATGTACTTGAAAATAGGTTGGGGGGGGGGGGGGGGGCTGAAAACTTAATTTTCATGCGAAGTACATCATAGGCTTTAAATTATGCACCATTCATTTGTAACCACAGCTTCACCCAAGCCCCTGAGCAGGGCGGGGTAAGCCTGGCAAATGTGCTGTGATTTTACTTTTATATTGTCTCCATAATGCGGAGGAAATGTAGGTGTTTGATAGACATAGGCAACCATGGCAGTGCAGTATAATAACAGACTGCGGGGGGAAACTGTCATGGTTTTGCCAGCTAGCTGCCCCCACAGTGTGTTGGTAACTATGGGGAACTGCAGAAACAAAATCAAAGTCCTCGACATTCCCCTGGGCGGGGGGGGGGGGGGGGGCAATGGACACAAGTGACTAGTGCATAAAGGCGAAATAAATGATGCCCACCAGTCATTTGTAAGGACGCCCCAGGCGAGTAAATGAGCTGTTAGTACAGGGTCATACCGGGGGCCTGCAACCTGAAAATCAAAGTCCCCGCCGTTCCCCCGCTCTGTGGGCTGTACTTACGAACGACTTGTGCATTAGACGATGTAGAGCACAGCCACATGATGTGTGTGACTCCCGTTAACATATCTGATGAAAAGCTTCCTCCTTATTTTTTTTTTAAATATTATTATCTGTTGCACTTGTAATATTTATCCTAGAGCTGTCGAGCAAGCAACAGAAATATATGAGGCCACGACGCGAGAAAACCTGTCTTCTGGGTTTCCCCCAGAGCGAGTCTCAAACCAGTCTCCTCAGCTTAACAGGCTAGCAAGAAAATTGAAGCTTCGCTCGAAGCGAGTCTAGATATGACTACCAAAGAGCAGATAACACAGTTGCTGATGAGACTGCGCGGATACGTAGGCTGATATGCGCCTTTGTTGCTACAAATCACCGAAGACAATTTTTCTTAGTCGCAGTCCAATTTACCATGAACGCTTAGAAAGCAAGATACGAAATTTGATTTTCGTGAAATATGATATAACTCAGACAGAATTGATATTTGTGCAGTTTCGTCAAAAGCATTTGCAGTGTGCATGTAGACAGTCACACACCAAGGGTTATCCTGCTAGTGACCGTTTTCTTTATCATACAACCTGATAAACATGATAAACATGGTAATCATTGAACTGTATAGACCACGTGCTACCCATATGAAATACATTGGGGGAAAATGAGGAGTTTTCTAAATTGAAAACGACTAAGCTATTTTATTTTACAATAGATTCCAGACTTATTTTCCAATCTTAAATGTTCAAACATGCAAGTGTATATTAGGCGGTGATATATTATATGCATGTGCAAAATTTCAGTCCGAAATGATATCATTAAAGACATTTTAAAAAAGAAAAACGATGTTCACTGAATTTCTGTACGGACTATAGTTCAAATCTGCCTTAGCATATATAGGCACAAGTCATTCGCCATTAATAAATTCAGTTAAAGAATAGTTCACAGAAGCCTCAACTCGTCAGCATAAAACACAAAGTCAGTCAACATTTATAATTCAGTTATAAGTTAGTTCACATCTGCCTCAGAATATATAGGCAGAAGTCATTCGTCATTGATAATTCAGTTAAAGAATAGTTCACACCTGCCTCAACACGTCAGTATAAAACACACAAGTCAGTCAACATTGATAATTCAGTTATGAGTTAGTTCACAACTGCCTCATCATATTTAGGCAGAAGTCATTCGTCATTGATAATTCAGTTAAAGAATAGTTCACACCTGCCTCAACACGTCAGTATAAAACACACAAGTCAGTCAACATTGATAATTCAGTTATGAGTTAGTTCACAACTGCCTCATCATATTTAGGCAGAAGTCATTCGTCATTGATAATTCAGTTAAAGAATAGTTCACACCTGCCTCAACACGTCAGTATAAAACACACAAGTCAGTCAACATTGATAATTCAGTTATGAGTTAGTTCACAACTGCCTCATCATATTTAGGCAGAAGTCATTCGTCATGGATAAATTCAGTTAAAGAATAGTTCACAGATGCCTCAACAATTCAGCATAAACAGACACAAGTCATTCGCCATGGTTAAATTCAGTTCACGATAATTCACATCTGTCACAGAACAAACAGACACAAGTCAGTGGCGATTAATAAATGCATTACAAGTGTGTTCTCATCTGCATCAACACGAATTGGCACAAGTCTTTCGACATTTATAAACTCAGTTTAAAGGTAGTTCATATCTGTCTCAGCATAAACAGGCACAAATCAGTCGCCATTGATTAATTCAGTTTATGTCAGTTCATATTTGCCTCAGCATAAACAGGCACAAATCAGTCGCCATTGCTTAATTCAGTTTATGTCAGTTCATATTTGCCTCAGCATAAACAGGCACAAATCAGTCGCCATTGATTAATTCAGTTTATGTCAGTTCATATCTGCCTCAGCATAAACAGACACAATTCAGTCGCCATTGATAAATTCATTCATATCTGCCTCAGCATACAGACACATGTCATTAGCCATATGTTATGACCTAATAAATTTATACTATAGAAACTTGATGTGTTTCAATCGGTGACAGTTGTGCATTTCATCTAAATATAACGTCGCAATGCGGCAATCACCGTCCGCGGGATACATGGCAGCAGATGGCTCCACTGCCATTTAAGCCTGTTCAAGGATATTTGGAATTGTGTTCAGTAAATGCTTGTGCTGGAAAGGAATGTATATAACAATGACGATATATCATTCCTTTCGGTGTATGAACGTTTGCCAAGCCCTCGTGTGATAACGTGTTGCAGCCCTCAGGCTCAGGCTGCAAAACATTATCACACTCGGGCTTGGCAAACGTTCAAACATGGAAAAGAATGTTTTATCCTCTTATTGCTGGGTATTTTTTCATGCTTTAGTTTAAACAATATTTATTTCGAAAGTACAAAGCATGTTTCAACAATACAATAATATATAAGCAAATAACAGGATTTGAAAACAAGCAATACTGCTTATATGAATCATTTCCTGCTTCATTTCATGCTTTATTGTAGACTGCTGATTTTTTTCAAAATTAACGTTTTTTTTTTTAAAAAAAAGGAGAAAATATATTTCTGAAACACTATCAGAGTGTCAAACGGCTTGGATCCAGACCAGGACCGACGTTCTGTCGGTCCTGATCTGGGTCCAAACTGTTTGCAAAAGTTATCAGCAGACGGCACAAGTTGTCGCAAGCAAGGAAGAGTTACCACATACTACTTGCTAATTCTGTTTTTATGGTGTTTTCAGGCTCCCATACCCACAGATATTCGGAGGAGTTAGTGCAATATCAAGAGACCACTTTATAAAGATAAACGGGTTTTCTAACTTTTATTTTGGCTGGGGAGGAGAGGACGACGACATGTATAAAAGGTATAAAATAGCCGTGACATGTGATTTCCAACAATGTGGTATTTTGACAAGTGTAGACTCAGACGAGCCTGTGCAGCCTTCTTTTTAGCTAAGGAACTCCAAATGATCTCCAGACAGAAGCTTTACAACCATAGAATACTCAAGCGGCTAGCAAAGGCTCTGCGTATGCGCAGGCTGATCTGAGGTTTTGCTGGTCGCACATATCAAATTGTTTGAAATCTCCTGCATTAATGTGATTTTAGGCTTTATTTTGCCAATATCGTGCCGTAAGATTCGGCATTTTCGTAAAGACACAAGAATTAAAATTTCACTGGGGCGAGTTGTCCTGTGGCGAGTATTTTTAGGTGGGTCGACTTGTCTTGGGACGATTTTGTTTTCGGGCGAGTTAAAGTTCTTCAATAATTTTCTTACTGATCATTCAAAAGCGGTGCTTCTTTTTTATACCCTGTTAGATGTTTATGTTTCGTGTTTGTCTGTCAGACTATCTGATCTGTTCCTTGCAGCCTTCTGAACATCTGCTTGGAACGGGCATGACTCTTTGCTCTCTTGTAAGTGATGTTTTCTTCTTTTTTTTGTCACTTTACCATGTTGTTGCCTGTGTTTATAGGTGTGGTACTTGATTGTATCGGTTCCCGATCTTTGTGTTCTTTAGCACCTTTTTTCTGATTTTCACGGTCTGTTATGGTCTACCCGCATAGTAATGGACACACCCAAGATCAGAGTGACACATAGGAGAGGGGATGGGGATGGGAGGTATGTGCTCCCAAAAATGCAGAATTGATCTCCCCAAACCCTTAAAACATCCTCAGCTCTCTGAACGTGCACTGCTCAAAATATTTAAAGGAACACCTGATAATTTTCCATTGTTGATAATGTTAACCCCTGTCCTATAGACAAGCCATACATTTCACTAGACAATAAGGCAGAAACCCAGTTTTGTATTGTGATCAATGGCAAAACATGCAGTGTTCCTTTAAATAATTTGAGCAGTTTGCCATTGTTTCTCAAATCGCTAAAATTTAATCAGCTTCTCAACAAATTCCCAAGAATATAAGCTAATTCTCCCTAAAATGTATTTTTCCTTCTAGCCCGTAGGAATAAATTCACATGGATCTACTTTAAAACCATGAAGCTATACATGAGGGTATGACTTAATGTTTACTTAATTCTTTTTGAGTTATACATGTAAAGACAATTTTTGTTCGTTTCATTTGATGCTGTACGTCCCAGTCAACAGCTATGGTCATTTTGGGATGGTCAGTTCACCTAACCACACGCATTTCCATGGCAAGCCTGACTAAGTGACCGGTACTTCATGCACATTCTTTCGCTTGTAACTGACAACAACCCTTCTTGAATCAGCGGAAGGAAGGAGAATGACACAAGACATTATTTCATGATCAATATCCGCGAAAGTATGGGACCTAGCCGGATCGAACTCGTGACCCCTCGATCTGCAGTCGGACACGTTACTGACTACTATATAGGAAAAAACATGGCATATAATTAATTCAATGTTAAACATGCTAGTATGAGGCCGTTGCTGTACCTGGTAGAGTAGGTTTGGATGATTTCTTGGCTATGATATCGTTTTCACTTTCTAAATTTCAACCTATCTGGAATAGTCAGAATTTTTTTCTTTTTCAGCGCTGCCAGGTATACGATAAGCCTCCTTTTTTCTAAGAAAAAGTATATGACTGACCCAGTTTTCATCATTTTTATAAGAATGGTCCCATTTTCGGACAACCCTCTATATAATAACACGTTATTTATCTGTAAACTTTATTTGCAGACAGCAAAGAGGGTATATAAAAATATGAATATGTAAACATTTTGTTCAATCGAGTATATGAATAGGTCATTTTTTCGAAGACCAGGTATATGATAGGATTAAACCACGAGGATTAAGCCAAACTGGGAAACACCTATCAAGAGACATAATGCAGTGTGTATAAATTGGTGATGAAAATTAAAGAGTAGCCTCCCTGACTATGTTTATTTTTAATTATAAATCATTCTATTTACATGTATTTATTTCATTAATTTGAAAACGGACTTTTTTATATGATGAATATTGAACTATCTTAATCGTTAATGATTTATCATTATCGTAAATATTTCAGTAACTGTTGTTAGTTTTGTTTTATATTTTACCTTTTATATTTTACCTTTAATTTTTCAAATGTACTTACTTTTTATAATTAAAAAATCATTTCAAGTCCACGACGGAAACATGATCCATATGTGTCGCTTATATATTCGGGAAGACGATGTGTCGCCTGCTTAAAATAAGCGGTTATCTTTGAAGTCATCTCTCATGACACGCTAACAAAACATGGAACAGCACACAGAAATTCAAGTTGTGCTGCTTCTTCAAAAAGATTTTAATGGTGCATATATACTGAACAGCAAAAGAAACGCATATTTTGCATATTTGGTACAGTGTATAAATTGGGGTTTAAATACTGATCTAATGATATGTAAGGTAACACTGATGTATTGAACATGTGAATTATCAAATGCATCACAAATGGATGGCTCATTGGAATAATGATAATTAAGGGGCGTAACTCTGGGCGTAATAAAAGAACTCATAATAAATGCGACTTTCGAGGTGGTGTATGCCTAAAACCACTGAACGGATTTGAATGGAAATCACTCTGCGTGATGATCATGACATACAGACTTCTTATGAAGTTTAAGTGTTCCGATATTCTTTACGGTGGACTATTGTGGCCCAGTTACATTATCGGACAATTAACCGGAAGTGTGTTTAATACAGGCATGAAAGGGTCCAAACATTTGTTTTTAACGGTTCTGTTGGACACTACCTGACTTGACGCCAATCATACTGTTCCAGATATTCTTACACCCCAAAGATTTCGGTGGTTTTCAATACCAATGCAAAAAATGCAAAAAATGAAAGATTTTGGGATTAGCAGTATAATTTCTACAGCAGTGAATTTTAAAGTTTTATGCTGTTTTCTCATCTGTTACAGTGTGTTATCGTGGCATGCAATGAAATGGCATTCAAACCGTGTGTTTTCCAATGTACGGCACTGTTTTTGCGCGTTTTGCATTAATGAACCAAAACAATAATTAACTGTCTAATTACGAATAAAATGGTATGTAACGAACGCACGAGTCCGTTCAAACATGTTCATATCATTTAGGGTAAAATTTGATAAGGGTTTCTGGTATTAAATGGATATTGAAAATATGCGTTTCTTTTGCTGTCAAGTATACATGTTGATACAGTTAGTTAAGAAAAAGTCCACTTTGTATTTTGAATAATAGCGATCAAATTAAAAAAGATGTATTTCTGTCCCTTAAATGTGTTTTAATCTTAGCAAACAGTGCAGACCTTGATGAAATACCGCCTTAAGGTGGGTGTTCACACTATTTGGTGCATTTTTGGCCAATTCAAATTTGTACAAAAAGACCATTTTCAAAGAAATATCAACCAAAGCTCTTTATCAATTTGAAGAGTGTTTGTTTTGCAATACATCCAAGCTATTATTTAACAGAAACATCATTTCCATTTTATAATATTCCAATCGAAAAAGATGGTATTGCTAAGCTGGTAAATAAAATTGTTTTCAAAAAGGGAAACAGATATACATGTTATAATACTTGCAAAAGCTTGTTTATGAGCATGCTGAGTGCATCTGCTAATTTTTAATTTATTCCAATGCATTGTTTAACCATATAAACCAAAAGCAAATATTCAAATATTGTTAGAAAAATGGAGGAAAGGTTTATCAAAAAAGTAGTCCCGCTTTACAATTTTATATGTATGGTGGACAAAGCATGCCATATCACTTCTACAAATTACATGCATTGTAAAACTAAAGAAATATGTTGGCTAAAAATTCAAATAGATGAAAATACTTGTACGTTCAAAATGTATGGTGAGTAATAAATGTCATAAAAGGGACTAAACAACAGCCAATTTTGTCTTTAGACTTAAAAGTTGCTGCTTATTATAATTCTGACACACCTCGTCCATATGGCCAATTGTTAAACCCAGCGACTTATTAGTTGATAAATCACTGTACGGACTGGACACGGACTGGTGTGACGTCATTTGGAAGCCTGTTTGATTTTAATGATTGTAACGTTGACACTAGACGTTGTATCGTCGTTTTTACAACGTTGTACGTTCAAAGCGTGTCTCAGCTCATGATGGATTCTTATAGGCTCTGAAGGATTCGTTCATATTTTTATACCCGCTTTTTTTCAGAAAAGTGTATATTAATTTCGTACCAAAGTCGGTCCATCGTCCGTCCGTCACGTTTCTTGTAAATGTATCATCTCCTTAACCGTTCGAGGTAGCAATTTAAAAATGTTGTAGTTTAATAGGTCACATGATATAGAGGGTACTGGGAAACATTTCTTGTGACCTTGACCCCAAGGTCAAGGTCAAAGATCAAATAATATATTTTCTTGTAAATGTATCTCCTCCTAAACGGTTAGACAGAGCTACTTCAAACTGAATAGGTCACATGATGTAGAGGGTACTGGGCATGCGCGGATCCAGGAATTTTCGTCAGGGGGTCCAGGTCAGACTGACAAAAAAAAGCTCTGACAACGTTTTCCCAGGGGGTCCAATTGCTTATTCCCCTATAGAAACCCATATAACTTGTGATTTTCCAGGGGGTCCGGACCCCCTGCCACCCCCCCCCCCCTCTGGATCCGCACTTGAACTGGGCAACATTTTGCGTGACCTTAACCCTTAGGTCATGGTCAAAAGTCAAATATTGAATTTTCTTGTAAATGCATCTCCTCTTAAACCCTTTGACGTAGCAACTTCAAACTTCGTAGCTGAATAGGTCACATGATGTAAAGGATACTGGGCACTGTTTCCTGTTTGTCCATTACCCAAGGTCAAGGTCAAAAGTGAAATAATCTACTTTCTTGTAAATACATCTCCTCTTAAACGGTTGGACGTAGCAATTTCAAACTTTGCAGATGCTTTGGTTAGCTCAAAAGCGGGTATTTGCGATGGTGTACCATCGACTGAAGTCTAGGTCTAATCTTTTTTTGTGTTAGAATCGAAATGAATGAGAGAGAGAGCACACAAATCTTTTGTTTTATTTCTTAGAATCTCGAAGCACGATTTTTGGGTCAGTCTACTATTAATCTTGATACAACTGCTTCCAATGAGGACCCAATGTATCCGCTTATTGAGATATACTGGAAACCCATCTTATCGTACCATCAGTGTCAAAGAGTTTGGGTGCATGCCCGCATCCAGAAAATTTAGTCAGAGGGAGTCAAACTTTTTCACGTTTTTCTTTTAATTTAATGAGGGGAGAGAGGAATCAAAAACCACTATAAGCGGGCCATCATCGGCCCGCCAGCGAAAAGCCATTTTAATGACGTTTCGCTAGAGTGTCGATATTGGCCATACATTAAAATGTGGCTTGGTAGCTTTGTGATTTTTCAGGGGTCCGGACCAATTGCTAAAGAAACTATATTTTTGTGATATTTTAGAAGGGATCCTCTTGACCCCCTCACCCCCTCCCCCATTTGGATCCGCACATGGCGTGAATGCAGAGTGAGGCCGGACATTATTATGTCTGGCTTGATCTGGTTCAAACTGTTTGCATAAAAAATCATTTTGGAAAAATTCTCCCAGGAACATCATCAATGGATCAACAGCAGGCCTAAAGCTGTTCAGATGCAGATCAAGCCTGATCTAGGTCAAAATGTTTGCAAAAAGTAATAAACAACTTTTTCAAGGGAGAGGCCCAAGGGCCTGTGAAGGGGAGACAGTTAATGGTACGTCACCAAGGCATGTATCCATTTCTATACAAGTCAGATACAAAATTTATAAAATACAACTCATCAGGCTAAAAATCCGTATTAGGATATCAACCAGTGGATCCAGATCAGGCCCGATCAAGTTTTGGCATTGTATAAATAATACTTAATTTAGCAACAGGTGGATGGGTCAATAAATACAATTACAGGTTATTAAATAGTAATATGAAATAAGCAAAGCCAAAAGTATCCTCCGTACATATTTCTTATATTGTGTTTACAAATCAGGTCATGGCACCGCTTATTAAACGAAACTTTTGCTGCCTTTATTCTGGCAATCGAAAAATAAATCAGTCCCGACATTAACGTAAGCTGGTTTATAAAATAGTTAATCATACCTTGACATTCCTCTCCTGTCCATCAGAATCAAAAGATCGCTGCAAATCCGTTAGTTTTTGCGAGGAGAAAAGTACCGCTATGTTGTTGTTGTGTAAAGCTACAATCTCGTGCATGACCTCGCTAATGGACAGACACGACTATACATGAAGTAAAATAGTTCTTGAAACGGATTTAAAAAGTATGAAAATAATCGCAATTAATTCAACATGCTTAATTATTTAGCCCAATTGGGTGTTGTTATGAATAGATATAAACTCAACTACTTGGAAATTCGCCCAACATGAAAACACAGTTTCATGTATATATTCGCTATGACCGCATAACATCATTCCGTCGAAATTGGACATGCCGGTGTGTCAATATAATTGCGCCCCCATGGTAAAAAAATAAAGTTGTCGGTAATTCTGATAGTTCTGAGTGAAATCGAATGGTCATATATTGATAAATTGTTTTGAAATTAGTGAAATAAATCATTTTGACGAAAAAAGTCCGTAAAACTGTTTAGAAAAGCGGATGGCGGGACGTCACCGTTCGTGAATTTTATCCGGCACTGAACGGAATAAAAATGTCAATGAATCGCAAATTCAACTTCGAATGTCATGACATTATCGTTATAGGGAATGATATGAAATATAGCGGATTAGCACATGAACTAGACCAGGTGGTGGTCTTTCGGATGGCATCGTTAAGTAACTCTGAAAATCATTTTATTTCATAAACATTTTGAAGTTCAAAGTCATGTATAATCATGTACTTTTTCTGACAAAGTTGCAAAATACAACAAGATAAAAATAGATGCTGTTTTTTTTAATCATTGAGATGGTTTGTAGTAGCTTTCTGTAGATTGATGCATGGCTTGGGAATGGGAGTCCCTTTCGTAACGGAGTTTTGCTAACAGTAGAATTTTATCGAAAAAGTCTGAAGTGGTACGTTAAGCGACAGTTCATGTGGGTTTGCACTGCTTCCTTAAGTACCTGACCAGAATGAAAAAAAAGATTAAAAGAGTTGATTGCGGTCGGCCATGGCCGGCCGCTTATATAAACTTCAATCAAATTCAGGTTTTGACCAAACCTTTATGCCATGCTCAGGCTATATTTTATTCGCTGCCGAACAACGAGTGGGGTACCAAATATCGTGGGTTGACCTACAGCGCGAAGTAAACTGTCAGTGAAATCTGAAGGGCTACCTATATCGCGAGGCAAGCTCGTTTGCGAATTGAATTTTCACAAAGAAGGCGTCAATTTGCTCTGCCGCTTATATAAACGCACTAAGTATTAGCTTTTCACAAAAGCTGGCGAAAGTAAACGTCCCAAAGTCAAAACGTCCTTGATTGGCAAAGAGTGCAAGCGAACTTTACATCAGTAAACATACTTATAAGATTGTCATCCACATCTGATCACATAGAATTACTATGAATTCAGGCACGGTCTTATGACGGTCATGACAAACAGGGTGTATGCCCTCAAAGGGAGGCATATAGTAATCACACTGCCTGTCCTTAGTGTCTTAAGTGTTTGAGTGTTCATATCATATCCGGAGTATATCTCCTATATTATTTTAGGTAGGAATGCCAAAATTCGTGTCTTAATGCATTTAGGGTCATGGAGCGTCACACACTTTTACCACTGCCATCAGATCTTGAAAAATCGTGTCACGAGCATAAATCTTAGGAATCCCAAATTTGATTTGTGAACACATCTTTGGGCCACGGAGTCTGTACATATACAGTTAAGCGACCACTGTGACTTTGATTTTCTGGCATCAGTTTTAAGAAAAATGTGCTGTCTAGTGTTGTCAAATGATTTTCCATAAATGTGTCGCATGCTAGATACATTACTATAACATACCATGTATAAGCAAGGTGCTTTCAAAAGATCAAGCAACATCCTCGCTGGAAGCATGTGTTAAATGGTAACAAATAACAGTTCAGATGTTAATAATCAGAGCTTAGAATAAATCTACATGTACAAGCTCTAGAAGTTCAAAATGGAAGCATGCAGTGGGCAAGAATACATACAATGATAGTGCTAAACGACCGCCAGCTTTTTTGAAAAGCTAATACACATGTACTTGTTGACTAATTATAATTGACTATGTTTGCAACCTGTATGGTAGCACCGGCTAAGTGGTGAAGCATGAGATATCCCTTTCTGTGAAAGTTAATATGTGTAAGTATTGTCTCATGGTGTCACATCAAAATGGCACACCCAGCTCATCGCCATCTCCGCTGGAGAAAATGGCGATGAGATGGGCGTGTCATTTAATAAATTTATCACTTTCTTTTCTGAGACAGCTGTACAACAACCCACTTAAAGAGACTAAATCTGCAACTATGAACATTTTTCGAAAAAAAAATATTTCTTTTTAAATCATTTGTAAAAGCAGAATTAAGTTAAGTTTTCACAATAAATCTGTTCACTATAGCTGAAAACTGCATGGAAAAGTGAATTATCTTATAAAAACATGTGTTTTTTCTCTTGTTGGTAATTATTTGCGTCCCTCCAATAATTATAGACAGTCAAGTTTTAACATAAATGCTGTTGTTTTGAAACATAAATGCTGTTGTTTTGATACAGATAATTTGTAAAGATTAACGAATTTGGTAAAATATATACCTGAATTTTAGTTTTTTACCGTGTTCTTGAAAAATAGAAACATTATTTCAAAAATTGAAAGATCAAAAGTTACAGACTATGCAGCTTTAAGTAAGTGCTGAAAGATGACAAGCTTTTTGAAAAGCTAATGCTTGTTTGATTTTGTTTTGTATCATAATATTATCTGATTTTTTCCTCTTTTCAGAATCCTGTATAGCAATCTAACAATAACAAGATATTCTCAAGAAATCGCAAGATATAAAATGTTATCCCACGTCAAAGACAAAGGAAACCCTCAAAGGTAATAAGACTTACTTCAGTGGCGGGTCCAGAGAGGGGTTCAGGGGTTCCCCGCTCCTCGTTTTCCTATAAAAATGAAATAATTTGGTCCCAGTAAATGAAATAAAATGGTCTCAGTGACACCAAATTAGTTCATTTTCATAGGATATTTAACAAAATGAGATAAAATCAGCAAAGCAAACCCCTACACCTTTATACATATGAACCCCTACAGTCCAGATCACCTAGATCCGCCCCTGTTACTTTGATTCGCCTTCCGAAACGGCCCTGTATTAAACCTCGGACCCAGTAGAGATTACACTGAAAGTTCTATAACTACTACAGAGAAAAATATGATACAATTGCCAAAATACAGTAAACAAGACAGTCAGTGAAATAAATTACAGATGTATTTTTTTTAGTAGTGTATGATTGTATACTAGAGGACTTTGAAAACGCATCACCATAGTTTTGCACTTTTTTTGCAAACCGTACATGCGATAGAAAATTCACTCGCAAGATTTAATGTGCAACCCAGACTTGGTATGAAACAGTCGTTAATTAACGCGACGCTGTTGATGACGCACATGGGTACATACAGCATCCAGCACCATTATGCAAAGTCAGTTGAAACTTTTTAAATTATTTTTAAAACGATGTATTATACCATAACCAGCAACGCAGTTTATAGACTTTTTCTATTTATAAGTAATTGATAACATCAATATTAAGCAGCCAATTAGAAATAAATAAAACAAAGGCCATTTAAGACAAGTGGTATCTTATTGCGAGGATCATAAGTATTGCAGAATTCTGCACTACTATTGATCTGCAGGCAATGCTCGCTCTTGAAAACATATTTTTGGTTCTTTTTTAAGTGACCGCTTAAGACAGTGTTTACTGTAATAGAGATGAATTACAGTAAAGCCCGTCTTAAGTGGCCAATCAAAAAGATCACCAAAAATTGGTTGTAAATGCCAATTATCGCTGAATGCAGGTCAAAAGTATTGCAGAATGCTCCAAGGGGGAACTTTCTGCAGTACTTTTGACCTTCGTTAACCTACTAATTTACATATAGATTTTTGTCTATTTTAAGTGGCCGCTTAAGACAGGTTTAACTTTATCTATGTATTTCAGGTACAAAAACCTAAAGACGACAAGAGCTAGACGACCAATAGATGGCATCAACAGTCTGCAATATACGAGATTAAAGCTGGAATTCCGTCCACTGTATACTTGGATTTATGTCTCTCTAAATGAAACTGACATTATGAAGAATAAAGTTGTAATAGCGAGAGTAAAGGCCGCCACTGCTCAACAAATTAAACTTGCCAAAGAGAAAGCAGCTCAATTAAAGATGAAGAAGAAAGCCGAAAAATTGGCACAGAAAAATGCTACTCAAGATAAGAAACATGTTATAGAAGGCCAGGTTAAAAAAGCTCAAACAGCAGCTAATCTTACGCAACCAGCTGAAACTAAAGCTAATCTTACCCAACCAACCCAAGCTAAAGCTGATCTTACCCAACAAGTTCAAACTGAAACTGATCTCTCCCAGCAATCTACAGCTGAAAAAGTGCATACAGAACAAAAGACAAATGAAACAGTTGTGAACAAAACAGTTATTCCATTACAAAAACCAGCTAAACTAGATCCTGCAGCTCGCCAGACTGCATTTGCAAAAGCTATTAAGGCACGAAGACAGGCTATAGCAAAAGCTATGCAGCAACAGAGAGCTGCATTAGAGAAAGTCAACCGATTGAGGAAAGCTGCACAAGCCAAAGTTAGAAAAAATCCGAAAGCAAAGCCATCAATGGCGTCCGCTTTTGCGAAGAAACCGGAAGTTATAAGCTGGATACCAACAAATGCATCGGTGCCAGCAAACTTAACTATAAAGGAGCGGCTAGGTCCTAAGCCACTATATAAACTATCCTAGGAGAATTGGCGCTGCCCAGTGTGTTGGTACTTATCGCATTGAAGAGCAACGAAGGCTCAGACTCTCATACACAAAATATAGATGTGGGTAAAGACTCAGACCAAAATTTAGACCTCTACCACCGCTTGATATGCAGGGTTCTCACAGACTTAAAAAGTCTAGAATTTCCAGAGTAGAATTTTAACGTGTAAATCAGTATTTTTCTTAATTTTTCAGTCATTGAATACAGTAGGAATATCTTTTAGACGTCCTTGAAAAGTCCTTGAAATTTAAACAATCTTGCCTGTATGAACCCTGATATGTCAACACGGGAATTTAAAGGAGGCTTATACTGATGGGCCACCACATGAAATTTTGGTACTTATTGCATTTGTGTATATTTTACGCAAATGCGATAAGTACCAACATATCATGTGATGGCCCGTATGTGAATCTCAAAACTAGTGTTGTATGCTCCGATGAAATTGGATAGCAAACGCTGAAAAACTGATATGAAAATTACATATTCAGCACGTTATGACTGTTTTCTAGGCTCGTTTGACCGCGTATGTTGACGATTACGACAGTTAACGATTGCCACGTGTACTGTTTGGTATTGGAAATAAGCCCAAAATACTGACATTTACATAAACAGAGTATAGTAGTATTATGTAAGTTTGATTGGGCAGCATTATAAAATAATAAACCAGCCACCTGTCCCCATAAATGGGTGCAGTGTGGGTGCTAAATATGGCTTAGGCCTGTGGGACAATACTGCACCGATAATTTATAACCTGAACACTCATAAATCCAATAATCATCACAGAGTAAACATATATACAAAAGCTTCTGTTTCTGTTATCTTTAATTTGATTGGTTGTTGTCTTTAAGTACCTGTAAAATAATTGACAGCATTCAGTGACCATGATGCTTATCCGCAAGGTCAGTTAGTGGTCTTGTCTAATCTGCAAGACGTACTGCCTCGAATAGACATCTATTTTCTTCTCGGGAGCTTTATTCACTCCATACTGTCAAATAACTCTTTCCTTGCTAATGGTGAAGTTTGCCATCTGCTGATAATTTTTGCAAACAGTTTGGGCCCAGATCAGGACCGACAGAACGTCGGTCCTGATCTGGATCCAAATCGTTTGACACTGTGATAGTGTCTCTGAAATGTTTTTAAAGCTAATTTTGAACGACAACAAAAGTAGGAAAAAGTACCCAGCCTGCAAAAAGGTTAAACGTCACTACTGCAACAGAAGACAAATTTGTTGTCATCGTTCATTGTGCTTGGGTTGGGAGAGATATGCCATGTCATTCCATATGATATGTCCGCTGGCAGACAGTTCATATGAAATATCAAGCCTTATATCAAGCCTTATTTTGCTTCTAAAATCGACCACATTTGAAAATGTTGTTTATCTGCAAATTTTTCGTGGCGCTTTAAGGATAAGACTGACAATTACAAGTCAGTCAAAGTTTTTGTTTGTTTTCGTTTGTTTGATTTGATTCTTTACGTCCACTCAACAATCTTTCACTTATGCGGGACGGGTCTTCCTGGGTTGAACCAGTACTAAGCTAGGATAAATGTGTCTTGCTCAAGGACCACAACGCAGTGACGCCGGTGAGGCTCGAACCCGCGGCCCTTCGGTCTCGAGTCAAGCACTCTACCACTGAGCCACTGCGCTCCCAGTCAAAGTTTTATTCAAGACCCCCGAACTGAGGGTATGAGAATTAAACATACATACAAATAAATAGTACATAAAATAAACAAGTAAATAACAACAAGTTAGCATGTATATAGGATTGAGTCAAAGAATTCGGACACAAATGTGGTTTTAACTGTTTAGTACAGTTGATCTCCAAAATGGTCATAACTGGTTTTAATATGCATTATGATGCACACATCAAGCACTGCTCACCTCGTTTAAGTGCTTAACAGCAGACTTAAGCAGGTTTGCACTGCTTGTCCGATTTGCGATTCCATAAACTTAGAACTAATATTAACCTGATGTATAATAACGAATATACAATGAGAATAATGGCATGTAATTGTTTGTGGCCATAACCAATACTGGCCGGCTGGGTTTATGGTTCTTGTGGTTTTATGTCCAGGAGCACCCGAAGGCTCAACGGTAGTGGTTCTGGTTTTTAAGCGTCTCAGAAGACCGGGCCACAGCTTTAGTCTCATCCGACAAACTGGGAGAAGCCGGCAATCGAACCTGCGACCCCTGGTTTACAAGACTCCAAAATTTAGCGTTATGAATATTATATTCCGTAACATTAAAAAAATCACGGTATTATTGTGTGTTTTGTTTCTTTATAGAAATCCACAGGAATATTTTTTCCTTTCTGCTTCTAAGAAGTTACATTTACTCGTCACCTAATTCTGCACTGTTACACAGATTTCAAATTCTGTCATCTCTTGCAATGCCTATCAATCTGCTTTTTTCAATTGGCAAGTTGTGATTTATACATCTGAATTTACTGAAATAGTAGGCAACACAGTTAAAAAGTTTTCAAAACCTTGATTTTGTTTGAAAACTCATAAATTCAAAACAGAAGAACGACAGACAACACATACAGATCGTTAGTATTTGCTTCACCGTATTTGTTTCCCTTTGTATGACTGCAATACTGAAAAGTCTGTGAAAAATCGGTCTTTTAGGATTCGCCTACTCTCTTATTTATCAGAGGAAGTCATATCGTCGCTGCCGAAATCGAGGTATATCAAAATAAAGTAATGAAATATTTTTTTCGGCGGTAAGTGAACTGATGATTGCCATGGGTTCGAAGTGAGCGCCGGACATTCTTTCATAAACTTAGGGTGTCACTCACAATGAGTTTATCTTTTCATGAACACCCGAAAAGCAAATTCATATACATGAGTGCCCTTGTTTTATTGAATTAATTAAACAAGTTGAGGAAACGAGATAAAATGCGAGGCTCGCCAAGCAATTTATCTCTTTTTAGCAACGAGTTCAATTAATTCATTAATACAGGAGCACGAATGTAAGATTCTATTTATCACATGACATTAAAATTACTTAAAAATGCGATAATGTCGATATTTTTCCAACTTGCGGTTTGAAGCGAATTGTACGTGCGAATGAGCTTATTTAGCTGTCAATCACATATCTGCAGTTCATGAGGTTTTGAAAAGTTGCAAAAATCTAAAGTTTCATTAAAGGCTGTCTTTGAAAATATAAATATTCGACAGTAAATTACGAGTTTGCGTGATTTGTGCATTTATCGGGTTCGTGTGCTCCACCATCGAACTGTGAAGGCTCAAATCGAACTGTGAAGGCTCAAATCGCACTAATGCGCAGTCTGGTTCCCGCACCAATGCGCCTTAAGGTCTGGAGCATCGACCCCCAATTGCTCTTTAACTCAGAGAATTTTATTTGAACATGCACTGTAAAAGGTGTAAGTTAACACCAAAAGAGTGCTGCCATCTCTTTTGGTGTAAACTTACACCTCCGTTCCTAGCAAAACAACTTGAGGCCAACATTTATCCATTGATATAAGTGTCTTTCTTCAAGATATTCTCTCGATCAAAACAATAGAAGAGAACATTGTTTTTAAGCAGGTTAAATGTTACACCAAAATCTGTGGCAGTTCAGCTGCTAACAAATTTCGTGTAAAGTAATGTGTGGCTGCTGTTTTCTTCTGACAGTACCAATTATGAGTTTATCTTGTTAATGCGACATCCAAATCCACAAGGCAATTTATCTTTGGCAAACATTATCAAACAGTTTCAGAGAATCTGAATGGGTACCATAATTCATCCACATCCGTTCAGGCTTCAGTCTTGCCTCGTTTCAGCGCGAAAATTTGCAATTTCTTCGAGAGAAGCAATAAAGCGTGACAGAGCCAAGCAAAATTCCTGTTTTAATTGATGACAAGCTTCCGGGGGTAAAACAATAGACGCTATAAGACGATGCGGTAATGGGTAATTTTGGGTGTAAAATTTCACGTAAAAGAGACAAAAGGCGTCCACGAGGCCATCAATATGTGAATGAGTTGTCGAAAGTGAAATAATCTCGTCCTTTACCGTCTTATACCACGAACTACTAACCTTAAGATTCCAGGCAAGTGGCGTTAGTTACAGAAATGACGATTTGTTATTGCTCGCCAGCTCAAGAAATTGCGACGTTTTTGTCAGTTATGTCTTTGTTTTTATTGGATGTTTTATATTGTTAGCGCTCAGGAATTGCGCCTGATCGCTCAGGCGCTCAAGAGAAACAAAAATGAGCCGTTGTCCAGCAAAAGGTACAAAAGTAAGTGAATATGGTTAGGGAATACCACAAAAAATTATACTGCAGACCAACCCACGGCACCGTGAGGAAGAGCACAACAAAGCAATAACAGTCATAAGACACTAGGAAGACAATTTAAGTAAAGCAGCCAGCTCCCTCTTCCTCAGCAAGATGATTGCAAAACTTAAGGACATTAACATGGGGGAAAGTTTTCAGGATTATTCCTGAATTCAGGATTTTGAGGCTGACTTTCCATAGAAAGTCAGCCTCAAAATGCTGAATTAGGGAGATTATAATAGGTTTTACTGTTTATATAAGTCTGTCTAAAGGCAACTGGTCATTTAAACTTAATATTGTGAATATTTAGCGGCCATACTGCAAGTTTTAAGATTGAAGTTTCAAAAGTTCAGGATTTTAGAAATTTTGAACTTTCACTACTGCATAACAAAACAAAGACCAAACACACCACTCACCACAAACAATGGGAGCAACAATAAAAATGAATAATCATCAACAACAAATTGGCATGTAGGCCTATCGAACTCAGATCGAACAATAAAAAATGAATCATCATCAACAACAACAAATTGGCATGTAGGCCTATCGAACTCAGATCGAACAATAAAAAATGAATCATCATCAACAAATTGGCATGTAGGCCTAACGAACTGAGATCAAAAAAAAAAAATAAATCATCATCAACAACAACAAATTGGCATGTAGGCCTAACGAACTCAGATCAAACAATAAAAAACGAATCATCAACAACAACAACAACAAATTGGCATGTAGGCCTATTGAACACAGATCGAACAATATAAAATGAATCATCATCAACAACAACAAATTGGCATGTAGGCCTATCGAACTCAGATCAAACAATAAAAAATGAATCCTCATCAACAACAACAAATTGGCATGTAGGCCTATCGAACTCAGATCAAACAATAAAAAATGAATCATCATCAACAACAACAAATTGGCATGTAGGCCTAACGAACTCAGATCAAACAATGAAATACGAATCATCAACAACAACAACAACTAATTGGCATGTAGGCCTATCAAACTCAGATCGAACAATAAAAAATGAATCATCATCAACAACAACAAATTGGCATGTAGGCCTATCGAACTCAGATCAAACAATAAAAAATGAATCATCATCATCAACAACAAATTGGCATGTAGGCCTAACGAACTCAGATCAAACAATAAAAAATGAATCATCAACAACAACGACAAATTGGCATGTAGGCCTATCGAACTCAGATCGAAGAATAAAAACTGAATCATCATCAACAACAACAAATTGGCATGTAGGCCTATCGAACACAGATCGAACAATAAAAAATGAATCATCATCAACAACAAATTGACATGTAGGCCTGTCGAACTCAGATTGAACAAAAAAAATGAATCATCAACAAACACAACAAATTGGCATGTAGGCCTATCGAACTCAGATCGAACAATAAGAAATGAATCATCATCAACAACAACAAATTGGCATGTAGGCCTATCGAACTCAGATCAAACAATAAAAATGAATCCTCATCAACAAAAACAAATTGGCATGTAGGCCTAACGAACTCAGATCAAACAATAAAAAATGAATCATCATCAACAACAACAAATTGGCATGTAGGCCTAACGAACTCAGATCAAACAATAAAAAACGAATCATCAACAACAACAACAACAAATTGGCATGTAGGCCTATCGAACTCAGATCGAACAATATAAAATGAATCATCATCAACAACAACAAATTGGCATGTAGGCCTATCGAACTCAGATCAAACAATAAAAAATGAATCATCATCAACAACAACAAATTGGCATGTAGGCCTAACGAACTCAGATCAAACAATAAAAAATGAATCATCATCAACAACAACAAATTGGCATGTAGGCCTAACGAACTCAGATCAAACAATAAAAAACGAATCATCAACAACAACAACAACAAATTGGCATGTAGGCCTATCAAACTCAGATCGAACAATAAAAAATGAATCATCATCAACAACAACAAATTGGCATGTAGGCCTATCGAACTCAAATCAAACAATAAAAAATGAATCATCATCAACAACAACAAATTGGCATGTAGGCCTAACGAACTCAGATCAAACAATAAAAAATGAATCATCAACAACAACAACAAATTGGCATGTAGGCATATCGAACTCAGATCGAACAATAAAAACTGAATCATCATCAACAACAACAAATTGGCATGTAGGTCTATCGAACACAGATCGAACAATAAAAAATGAATCATCATCAACAACAAATTGACATGTAGGCCTGTCGAACTCAGATTGAACAAAAAAAATGAATCATCAACAACAACAACAAATTGGCATGTAGGCCTATCGAACTCAGATCGAACAATAAAAAATGAATCATCACCAACAACAACAAATTGGCATGTAGGCCTAACGAACTCAGATCAAACAATAAAAAATGAATCATCAACAACAACAACAAATTGGCATGTATGCCTATCGAACTCAGATCGAACCATAAAAAATGAATCATCATCAACAACAACAAATTGGCATGTAGGCCTATCGAACTCAGATCGAACCATAAAAAATGAATCATCATCAACAACAACAAATTGTCAGGTAGGCCTATCGAAAACTCATATCAGCCTGGGCATCTACACAGTCTGTAAAGAGTCTTCGATGGACGCTCTATGGGTAGCCAAAGGTCCAACGTTTCTTCAGGCGGAAAACTAAGACTCTGATCAGACTGTGCGGATGCACGGACTGATTTGAATCCTCGCTATGCGCACATGCCAATTAGTATCTTATACCGGATTCCGACTCAATATGGTGCGAGGATTGAAAAGGATTCTTCTGATGTGTTTGGACAATGGCTGCACAGACAAGCTAATGTATCGTAAGCTGATCTGTGCTTTTATTGACCAGTGATATATTTCCAGTGGCGGACCCAATGGGTGTTCAGGGGGTTCAGTTGAACCCCCTCCCCGCCCCCCGTTATTAAATATCCTATGAAAATGACATAATTTGGTCTCAATGAGGCCAAATTATTTCATTTTCATGGGATATTTAAGGGGAAAAAATCAAATCAGCAAAGCGAACCCCCATACATGTATGAATACGAACCCCTTTTCCAGAACCTAATGCTCATGGTTGTTGATGTAACTGTCTTGAAGCCCTAGCCGAGACAAAAGTGTACGTCCGTGGTCAAGCTATTACAATGTATATGTCATATTCTAGGCTATACTATATGGGCGTCCAAGACAAGGCGCGTCAAGGTCGTTCGATTGGGGGCACTTTTTGCTCTACTGGAAGCCACACGTCCAGTAGACCGAAAAGGGTCCCCAATCGAACTACTGGACACAAGTCTACAAGGAGAATTATAAATACCCAGTTTCATGTTTGTTTCCACTGGAACCTTTCTGTAAATTCTTGTGACAAACTCATCAATCAACATGATATGGTTCCAGTTACTTAAAAATAGGAACATTATGCAAAACAGTAGACTTTAATTCTGTCACGAAAGCCGATGTCCCAAGAAACAAGTAGCATGTTCTAAATTATGTCGTGTATGGTCTGATCAGACTGGTCTGGTCCACCTTGGTCGATATCCAATAGCTTAAGCAAACACACACCAACATCAAGACTGAGGCGAGAGTCAACACCCCTGGAAAGGTCCTGTTACGCAAAAAATGACCATAAAATTGTCATATTTTATAAAACATATGGTTAAGGGTGCTAAAAAGAACCGTCTCATTGTTTTGGTTGAGAAAGAAGAAAACATAATTTTCAATTGCGCACACTTATCTGGGGGCGTGGTGTGGGAATAGGGGTGGAGGGGGTGTGGGAATAGGGGTGGAGGGGGGGGGGCGGGTGCAGCCTGATAGTACTTGGGTCACAAAAAAACAACAACAAAAGAATGAACTGTGTGGCAGCAATAACTCAGATCAGACTTGACATCAGATTACAAAGGAAGTTTGAGATTTAGACTTTATGCTTTGATGGCACACCGAATACACTACTTAGATTAAGATAATATCTCAACTGATCAGGGTCTTCGAAGGACTATCAATTTGCTTCGGCTTATTGAGTTGGGTTGACCCAGATCATTGATCTAAGCACGTTAGGCCAGGCCAGAAATCAGAGTATGCCGAAGAAAGTAGCCATCTCGGGAGCTTTTTATCTAAATTAAGATCGGCTACTAGGCGTGTCTGACGACTGGTGCCGTATAATTAGACAAAACTGGCAGAGCTTATAAGCTAGTTACGAGACACTGTTCTTATCATTAAATAAAGGGATATACAAGGATACCCTTTTAACTGATTTCATCTCTCTTAAAAGCTCAAGAATAATAAACCTATAAGCTCTTCTTTATCTTCCGCTCCATGGTTGGAATTAAACACTTTAGTTTAGAAAAACAAAAAAAAATCCAGCGTAAAATTGTAAATATTTTCTTACCAATCAATTTTAACATATGTTTTGGGTGCTCAAAAGAACCGTCTCCATGATTGTTTTGGTTGAGAAATAAGAAAATTATTTTTTGGTACGCACTCTTAACTAAAGTCCTGTAAATGGAATCTTCAATCTAGAAAGATTTGATTAAGAGGGTTTGTTAGTTTTTATTGTTTTCTTTTGGTCATGTCAAGCAGTGTACATCATCATCATCATCGTCATCGTCATCGTCATCGTCGTCATCATCATCATCATCATCATCATCATCATCATCATCATCATCATCATCATCATCATCATCATCATCATCATCATCGTCATCGTCGTCGTCGTCATCATCATCATCATCATCATCATCATCATCATCATCATCATCATCATCATCATCATCATCATCATCATCATCATCATCATCATTATCATCATCATCATCATCATCATCATCATCATCATCATCATCAATGTCGTCGTCGTCGTCGTCATCATCATCATCATCATCATCATCATCATCATCATCATCATCATCATCATCATCATCATCATCATCATCATCAATGTCGTCGTCGTCGTCGTCATCATCATCATCATCATCATCATCATCATCATCATCATCATCATCATCATCATCATCATCATCATCATCATCATTGTCAATAGCACCACCAGCAGTAGTAACAAAAGCAGCAGCATCAGCTTGAGCAATACGTTGAGCAATGTAAAATAGATACGTTTTTGAGTAAATTTAAGCTCGTTGCCATTCTAAAACAACTTGCAATCATCTGGACGAGGAAGAGAGTGCTGGTTGCTTTGCTGTTATTTCTTTTGGATGTCTTGTTCTGTAAATGTTCTGTGGCTCTTTCTCGCGGTGCCGTGCGTTCGTCTGCAGTGTGTGATTATCGTATTTCCTGATCATGTTCACCTTCTTTTTTGTTGATTCATTGCTTATTGCTGCTTCTTTAGTATGAGGAGGTTTAGTGTTTGGTCAATCTTTTCTTGTTTTGGAATCATCCCGCCGAGGAAGAGAGAGTTGGTTGCTTTACTTTAATTGTGTCATTACTGGCATGTGGCTGATCATGTTTTGTGCCTCTTTCTCGTGGTGCCATGGGTTGGTCTGTGTGATTGTGGCATTTCCTAGTCATACCCACTTGTTTTTTGGTATGAATACAGCCAAGGTTCTAGCGAGACAATGCAGATGACCATTTGCTGCTCTCCTAAGCGACAAATGCCAAATGTCATGAGTTGATAAATCAATGCTTACCGCTTACCACAAAATGAGGCTTTTATAGGGGGTACCAAATATCCCATATCCCTTGAAGTAAACAGGCAAATATTCCTTATAAATTGGCAAATATCCCCATAATTAATTTTCCTAATTTTTCAATATTCCTGGAAGTAACGAAAATATTGAACCAAGTATCCCATATGCCTGGAAGTAAAATGGAAAGTATCCTATATCCCTGAAAGTAAAATGGCAAACATCCTGTATCCCAAAAACCCCTATACAAGCCTCAAAAATGTATTACAGTTAAAAAAATCATTTAAAAAATAGTTATCAGTTCTCCAGATAAGAATGCGTATTTAAAAATAATATTCTTTTTTCTCAGCCAAAACATATGCTAAGGGTACTCGAAAGAACCGTCTCGATGAGACGGTTCTTTTGAGCATCCAAAACATAATAAAACTCATAAAAATATTTTTATTCTTACAATATTTTTTATGTATAACCGTTCATCAAGATTTCCCATCATAAGACGTGAGATTATATCACACTCTTTTCCCCAATTTATAGATTATTATTTTTTAATGTCTTTCAACGCCAGGTGCGAGTATCTAACAACAATAATTTGTGTCATAATTTCATTTAAAAGATCCAATATAGTCCCTTTAGAGATACCTTTAAAGTTTGCCGTTTTCTGTCCTTTTACTAGGGTTTTCTGCCTAAGGTTTTTTTTATATATATTTTTTTGTAGTTTTTAATGTTTTAAATCGGATCTTCTTTTTCGTTTTGTTGTTGTTGCTGTCCATTGTTTTTCCCTGAAAAATGTGTATCGCGACATGCATGATTGTACACGAAACATTAGAGTTACACCTTGTCAATCGTAAATAAAAACAAACAAAAAAACAGCAACAAAACAGCAACGACAAACCCCAAGAAATGGACCCGCCGCCTCTCGGCCAATGATACCCAACGGTTGTCGATGGGATGCCACATTTTTCTGGGCAACACGTTTGCTAATATTTACTTTCTATTTTTTATCATTCCATATCGCATACTCATCTAAAATAATAAATACCCATAAATCTAGATTTCTTAAAAATGTTACGCTTTTGTACTCAACCTGTCCCGATACAACAAAACACTATCTTCAGTATCAAACTTTTACCGCGTTAACAAAATGAAAACCTCGCCCATAAACGAGAAAACACGATAACAAATCAAATCAAATCTTTGAAGAAATCTAATACACTTGTATCATTTTGTGGTTTTACAAAAAAGCACACTTAAAGTGATGCATGGTCAGTTGAAAAACGATAGCCTTATAAAAAGTTCTTGTATCAATGAATTCATTTTCAATGCCCAGCTGAGGTCACGTGGGTCATAAAGGCTTATAAGGTCATCGGCGATGGCGACATTTTGGTAGGAAATTTAAAACCTATGGACAGCAAGGTAAAATGATAACACTAGGAAAACAAAACTCAACTCCCATCAGAACTGAATTCTGTGGCAACGATTTTCGCATTTTCAGCTTTTTACACACATGGGGAAAATTTCAGGTACATCTCGTTTCTCCTAAACTAGCCTAATTTGGGTAAAAAGTCCTCTGTTTTTTTCATACTCGATCCTTATTTAAAGACACGCAGTGTTAATACTAGTATGTTGTTCCCTACAGAAATACATGTGTGTAAATACAGGTTATATTAGGTAGGTGTTACACCAATGAATGCAAATACACGGGTCCAAGCATTCTAAATGTATTAAAAGATTGCTGCCATACACTACGTTTTACGCCAAAATGACGATTTTTACTATAACTATACAATTTGCAATTTGCCCAATTGCTGGTGTTCGTAATATCCCTTTAAAATTGCTCAGTGTACGTACAAGAAATACAATTCATCAATAATTTCAAGCAAACACTAGCGAATTCAGAGAATGTATGTCCCCCGCCACTTGATGTTTGTCTTTTAATTTTTGAACAATCATGAAACGAATCTTAAAATGAATATGTTAAAATCACTACGCTACCAAGTTTAAAACAAGCACACATGGTACCTACTCCTATACACGTTTGTAGTATCAGAATTTGAAAAAAGAGTCTAAGATAAAATGGGGATTTCAGGAGTCTGAAAAAAGCACATGTATATCTTCATAATCATCATGGAAACAACTTTATCATATGACATCGCGTCTGGGTGTGAAATAACACCATGCGATAAAATCCATAAACCACTAGTGGTTTACAGATTTACGGGAAACGTTATGACGTCCATAAGAACGTTACGTACATAATGACAAAATTATTACGTTTTACGCCAGACACGAGATTTCAAAGTATTCCTAATGTCATATGATAAATAGAATCTAACATTCGTGCTCTTGTACGAGACATGTTTCATGTTTATTTGAACAGATTTGAATTTCACTTTTTGCGGTTGCATATAAATAAAACAAACAAATTTTGCTTTTTCATGCATAACAGACGTGTCATTGGTATTGCCAAATAGACAATATGGCAATTTAAAGCATAGCCATAACACAGCGGCCCTAAATACATCCCCACCCCCTTTTGACTGATTTTAAGAACTAAAACGGGTGTATCTTCTAAGAAAATACGTATTTAAGTGTGAAATTTTCTTTTAAGTTTAGAGGAACACTCAGTCTATTATTAAAATGAAAAACAGCCTATGTGTGCATGTTTTGGCTTGGAAACTGGGTTTAATAAGTTCTTCCATACAAGTGCCCAAATGGGTATCTCATGTATAAAATGGGTCTTGGAAGAAGTTTGAAAACAAATTCTCAAAACTCACAGCCGACTCAATTTCTTAGATATTTTAAGTATCTTTTGCCGATAAAACTGATCACCAAATATTGCATTTGAGTATTTTGCATACAATTTAGTGTTGCTATGGAAACTGTAAACCCTAAAATTTGATGTTCAAATTGCTTCAAAAAAATTGATATCCAACTGGAATGCTTTATTTTCTAACAGAACATACTTTAAGTATCTATGTACAATATATAAAATGTTCTAAGAGAAAAACTTCACATCTTTTTGAGAAATTGTTCGAGGCAGATTTAGTACATTTCGTTTAAAACGGCTTTTTTAAACGCTTAAAATTTGACTACTCATCTTCATAGACTGTTTCAATCCAGAAAATAGAAATTAAGAACTATTTCATTGATGACTGCGTTTTCCTGGAGATCAGACCAACCCATGGAAATCAATTATTACCCAATATAACGAGAAATAAATGAGTAACGGCATTTTCAAATTTGTTCAAATAAACATGAAACACCTCTTGTATTATTGAATTTATTAAACTCGTTGCGAAAAAGAGATAAAATGCTCGACAAGCCTCGCATTTTATCTCTTTTCCCCAACTCGTTTAATAAAATCAATAAAACATGAGCACTCATGTAAGATCCTCTCTGTAAAGTTTCAAACGGAATGGTCAGAAAACTCTAGGAGGAGTACCCTTCTCCCTGTATACTTTTGTAGCATTGAAAGTAAAAAAAGTAAAACAATAACAACAACAAAACGACAATCAGATTTCCGAAAAAAACATTTGCATATTTTCAGATAATCATTGAAACACTTGTAAAGTTTCAAAATGATCAGCCAAAACTGTAGAAAGAGTTGCACTCACAGGGCAACTACTCTCAATTCAAGTTTGTAGTATTAGAGTTTGAAAATGAGTCTCAGTTGAAAATAGGAAAAAAGTGAGAGAAAAAAAAATCGGATTTCTGAAAAAGAGCGAATGCATATCTTCATGCCTTGTAGAGTTTCAAAACGATTGGGCGAAAGCTGCAAGAGGAGTACAAGGCACATACTCCCAGTATACTTTTGTAGTATACTGAAGGAATAAAGAAACGCAACAGACAAAAATATAATTTTTGCGTGTTTAAATGACGGTTTGGTGAAATTATCTTTTAAAAATTTCTTATTGAGTATTTATAGCATGCGATGAAATACCAAAACGTCATTTTAATGCTTAATTTTACTCTACAGGATGAAAACATATGAAAACGTAAAATATGACGTTAACGTCAGAATAAAGATCAAGAAACCCCGTTTTTCCCATGTTTGGTTATTTGGCGTCGACTTGACAATGTGCAAATTAAATAAACGTCCAATCATATTCGTAATGCAGTCAAATATTGCGTCAAAACACGCTACTTGAATGGCAAGTTGCACAGTGGTAGTGAATAAGTGATAAACGTCAGTTAGAGCCGTCGGGTATGGGTCGCTGGTGGATATACGGGATAAGATAAACCGAGAGGTATCAGAACATGCTTTCTTGTGATAAACTGACTTTTCAGATACCGTAGAATTACGCTGGTAGGCTGTTTATATTGACGTTAGCCAAACAAAACACGGCATTATGCAAGAGAAAACATCTGATTCCATGCCGAGAGTGAACACCAAACATGTTAACTGTAACCTAAACTTTGTCCCCGGACCATTTTATCATTAGAAAAACACATAAACATCATGGAAACCATTAAAACGTAGGATATCGAATTTTGACGTCAGAGTTGAGTTTTTTTGACGTCTGAAGATCTCAAGTCATAATTCTTGCACAAAACGTCCTTGTAATGAATAAATATCAATCAGAAAAGAAAGTTTACGCGTTTCAGACAGTATTCAGAGTTGACGTTAATGACGTTAAACCGTTTCAGAATCCTACAGAAACCTCGTCATTTGATCATTTGCTTGATCCGTAATCTATGCCAAGACTTTTTAAAACAATAAACCGATGGTTGATTCAAACTTTGCTTTTATTGACCCTGTTTAAGCAGTTTACTACGGGGGGTCAGGCTGGTTACACGCATACCATAATGGTTAGGTTATCAATAATTACGTTGAACCTGCTGTAATTTGGCGGACATATACTGCTCCTATGGATAGATATCATTTGCACTAAAAACTTGCATCATATTGTATACTTACAATGACTCAAAGTGTTTGTTGCGTTTCTTTATTCCTTAAGTATATTATAGTTTGAAAAAAAGTCTAAGTTAAAAACGCGAAAAAGTGAGAAAAAAATAGCAACAGCTAAGAAAAATGCTTAACTGGCATGAATTTTGAAAACAAAACATCATTGTATGAGGAAGCTGTAAAAGAATGTCTAATAAAATTATGGATACATGGAAAATAAATAAATCGAGTAGGGTCTTTTTGTAGAATAGTGGTAAGTCTGGTGATTCTTATAGACATCTATTAGCGGTTGCTGGGATTGTAACAGTAACCGTCACATATTATACATTGTGACTTGGTAGTACACACATTAATTGAAAACATATGGTAGACTAAAATCAACAACACAGTATTTTACCCATTACATAAGCACATGAAAAAGCATATTCACTATTTTTGTATGAAGTCCTTGGCACCACACTGGCAAGAGGCTTCGTGATGAGAAATTATGAGCTGACAGATGTTCTTAGTCTGAGCGTTTGATGCAGAAAAATTTCATGCAAATAATGAGGAATGATATCAGCTAGCAATCGATGCACACAATAATTGAAAAGAGACTTACATGAAGAAACGATTGCTAGGAATGGTTGCCAATCTATGACCATAAGTGTAACATAATATCACAGTGACCAGTAGGTGCATTTATTAAAGGTGTGGTGATCTATTAGTGACTATTCAAACTTATTCAAAACAGCTGATCAGTACCACATAATCAAAACAGAGACTAGGCTTGTAAAACGAAGAGAAGACTGTCCTGTTTATTAAAAGTTGCATATACATACACCATTTATATTTACGACTGATACAACTGTAGATGAAGAGAAATGAATAAATAAGGAGAGATAGACTTTGAGAAGAAAAAGGCAAGATACTTTGGCTGAAGCATTTGTAAATCTGCAGAGCGCTGAGTATTCAAAACTCATACTGGCGATGGAAGTTAGAAAGGCAGATGTAAGAACCTCAACCCACAAGCAATAACTCATGGATAACAGTTTATCAAAGCATTATAAGTACATACAATGTAGTAATGTAGCATCGAAGAAAATGAGATAAATGCTATACTGTTACCAGAAAGGGACAGGCTGTTATGTGTTCAACCACATATAGAATATTAAGCGAGTATGACTAGAAAATGCAAAAATCACACTGAATACCAACCTATAGCACAATGAGGAAGAGGCAAAGAACAACAACAACCAGCAAATGACATCCAAAAGGCCACAAAAGTAAAGCAACCAGCCCTCTATTCCCCAATGGGACGATTGCAAAAGTAGAAAGGACACAAAGTTCTGCAAAACAAAACAAATACCTAAAGAAAAACCACCACAAACAATGAGAGCAACATTTAACAATGGATAAACAACAGTAGAGTTACGTTATGTACAGAGTATAATGAACATACCCACAAAACAATAGCTAATAGCAAAACGAAACAGAATGAGATGATGAATACTAGTTCAAATAGTCCAGCAGAAATTATGCATAACACTCTAAAAGGAGACATGTATACATCAGTAGAACATTGTGGAACTTGATCGTATGATGGTCAGTCTTATAGAAATGAGATGCATAAAACCATATGATAAAAGAAAGGCCACAGTTGGCTAGTTATAGTCTTAAATAAATAGGTAAAGCTTATTTGCAGTGACGATATGGCTCAAGGTGGGATGACAACATTAAAGTAAAAAAGATTATCAATTCAAAAGTATTATTAAACGTTATTAAAAAGTTAGATATAACTTGGATATCATGCGAACGTCTGCATGCCTGGCTGTAAACCCTATCACGGTTTATAGCTATGGTTTCCTCTTCAATTGCATTACGATGGGTTAGGGCCAGGACTCAACGACGGCTCTGATGTAAAGCTTTAATCGGTGGGTTGGTGCCTGATGCTTGGCTGTAGCTGCACCCACTGTGGCTCATTTAGTTTTGACTATCTGTGATTCGTGACGTTGTCAGGAAAGGGCTGACCTCTTGGCTCTCGTTTGTGAAGTCTAATTTTGACGTTGTCACTTTTTCATTGGAATCCTGGGTCAGATGAGGAACTTGATTGTATCGATTCCTGATCTTTGCCCTCTTTCCTACTTTCATCTAAGTGCGTTTATTTCATTATATTGTTTCTTTTTGCTGATACATGATACACTAGAAAGGAATCCTACGTGCGAGCTTAACATTTTTGTGCTTCAACAACAGCAGAATTTAGGGCGAAGATTTTGTCTAGTAAAATGCACTTATGCCCCCAGTGACTTTGGCTGCTGTCCGTTCTAAGGCGGTGGTTCTGTTGTTGTTGATTCGTTTCTGATTGTTATTTCCACTGTGGGATGCTGTAATTATTCTATGTTTTGTTGTGTGTTACTTTGTGTCCATTCTAGTTTTGCAATCTTCTTGATGGGTAAGAGAGGGCTGGTTGCTTTGCTTTGTTTGTCTTCCTGATGTCTTGTGATTGTTGTGATGCTCTTCCTCAAGATGCCACAGATTTGTCTGCATTTTGTGGTATTTCCTGATCAAACTCACTTACTATTTTAAATAGAAGTCAGGCCCAAGTGCGCAAGAAACTAACTTTCTATGAACCAAGCATAGAGAGCAGGTCAGTCAATAGGCTTGTCTAGTTGACCATATTGATATCAGGAAGTTGACTGCAGTTAAACCTTAAACAGAGCAGTATATCCACCAATTGAATGACATGAGAGAACACCAGTCAGGTGGAAAACTTTTAGATTTGAAGCACATCAAGGGGAACAGAAAACGATATAATCAAGTGCTATACAGAGGTACTGAATCTAGTGAAAAGGGTAATACCATAGAAATGACTGCATGGATAGGGCATGTCCAAATCTCGCAATCAATAGGGCAGTTGCAATCTAGAGATAAATGTGTTCTATGTTTTGTTGTGTATTACTGTGTGTCTATTCTAGTTTTGCAATCATCTTGATGGGTAAGAGAGAGCTGGTTGCTTTGCTTTGTTTGTCTTCCTGGTGTCAGATAAACAGACACTTGTCTGATGAACAGATACCCCAAGGCACTAGGTTTAACCATTTTTTTTCTCCTTTTTTTAGTTCTAGGTCTATAACAATTGGACAGTATAAACAACAATGTGCTGAAGGCATTATGATTTTGGAAGTACAATATAGGGGAAAGTGGAGGGAATCTCATCTGAGTAATGAGGCAGTATATCAGGAAGATATACAATGGCCTCAAGAAAGTTGACTCAGGTAAAATATTGCAAACGGTGTGATCAGAATGAGTAGAGGATATCAGTAGAAAATATATGAATTTGGAGTTTCTGTTTATATTGGCCAAAATATGACCATCAAGAATATGTCTCAGGATGGATAAATAGATATATTCCTGTCAGAATTGTAGACCCCATTCCAGTAAATAGACATTGACAAGATGTTGCAAAAATCCAGATAGAAAATATTGGGTTGCATGTACACAGAATGAAAGACAAGCTAAACAAGAAAGTGAACTGAGATGGGGCTATGCATGTTTTAAGAATATATCACGAGCGTAAAGTTGAGATAGAAAAGTCTGCCCCAAGAATCACCGTTTGGCATCTCTAGGCTTGCTGAGTTATGGCAAACCATGATTCCGAGGGGCTGTTTTTTAAATAGCATCACACACAAATAATGTTTGTATTTTTTTGCTCACCATTGCATTTTTTATCTTTAGAAGAACTTCCAGAAGTTCCTGAATGCACTAAGACGCAATATGACATGTAAATGCCACTTGAGATAACACTGACGTCATTTGACGACCATTTGCGTGTGTTCCAATACAACATATGCACAGCCCTCACGTGACAGCCTGGGAAAGATAACATGGGTAAGATAAGAATTTCTATCCGACTAAAATTTCAGATAATTATGTCCGTTGTGGAAGGAAATATGCTTCTAATACCTTGTGGTAAAATATAGTTTTGCATGCAGTGGTGTGGTAGAGTGTTTGCTGCTAAATCTGGCGACCCAGGTTCATTTAACACCACAGGCAGATGGGAGTTTTCTGTACCCTTTGACCTTTGGTGCCCAGTATTTGGGGTCCACGATTTGGTTCTGTATCGGGCATCAAAAGGATATGTCCTGGATTGCATTGTGATTCCAAGCAAATTTTGGAAATAATCTATTTAAAGCAGGGGAATATGCGGTATGGATAGGTATATAACACAATTCTACTGCCTTGCCTTAAAGCCAGCTTTTACAGCGACGTGGTGGAGCGTTTGTCTATAGATTCAATAGCTGAGGTTCGATTTCCATCTTAGATGGTAGGGATTGTTCTACACCCTGTGAAAATAACTTATAAAACATACACATTGATTAAATTAATGACAGAGCAAAAATCAGAAATCCGTGTAGCACCAAATTCACAACATATTTGTTAGTTTTGTGAAACTTTGCCTGATAGAAGCATCATTGGAACAACCGACACAGGCTACATGTCTCAGTAAAATCATCCAGTAGATTGATTTATCGAGGTATAAATGCTGATAAAATGGAAAACTCGAGAAGGGGCAGTGTCAATGGTCAGTTTTGATTGTCTTCAAACTTTGTATAATCACACTAGTAGGCCATGGCTGTAATATCATGCACTACTGGATCAATAGATGAAGGTTTCTGAGTTGGATATTCCGTTGAAGTGGGTGTGAAAATCCCATCCCAAACAGGGTAACGTTTCGAAAATCATAATCATAATATAATCATATGCAGATGGAAATCAGCCATTTCATGATTATTTATAGGATAGCAGATATGAAAAATGACAGTAAATTTTAGCAACATAGCTATATACAATATGTATATACACACTTGTAAGACATACTTAAATTTAAGTATTTTTTCTTCTCAAACTTTGGGGAAAATCTTCACATCTTCTTAAGCTTGAAGCGACTCAATTGATATTTTGACAGTAGTAAAACGGATTCGTTATTAAGGGTATGACTCACAAAGTGAATTCAATAAATGATCAAAACTAACTTATTTAGATTATTTTTGTGGGAATAACTATAGGTAAAAAGACTTATCAGCAGTATACAATTATGGCAATAGAGGACTACAATTGTACATGGCAATGGTGTCAGACAAGGAGGCATGTCATGGCCCACTCTATTGGTGGCGGTATCTTCATGTATCAAGTAGGACACTCATTGTTAATGCATTTCCATCATTTATTTTAACCATTTGTGTTATTTACGTAGTTTTTTTAAAACGGAATTAGTTTCCAGTGTTTTCATACTGCCCTGTTCGTCTCTATCATTTAGGATTAGGATGAGCGTTTAACCAGCAATATCACTTTTAATCTTCTTTTATCGATTTCTAAAATTATGGTCCCTTAAAACCATTTAGATGCAGCATTTTAAAACTCCGTACTTTACTACTAGAGTGTGTGAGAGATAGGTTGCATTTTGCATTGACACGCATGACCCAATTCAATCAAATCTAGCCTGTTTGTATCATCTGTTTGTACATACATAGCATTTCAAAAGCATCTGTGTCTAGCAGATTTCACGCATTATTTTTCATAAATACTCAGCTTGACCAAGTCAAATTAACTGGAAAAATACTGATTTTTAAAATGATGGTTTCTCCAGATTATTCAATATAAGATACAGTCAAATAAAAATCAGTTTTGCCAGAAAATACTAAAAAGTTCTTGTAGATACATCACCATTGTTTGCTGAAGCATGACCTTTTAATAGGTTCTGATAAACACTGACAATTGCATTTATACACATGGAAAAAAGTTAGGGAACACCGCTTGTATTGCGAGGCTAAACTATGGGCTAATATTTCCCTACATTCTTAAAGTGTATTAACAAAAGTTTTTAAACAATCAACATCCGTTTTATCTAAAGTTACTTCAAAGAGCAAATGATGAGTATCAATAATTTCTGTGGCTGGAAGCGGCAATTTTGGATACAGAAATTTAATTTTTGGTTTTAGGACCCTTTTTATAATTCTTGCAATTAATCCCTTCCATGAAGTCTGGCTGTACTCTTTTTTCGTAAGCAAAAAGCTGATAGTCTGTGTGACGTACTCTGATCATAATCTTTGGCTTTCCTCGCCTTTTGTTGGAGGAGGGGGGATACTTTACCAATTGCAAAATTCTATTCCACATTTCCTTCTTTGTCTATACATTTTGCAGGTTGTTATGATTAAGCCAGATTTTGAATATGACCATTCAGGACTTTCAAAACATACATTCTTTTCATAAAATCACAACAGAAGTATTCGAATTTCGTTTGCTTTGGAAAGTATCTAAGAATATCGGTTTCCATAGGAACTAATGCAAAATGCAGATCGTATACGGTTATGCTACTCAAAGCTGATACACTCTTTTTCAAATCTTTCAAAACCAAAGTCATTTATTCATTAGATATGCTCATTTTTTTTCATTTTTTGCTGTTTTTGCTCTCTAAAATTGTCTTCTATGGTGTGCAGAAACTAAAAGGCAAACGTGTATTCAGGAAAATTCAGATTATTCACGTGCGACATATTGTATCCTCCGTAGCACAAAAACAAAATTCAATGGACATCAGCAATTCAAGCTGTAAGTTGACAAAGCTTTCTAAAGTGTCTTATCAAAAATCTAGAATCGCAAGCCTTCAGGTAATTTGGATATTCAAACATTGAAATTAGGGCTTCAAGTGTTCCTTAACTTTTTTCCACGTGTATATATGCGGATATATTACACAATATTACACAGTAAACTTTCAGTCTTCAGTATTCTCAGTTCAGTGTGATAAGACATATACTTTTGATACGTTGTGCAATACCAAAAGGCCTTCCATATGTACATGTTTTGATAAGTTATTTTTGTTTTAATTGTTATTAAGCAAAGGAGAAAGCATCTCTTTTATATTTAAAGAACTACAAGCATACAGTCTTAATTCTGTTTAACATTGTTAAATTACCATATACATTATACTTTGTTGTTAATTTTATCTATGGGGTATATACAGATACCAAGTCAGGTAAACAATTTTATTTTATAGACAATTGTTTATCTTTCTTTTTGCATCTATCAAGCATCAGAAAACGAGATTCCCAAGTTAATGCGTTAATCATGCAAAGGTTGTGGACAAAGCTTAAGTTAGTGGACCAGACTTAAAAAAAATAGAACTAGTGGTTTACAGATTTTCGAGGAACGTTTTGACGTCCATAACAACGTTGCGTACACAATGACAAAGCTATAACGTTTTTACGGTAGAAATGAGATTTCAAAGTAATCTTAATGTCATATGATAAATAGAATCTAACATTCGTAATCTTGTATAATTGAATTTATTAGACTCGTTGCGAAAAGGAGATAAAATGCTCGACAAGCCTCGCATTTGATCTCTTTTCCCAAATTCGTTTAATGAATTCGATAAAACATAAGCATTCATGTGAGATCCTCCATTTATTGTACAATTGCTATCCAATAAATAATCATAAAAAGACTGATTGCACGCTACTTACTGTTATTAAAATATTGGCATTTTCATCATTACCCTTTTTTGGGTTGGAATTACCCACACAATTCATAGAGGATCTTAGGTGAGTGCTCATGTTTTATTGAATTTATCAAATGAGTTCAGGAATAGAAATAAAATGCGAGGCTTGCTGAGCATTTTATCTCTTTTTCGCAACGAGTTTAATAAATTCAATAATACAGGAGCACTCATGTTAGATTCTATTTATCATATGGCATTACGATTACTTTGAAATCTTATTTCTGGCGTAAAAAAGATAAGATTTTGTCATTATGTACGCAATGTTATGATGGGCGTCATAACGTTTCCCGAAAATCTGTAAACCACCAGTGGTTTATTGATTTTATTTCATGGCGTTATTTCACTCCCAGACGCGACGTCATATGATAAAAAGAATATACATCTCAGAAAAGTTCATCAATTAGGCCAATATTGCATGATATCACAGCCATGACATCCTAGTGTGATTATAAATCAAATCAAATCAAATGGTTTATTCCAATTAAGGGCCCAAGAAGGGCAAACAATCAAGGAGGAAATCCTCCACACAATGATTAATGATGATTAGACATACATACATAAACAATAAAAAAAAGAAAAGAAAAAAAGCATAATATAAATTCTATGCAGGTGGATCATGAGATGTACATGTGCATATACTATTATCAGCTGATAGGTAACTATAGATTGCTTTTTATTAACTTTTGTAAAGAGGATCAAACTTCTTAGGAGAATAGAGACCTTTTTATTTTTAAAAGGCAATGACAGGTCAATATATTCAGACTTAAGTATATTATGCACATAAACATCATATGACAGGTCTCATATATATCACATAAATACAAGTACTTATTTACCATGGATTTCAAAACAGTCATATACAAAATTGGCCAGCTGTATAATAACTAAATTATCACTATTTGCTAATAACCAGCTAAACTGTAATTTACTATTAAGTAATGAAAAGTTTTTGTACTGTTTTTGAACGTTTGAAAAAAATTACTCCGAATATAAGAATACCTTGAGCATTGCATTAAAAAATGAAATTCATCTTCAATAGTCATTAAACAATGATCACATACTCTTTGTTCTAAAGGAGTAAAGGGTCTAGTAAATCTGCCCATTTCAATTTTAAGCTTATGTGAACTTATTCTAAATCTAGTTAAGCAACGCCTTTATCAAAATTTTTAATAACAGAAAGATATTGTTCAGTTTCGTAATGATCTTTAAAGAAAAAATATGTTCTCAGTTTACCATCAATATTATTGAGTCTAACCTGAGCCCAAAATTCCTTATATTTAGTTAAAACAGTTTTTATATACTTTTTAAGATTATTTAAATTCAGGCAATTTAACTCATTATTAGCATAAGGAATATCAAGCAAACTGAAAATACTGCGCAATGAATAAAACCAAGAATGAAAACCATTTTCATGTAGTGATTTTGAGCATGCAAATGCATCTGACAAAAGCTCAGTATTTGTGTTTTTAAGTCGATGCCAATATGATAAAGTTGAAAGTAATATACTGATCTGAAGAGGATATCGACCAAGCTCAGAAAATACAGCAAAGTTAGAACTTCTTTTAAGGACAATCTAAAATATACTTACAAAAGTGAATATGTAAGTTTTCAGAATAAAAAACTTCTGGCAATTTTGTTAAAATCAAATAAATCATCTATAGATGTTTTCTTAGGCAAGGAACAGGCCCAAATTTCACTTCCATACAATAAAATCGGTTTAATAGTATGATCAAATATGTGTATACTTGTATTAATATTAGGAGTCAGAGATAATATTACGCTTCAATGAATACAAAGCTTTAACTGATTTATCGTAAAGTTGCTTTTTGGCTGGAGTAAATGTACCAGAAGCAGAAAATAATATACCAAGATACTTATAAGTTGTTGTACAAGATATAGTCTTATTAAAAATTGAATATGATTGTGAATTAATGAGCCTTCCAGCTTTATTAAAAATAACTACTTTTGTTTTGTCAATATTAATAGAAAGACACCAATCTTCACAAAAAGCTTGTAATAAGTCCAGCTTTGATTGTAAGCCTGCAGAACTAGAAGACAACAAAATAACATCATCAGCATACATTAAACAGTCTAACCTCTTATCATTTAAATAAACAGGATCAAGTGATGAAGAAAGATAAGCAGTCAAATCATTTATGAAAATTTGAATAAATTTGGGCTTAAAACATCGCCTTGTCTAACCCCGACTAAAGATTTAAAAGTGTTAGTAATTTTATCATTCACCTTAGCACAAAGATTAGATTGGAGATACATACTTTTGATAGTGTTATAAAATAAACCATGAATATCTAATTTTAGGAGTTTAATTAAAATTGCAGTGTGAAGAACAGAGTCAAATGCTTTTTGAAAGTCAGCAAAACAAGTGTAAACCTTAGAGCCCTTAGAAAAATAATAATCAATTATACACTTAACCACACACATATGATCAGATGTTCGTGAATTTTTACAAAATCCAATTTGACAGTTATTGATTAATTTATTATCTAATAAGTACTTATCAAGTCTGCTATTCAATATGGTGTTAAAAAGTTTACCTAAACAACCAGCAACCATTCCGCGATAGTTATTAGGATCATCTTTATTGCCAGATTTAAATATAGGAGAAATATAACCATGAGCCCAATTTTTAAAGTAAATACCACAAATTAAGATTTTGTTGATTATACAAAGACCATGAAACAGGCCTTTATATACACTGATCCTTTCTTGCTTCGCTCCCCGTAAACACTCTCAAATGCATTAATGTATGCATTTACATATTTAAGTGCGACACACAGCGTATAAAAGTGCTTCTATTGTTTCAACATTTGGTCAGATAGAATGCACTCACGGGCTTGTATAATTTGGTTGTTCTTATTTTAAATTATATTCTAAACGCGCTACAAATTCTGCTGCTTTTGTTGCTCACATATCTGCATTTGGAGTATAAGATCTTTCTCATGACGTGAAACACACTGTAGGCATTGCATATTTATTATATGCACATTGGGAATCAAAGAAACCACATCTTTTAAGTCCAATCAAAAGATCATTAGCGTTTTACAATTGTTACATGCAAACAGGAAGTGCAAGCATTAACATATATGCATCAGTGCATCCATCATATTTCAACTTCCGCTTTAGACGTTTCAGTACGTACAGTAGATTGGACTTGAATTTGTTCATTTAAAACAAATTAATGAAAATTGAATCTCATTTGAGAGTAATTCTAGCATTGTAAAATGCACTTTTATGCAAGTGACGAAATTGGCTCCTTTATATTTTAAGGGGAGTGAATTATGGTGGGGTGTCTTGTTGTGGATAGGGTAAGTAAACAAAGTAGGGACCTAAAATGCGGAAACCCCTGTATGAAAAATCGCAGTTAATCTGAAAAACAGTCTTCTTATTACCTCAGTTAAAAAGAAAGCCTTATGCCACAAGGACAAAGCAGTTACCATCGAAAAAATGAATTTCGCTCAGCATTGACATTATAACCTTCTTAGTCACATAAAATAAGTTTTATTCTGCATATTAGTATCTGAATCTCGATTGCATTTATTCCAATTATATAAAAGAAGGCAAATGATCTATAGGTGCGTATTTCTACTCATGCAACAAAATTTGATTGACAGCTGCCAAGCTCACTTGCCCGTGCAATTCGCATCGAACACCGAATTCTTTCGCCAGATGTGACACCGGTTGTTTGTTTGTTTTATTGCTTTACGTCCCAAGTCAGCAGCTATGGTCATGACGGGACGGTCATGTCACCTAAACACACTTTTTCCTGGGTAAGCTTGAACAAGCAGTTAACCAGTACTTCTTGCACATACTTTGGCTTGTAACTGACAACAAACCTTCTTGAATGATTCAGCGGAAGGGAGGAGAATAACCGTAGAAATTATTTCATGATCAATCTCCATGAAAGTATGGGACCGGGCCGAGATGGAACTTGACAGCGAGCCACACCTGAGTTACACGTGCTAAACAAGCTTCTTGTTTGCTCCATTGGCTGTCCTTGTTCACACTGGCTGTTCCGCTTTTCCGCTTTGCACTCCAACAAAATCGTTAACACGATTAAATATTATATACAAAATTGTTTTATCTCCTAAATTCTAAATAATTTCTATATATTAGTTATTAATAATAAAATGTAAATATAAGCAATAAAGTCAATTTTTGGAAGGTTCATGGAATCATGAATACTTTGGGTCTCTTGCACAGTTAACGTGAAGTAATTCGGGCTTCACTTACTTTGCAACAGACCCGAAGTATTCATGATTCCATGAACCTTCCAGAAATCGAATTCATTTCTTAAATAATCATTCACATTTGCATTCTGAGCACTTCTTATAATTGTTTGTAGATGTTTTAATCGTAAATGGTTACATCCACTGACTATACAGACGTTGGGGCTTTGCTTTGTAATCATTCACGCTGTTCGTTCCATGAACCTAATAATTAAACTGGTCAAAATAAGTTAGCCCCCATGTAACTTTTTTCCATAGACATAAAATTAAATTCCCAAATTTTATTTGTTTATATAAAGAATATCGAATGTTGTTGAAAATTCGTCGACTCCACCAAAGTTAGACAACAATATCTTATGTGTAATTACATAAAGTTTAAATTGAAAATGCAGATTTTCTTTGGGCGTGTGCTAAATTTTCCAAGAGTATCGAAATGTTTGCCAATTTTACTATAGGAATGGTAGAGAAAGAAACTGTACATTTACTGGAATGTGTGAAGCTCAATGAAAAATTTATCAATAAAAATGAAACCTAAGACTTTTTTTGGAATATTCTTTATTCAGTAAAATGTTATGATAAATAAATCATGAACGTATGTACATTACATCTGTCGGAAAAATTTCGGTGGGGCTTAATTTATTTTTACCAGTTAACAAATGATTAAATTTTTGTCCAGATAAGCAAAAGGTTTGAATATGAAATGTGAATGTCTTACCCATCTTTTTAAACAGTTTCTCTGTTTAAAGCTGCATAGTCTGTAACTTTTGATCTTTTAATTTTGAAATAATGTTTCTATTTTTCAAGAACACAGTAAAAACTAAACTTCAGGTATACATTTTACCAATTTCGTAAATCTTTACAAATTATTAGTATCAAGACAACAGCATTTATGTTAAAATTGACTGTCTATAATTATTGGAGGGACGCAAATAATTACCAACAAGAGAAAATACACCTGTTTTTATAAGATAATTCACTTTTCCATGCAGTTTTTAGCTATAGTAAAAAAGGTTTATTGTGAAAACTTAACTTAATTCTGCTTTTACAAATGATTTAAAAAGAAAAGAAAATGTTTCGAAAAATGTTCATAGTTGCAGACTTAGTCTCTTTAATAGCGACGTCTCTTTTGAGTACCCACATCATATATTTTGTTTGGGGACTAAGAAAGGTATTAGTGTTTAACCCCATATAGGGTCTAACATCCTTTTAGTGGGACATAGGCAAACAGTGCAGATCCAAATCTGCGGCGCCTGGCCAGGGTCTCTACTGTTTGCTCTACTAAAATTTAAACAAAATGAAAATTTCCTCCCCACATCCCTTAAAATGATGTTGAACGAAGAACCAAACAGACTCATTGACCGTTTTGACAGTAATAGAAAATCTCTCAGCGTTGACAAGAAATTCTTTTACAAATTACTGTTTGGCGACAGCTTATGGCCAGGAAATTAGTTTTATCTTCCGCTCGGACCTGATAAGCCAATCGAACATACCCAGGCTGATGAAAGATAGCACTCGATTACTTACGCTGGAATGACACTGTCACAACGGAACATTGTCAGGGCTGCTGCAATAATTGATCATTGTTTGTTGGTCTAATTAGGAACAAAGCGAGTCTTGGTTCTAGAAATACAGCAGCGTCTGAAAGTGGTGAAAGTATGGATAAGCATATGACACTTTGGTACTTATCGCATATGCACAAATGTCTCTAATATTTACATTTTCAAAGCAAGCCTTTAATGAATCTTTAGATTTTTGCAAACGTTCATAGCCTCATGAACGACACACTCACTTGCCCGTGCAATTCGCTTCGAACATCGAATTCATTCGCAGGATGTGACGTGCAAAACATGCTTCTTGTTTGCTCTATAGGCTGTCGGTGTTCACACTGGCTGTTCCGCTTAATACGATTAAATATTAAATACAAAATTGTTTTATCTCCTTTATTATAAATACTTTCTATTATATAATTAGTTATTTATAATAAAAGGATCATTGACACTTGCTATGGGTAAATGCCTATGGTTTTCAGTAAAAATAAAAGTTTGTCAATCGTCCCTTTCTTTACCTTGAAGCTACCCTGACCTGAGTACTTTATGGCTGTGAAATCTGTGTTCGATATTAAATGCTTCAAAGATATTTTTTTTTTGGATAAAACAATCAGTTTTACATTAAGATATATAGAAATCCGAAAACATTTTTTAAAAAATCATTCCCCCCCCCCCCCGTGTGCCAGCAAAAGCTTTTGCATGTGTATGTGTTACCATATTTTACACATTGTATGGAAGTGGCTTGCTGGCACAAGGGGGAGAAAGATGTTCAGCAGCCGAAAAACCCAGGGCCTAAGCCCTTAAAATGTCTTTTCTACCAAATAAGAAATTAATAACAATAATGAAGTTCTCCAGAACCAACCTCCTAAATTGCTTTGTATTCTGTGCTAGTTTAATATAAAGTAATTAAAGATTAAAAGTAGAATTAGCAAGGTTTTATGCATTTTTTCATAAGAAAAAATCTCAGTGTTATTAAATGACACATTATTTTGCAAACGTCCTGTACTTATCTATTTGCATGCTAGGGAATTGTTCATGTTTTTTATTTTCGTCTGCTGACTTTCTTCAAAATTAAGTTTTTAAAAATAAACCACCCAGGACCACCATCAGAGTGTCAAACAGTTTGGATCCAGATCAAGACCGACATTCTGTTGGTCTTCATCTGGAGTCAAACTGTTTGCAAAAGGCTATTGGCAGACGACAAAATTATCCACTGGCATGCAAAGAGTTATAACCGGTTAATACATTAGTGTTCAATATATTGTCTCATATAGGGATATACATGCATATGTATACCATAAATATTCGGACACTTTAAATACATTCAAGATGCTATGCCCTTTAAACAAAGCAAAAGAAATATCCAAAGGATCTAGTTAGAATCAGTTTTACTTTCCAATGCTAAATGGGACACTTTCATTCCTTCAAAAATATTTATTTCTTTTGTCAAGCTTTCAGTTTTGTATTATTTACGGTACATGTAGTCAAAAATGTACAGGTAACTTCTAAATTATCTCCCCAAAATCACTTTTTTACAAAACATATTTTGTTTTTAAAACAATTTCATCAATAATCGTGATTTTTTTAATACTCTGCACATGGTATGTTCAATAGATATCACCATGCCTACCAAATAAATCAAGAAAACGTGCAGAAATCACTTTTTAAAGCACTTTTTATTTTCATGAAATTTCAGACTCCCTCCCCTTTCTACCCGCCATAACTCTCGAATGCGTATGAATTTTGTAAATATTTTGCTAGCTGGCTCTTGCCATTAGATTCACCTATTGCGCTGATACTACATGCACCACACCAGAAGCTCAAAAGCAGCGTTCTGGGAATCAGAAAAATAGGCGTATAAGGCCCAAACCGTCAATGATCCTTTAAATATAAGTAATGAATTCAATTTTCGGAAGGTTCATGGAATCATAAATACTTCGGTTCTTTTGCAAAGTTAACGTGCAAGAGACCCGAAGTATTTTTGTTTCCATGAACATTCCAAAAATCGAATTCATTTCTTAAAATATACCCGGCGAAGCTGGAGGATTAAAGTTTGAGATCACGGAGAACAGACCAAATTTGGCCCGAACAAGAAGAGACATGGAAACACGTGTAAAGTTTTGTTTGATTTGATTCTTTACGTCACATCAACACTCTTTCAGTTATATAGGGACGGGTCTTCCTGGGTTGAACCAGTACTAAGCTAGAATTAATGTTCATGCTCAAGGACACAACGCGATGACGCTGGTGAGGCTCAACCCCGCGGCTCCTAGGTCTCGAGTCAAGCATTCTACTACTAAGCCACTGCGCCCCCTTTTACGCGTAAAGCAATACACGAAGATTAAGCAAAGCAACATGCCCTCTCTTCCTCAGCTAGATGATCTACACATTAGAACCATTGCAGGGCCACGACCAAAATGGGTGTGGGTAGATTTAAGAAATAATAAGTGAGTATGCTCAGGAAATTCCACAGTCACAAACTGCAGACAAACCCATGACACCGTGAGGAAGAGCCACACAACAATCACGAGACACCAGGAAGACAAACTAAGCAAAGCAACCAGCTCTCTCTTCCCCATCAAGATGATTGCAAAACTAGAATGGACATAAAGTAACGTACAACAAAAAATAGAACAAAAACTCGCACAATGGGAGTAACAATAAACAACAAGTCAACAAAAACAGAACCACCGCTTTAGAACGGTCAGCAGCCTAAGCCACCGGGGGTGTGTGTGTGTGGGGGGGGGGGCTTAACTGCATTTTTTCTGGTAAAACTATCTCCCTAGATCCTGCTGTTGTTGAAGTATAAGAAATGTTCAGCCCATGTGGAAGCCTTCTAACTATTGCAATGTATTATCATGGATACTATTTTAGATCTTTCGAAACAGAAAGATCCCAGTAGATCACTTCAGTATTCTACATTTTGTAGTTTTATTTTTGAGCTTAAAATATATTCAAACAAAATTACGACGCCTTTCATTTCATTGGGGAATAGTTAATGCGTTCTTTATCTATTTATACCTAAAGAGATGGTAGCTCAAGCCGTCATCTCTTTAGGTATAAGCTGCACTAGGTTTAATCCATATCGGTTGCTGTGTATTGCCATGTTTATGGAGAAAAAACACAAACAAAATAATGCGTTTAGGCTCGTGAAGCAATGTGGCGAGCAACAAAGCTGAATATACCCATTTTATGACAGGGCTTGCTTGATTTTACTTTTATCTCAAGTTAAATATATTTTCAAGGAAATTTATGCTCGGAACCAGAGGGGTGGGCCGGGGGTTCGGACACAAGTGCTACAAGTGTCCGTAGGTATGCTGGTACGGACGATCCCTTGAGAAGCAAGTGGACCCCTTCTGTAAAATAAGTTGATGACTGAAAAAACGAAAAAAGAAGAAGAAAAGAATAAAAGAACGTTCAGGGCGGAGGCAGGATTTCTGGAAAGAGGGTCATATGTATAAATTTGGTTTAGGTGTGTTAGGTGTGTTTGTGTGCGTGTGTCTGTGGGTGGTCGCTTTGGTGATTTTAGCTCATTTCTCTTATATGTAAATATCCCATGAAAATGAATTAATTTGGCCTCACTGAGGCCAAATTATTTCACTTTAATAGGATATTAAAAACGGGGGGCAGAGAGGAGAAGTTCGATTGAACCACCTTAACCCCCTCTAGATCCGCCCATGATTTATCGGCCTGGTCCTGGACCCACAATCACGAAATTTTCTGGATCCACACACGAAATTACTTGATGAAGTTTTGATGTGACTGAAATGTGATTGACTGGGACATCAAACCTCACCCCAAACACACATTTTTGCGGTAAAATTCTTTAAACATGAAAGGGGACGGTTATCTCGTCAGAGTGCCCACTTCTGAGCGAACGGTTCTTCATAATTAGCCATTCCGCTGATATGTCACGAGATCATCTCTCCATGACGGATTGTTTATTCCGAGACACGTGCTCATAAGTAAACAAGCATGATATAATGAAGAAATCAAGCTGCTTGATCGCAAATAGTGTGAAATTTAATACCCCGAGAAGTCGAAAGGTTAGACTAATTTGCATACAGGTAAAATGATGTGACCAGTTGAGCCAGCAATAAGATTTTGTTACTACGATTTGGAACACTTTTCTCTTTCTGTTCTTAAATAAAATGTCTGTCACCAGGGCTGGAATTCACAAAATGCTTGTCAGAATAGCAGACAAGACCTTGATCGGACTGCTCCTTCAGAAGCAGTCTGATCTGAGTCTGCGCTGTTTGTCTATGCGTTTGAGCAAGTAACTAGTTTTCGAAATTTTCGAACATGCACCGAATTGCATATCCATGAGAAGTCTATTTACGTCTGAAACTCTATCTATAGTCAGTGACCAGGCGTATTAATTCTGCAACGTCAGGAATTTTAGTCTACCATGCATTTTCGTGTTTATAGGAAAAAACTACTTTGCTTCTTCTGACGTACATGTCCTTGTGCTCTTTGTAACATTTGTAAGTTGCACTAAAGTTGCATTTATTATTAGCTTTGGGTCCATGCATTTTACGGCAACAGAGCTCTAAAATGTTCAAGATATTCCGGACAATTTTTGGGCAATGTCGGCATTGATATCAATGGAAAGTGACATTTTTAAAATTTGGTAAAAGTTGAAACGATTGTATTTGGAAATTGCAAATTCAAAACTTCATCTTAGTTGCATACTTTGTGCATTTATTATTCATCTTTCAACAAGTGCAAACGAATGGTATCTGGGTAATTAATTCGTGGAATTGCATTAGAGGCTATGGATTTTTGTTAGATTTTTGTCGTCCTTGACTGTGCATTTATAAGTTAATATTTGCGAACAGCGAAGGCACTTGAGAGACTGCTCGGATGTGCAGACTCAAACATGCGAATCTTCGTTTGCAAGACTAATGAATTTATCCTCTCTTAATCAATGTACGGTGAGAGTTTTAATTTGTTAGGTTAATTAAAGTTTGGAAGAACTGTACGGCGAGTAATTAATATTAAGAAATATGCTAAGAAAAATAATATTGTAAACAACAGTTACAGGCATATGTTTTAAGGGGTCGCAGGTCGGATTTGTTTTAACTATGATCAGTGGCGGACCCAGAGGGGGTTCAGGGGGTTCACTCGAACCCCCCTCCATGCCACCCATTTTTATTTAAAAAATATCCTATGAAAATGAAATAATTTGGTCTCAGTGAGACCAAATTATTTCATTTTCATGGGATATTTGAGAAAATGAGATAAAATCAGCAAAGCGAATCCCCGATGCACTTTTATACATAAGAACCCTCTTTCCAGAAATCCCGAATCCGCCCTTGTATGATGCATTGTATTCCCTCAATATTGTAGACCCTTATGAAATACCATGTTCTGTCGTATTTCATCTGTGTCTTCACTGTTTTTCGAAGTACATATTTACGGGAATCCAGTATAAAAATAATTTTAGGGAGAGTATGTTGATACTCCATTTTCTAATTAAACATTTATCTTGGCTAACTAATGTCTTTGACATTAAAGTGTCCATTTGAGGTGGGAAGATGCTCCCCAAAGTCCCTCAAAATCCTAAAGGTTAGTCACCGAAACATGTTTAACTGGCGTTTTGTGTCGCAACGATGTCATATCATCTCTTTGATTGGTCAAACCTATCGCAGGTGCGATACTCTCGTCCGTTGTTTATTTCTCTCTATCTCATTGTATCTCTGATTAATTTCCTACTAAATTTAATGCATGGACAAGCAAAACGTTCAACATGCCGCACAAAAGTACAATGCGGAAACTACGTGCTTTTGATTATTTCCACCAACCACATTTTGCATAGTTTCACATCAGAGTTTGGTCTATTGATCTAACATATTCAAATGAGTCGGACTCAGTCCTGCCATGTAAAAAGACCCTTAAAGTAATACATTAGAAGTTACAGAAATTAGAAGAAACAATACCAAGGACAAACACTTCGCAAGGTTTGACTCTCGCTGCAGCTATCATGGCTGCAGAGAAACACACTTTAGCTCTATACTTACAGTGTCATCTGCAAACAATTAGGACTTAAATCAGGCCCGACAAAAGTCGGGCCTGATCTGGGTCCTCATTGTTTGACACTCTAATGGTATTCCTGAAAGAAGTTTTCAAAAAGAATCATTTTGAAGAAAGAAATCAACAGACGACCAAAAAACAGACGACCAAAAAATCTTGCACATTTTTTTTCCAGTTGGTAAAGAGTTAGTGGAAATTGTTGGCAGATCGACGGACGGATGGGCGACAATTTGAACTCTGCTAGAAGCAGGTGCGACTAGAATTCAACGAAACAGGTCTAAGGCAAATGTTTGGCGCCCCCCACACCCACCGCGGTGACTTAGGCTGCTGTTCGTTCTAAGGCGAAGGTTCTATTGTTGTTGATTAATTGTTTATTGTTGGTTCTGTGTTTATTCCTTGTTTTGTTATGCAGTACTTAACTTATCTTTTCTAGTTGTGCAATCATCTTGATGAGGAAGTGAATGCTACTATACGCTGTGGGTTGGTCAGTAGACTGGCAATCGTCCAAACAGTAGATTTTTTTCTAAATTGACACATCATACTAAGAAGAAATTATCCTCTCTAATAGTACTTTAACACTTTCAAACTGTTCATTCAGTTCTTTTCCGATTTTTTGAAAATTCAGTAATAAAGGACTTGTTTCCATGAAAAAATATAAAATCTAATTGAATAGACTGCACAAGTCTAGTTGGGCAGGTACAGTGTGTGATTGTGGTATTTCCTGACTTTTCTGCTATGAAACTGATCCGTAACTGATCAGTAGTACATTGCCTCAAAACGATCCATTTTTCAATATCTTCTACAAAACGGAGGTTCGATCGGAGTTTGAGCAGTGGGAATGGGGCGATTAAAGGCTTCTAGAAATACAGAGCCTGGGATCAAACGCAAATTAGAGAAATGTCTCTGGTATTACATGCAGTCTATTTGTGCTACAAAACTTAATTTCTTCCTAGAATTGATTTTCGTTTTCTGACAAACTCATCTTTCTTGTATAAGTATATCTGATGACGAGCAGATTGCGACTGGTTAACCTTTGTCCAGCTGTATATACATGTTTCATATTTCTACTTACGTCCAGACAGGCCGTCCAAAATGTTGAGCGTAAAATTGAAAATACTTTCGTATCCATCAAAAATTTTAACATTTGTTTTGGGTATTCAGTGAGACGGATCTTCTGAGCACAAACAACATATTGTTTAGTTGATAAATAAAGTAAATTAAATTTTAATTGCGTACTTTTATCCCGAGGTTTGTTTCAATAAAACTGGACCCGGCTGTAGACTGTAACATTTATTTTATTTTTAGATACTAAAATTAATATAATTACACCAAAACTATTTGTTGAAAGTTGTCTAAGTTCAAACATTTTCATGCACTTATAAGAATTTAATACCATAATTGAAATAATAAATGCATTACACAGCAAGAGAGAGAGAGAGAGAGAGAGAGAGAGAGAGGGGGGGGAGAGAGAGAGAGCACAATTACGAAGAACCAACCAAACAAACAAAGAACATGTAGAAGAGGCATGTATGTTAAACAAATGAGTACCAGCCTTATGGGGCTTACCACATTGCCCAAATTTGGACAAACATGCTGAAGCAAGCCGTGTTAACCTAACGTAACTAACACACCCATTGCACTGGACGGCGATTCCGCTACGCTCATGTCCACTGTAGTCATACCACTACGGCAAATTGGGTCTCGTCACTTATTCCGGTGTTAGGGTAACTTTCTCATTATGATCAATTTATTCATTTAATCACAGATCACCGCCCCAAAATGCTTGGGTTCCGATTGATTTTTGGTCATCAAAATCACATTGTATCTTTTAGCTTTAAAATTATACGAAAACTTTAACGTTTGGTGTCTAGGCATGAAATAACTTATTACGGTTTCGTCATAGTGGACAATTTATCAATGACGAAACCGTAAAATTATGACGAAACCGTAATTGACATGTTTTTAATATAACTGTAAAAAAACACTTTTAAAATCTGATTTTATCTCCGATTTGGCAAAACAACACAGAGGTTGTTAACCAGACGATGCAGTCTTGAAGCATTTAACATATTCGAAAGTTCTCATTTTTGTCAGCCTTTATTTGAAGGTAATTTTACTATAACACCGGAGTGGGTGACGAGACCCAAATTGCCGTAGTGGAATGACTACAGTGATGTCGATCTAAAATTTTCTCTAAATTTATTCCAAATCGCCGCGGAAGCGTAGACAGCCACACGATTTGGGGGCTTGACGCTTCCAGTATGCTTCCACTACGCTTTTACTACGCTGCTGCTACGAGCCCACTACAACAATGAAGATCTGGCTACGCTTAGTCTACGCTGATGGAGATGTAGCTGCGACCTTGCGACCTTGGCGATGGAGCTACGCTTTCGTTGCGCTTATATATCCTTTCTATATAGAATCTGAAATTCCGATACGCTTCTACTACGACCAAGGCGCTTCTACTGCGCTTCTGCAACGCTTCTACTTCGCTCTTGCCATTTCTGCTACGATTCGTGTCATTATGACCAAAATTTCGAATCGTAGCGGAATCGCCGTCTAGTGAAAGGGGGGGGGGGGGGAACCACACAATGCCACAAACTGTGCTCCAACTGAATTCCTTGGTCTCGCTCTAAACACCCCCCCCCCCCCAAAAAAAAAAAAAAAAAAAAACAGCAAAAGACAACAACAACCACAAAAGAACAACAACAAAAACACACAAAAATAAAACACACGCAAAAAAAAGACCAACAATAACGATGAAACAACAACAAAGAGAAAGAACAGCAATCCCCCAAAAACAACAACAACAACAACAACAACAAAAACAATTACAAAAGAACAACAACAAATACAGATAAAACAACACACAAAAACACCAACAATGACGATTAAACAGCAAATTTTATTGACGAATCTATTTGACTCTTCAAAATATAAACAAGCTACAAATAGGAGCCAACAGACAACAGTATTACGTGTGTACTTATATCTTATACATTCACAAATGTAGCAACCACTAATAAAACCGAAAAAGCCAACATGAGCAGTAGATGCAGTATCTTAATGAACGCAAGAGGCACATGACTCGAAGATAATGCCCCATACCGCTAGATGATGTTAATTTCCATCTTTGAATAAGAAATGAATCAGACATGAATATTTTTGTGTCATATTTGGGTATCGTATGCGACACAAGACTTGTAAAAGGTCCAATTTGCATCAGCCGCCTAATATCACCTTATTTATAAACAATACATTACTGAAATTATATGAATTTTGTATTCAACTCAATTTCGTATCATGAACGTTTATTTCGTGTGTGTAAATAACGCGGTGGAAGATTATAGCATTATTCAAATCTTTACTCAATCTCGCATACGACGACATTTGAATTACAGATTTAGTATTCTAGAGCTTAGTCAAATTTCAATAATAAACAGTATCTAGAAGATAATATCCTGTTTATACATAAGGATACAGCATTCATTTCTTCAGAACTGTCCGACACCTTGAATGTGCAACATCTTTCTGTGATTTTGGATGTACCCAGTAGGACATGCCGTGTCTGCTATGCAAGAAAGCGTATAATGTTGAGTAAAGAAAACAATGGTTGAAATAACAAAATGATAAACTGAAATTTCGAGATGCCGTCTCGAAATTTCAATTTACGATTTCGTTATTTCGACTTCAAACTCGACATATCGAGTTACCACTAATGACGCTTAGAATGTGAAACATCTTTCTGTGATTTTGGATGTACTGGGGATATGCCGTGTCTGCTATGCAAGAAAGCGTACAAGGTTTAGGAATGAAAACAATGGTTGAAATAACAAAATGATAAATTGAAATTTCGAGATGCCATCTCGAAATTTCAATTTACAATTTCGTTCTTTCGACCTCAAACTCGACATATCGAGTTACCATTAATTACGCTTAGAATGTGCAACATCTTTCTGTGATTTTGGATGTACTGTGGATATGCCGTGTCTGCTACGCAGGGAAGCGTTTAAGGTTTAGGAATGAAAGCAATGGTTGAAATAACAAAATGATAAGTTGAAATTTCGAGATGCCATCTTGAAATTTCAACCCATCATTTCGATATTTCAACTTCAAACTCACCATTTAACTCATCTTGAATGACACATTGAATATGCAATATCTTTCTATGCTTTTGGATGTACCCCGTCAGCTTATAAGGTTTAGGAATGAAAACAATGGTTGAAATAACGAAATGATTAGTTGAAATGTAGAGATTCCATCTCGACATTTCAACTAATCATTTCGTTATTTTGACTTCAAACTCTACATATCGACCATTAATGACGCTTAGAATGTGCAACATCTTCCTGTGATTTTGGATGTACCCAGTGGGATATGCCGTGTCTGCTATGCAAGAAAGCGTATAAGGTTTAGTGAAGAAAACAATGGTTGAAATAACGAAGTGATTAGTTGAAATGTAGAGATTCCATCTCGAAATTTCAACTTATCATTTCGTTATTTCGACTTCAAACTCGACATTTCGAGTACCATGAATGACACAATAAATGTGCAACATCTTTCTGTGCTTTTGATTGTACCCGGGGCATGATGGGAAGCGTACAAGATTTAGGAATGAAAACAATGAAGTAAAATAACGAAATGATGAATCGAAATTTCGAGATCGGAAATTCAAAATCATTTCGTTATTTTGGCTTCCAATGCGATATTTCGAGTGCCTTGAATGACACATTGAATTAGCAACATTTTTGGGGGCTTTTGGATGTACCCGGGACATTCATGTGTGTTTTATAAGCTGTTTGGATATACATCTGTCTTGGCTTTATTTCGATGTGAAGGAGTTATTATGTGTAAAGTTAAGTCTATATTGAAATTTTCTGACATTCTTCTGTCAAATGGTGCTAGGTGGAATACCTGTACAAACTAGCGAGGTATCATTTCTGATTCGACTTGGCTAGCTCAAGGTCACCTCCGAATCTTTACAATGGATACTTAGACCGCGCGACGTCATCTCCGATTCAACATTGCTAACTTGCAGAACGCCAACATGCGTGATAAATTCTTCAATCATGACAGAGTGTTAATGTCCATTTTTACGCAGTGATACTTGGGTCCCCTGCTTTTGATATAAACGGGGAATTTATCCTTAATGTATCAGTCCCCAAACCATTCTACAACGAATATAACAACATTTAAGTATCGCCTTTGTTTGAAATGCATGACAGCTATATACACTTTTTCATTTTCGTCAATGTGGGCCATAATATGCCCATAGATTCCCCTATGTTTCATTGTCAAAATTTGACTAAATTTATCCATTGACACATAGTTTTTTTTTCATTTTGTGTCTTTTGCGTCTATACATAACACATATGTTATTATAGTAAGGTTACCATTATACAATTATTGACTTCAATGAGGTAGATTTGAGGATATACCTACCCGAAAAAGTGATATTCACCAAAGCCTATCGAAATAGAAGTCAATAATTGTTTTGTTATATGACTTTTCAACTATGAATGAAACGTTTTTCTACTTTCACTTTTGTAGTTGGGGTCATGTTCATCCTAAGGACTTTCTCGCAAGTTTAAGCAACTGTTATCAAAATATTTAATGTAGTATTTTGTATTTTGAAATGTATGTAAATTCTCTGGATGTGGAATGCAAAATTTATTCATGAAGCACATTTTTACTTTTTGTGTATTCAAACAAAGAAAAATAAACAAACAAAACAAAGCAAAAAATCATTTAAGTCTTTAATTTACCTCTTGGGAGGTGAGGCAGCAAATCATATTCCAGCTATTTTAGCTCTCTAGAGAGTGATATTGCAGAAGTGTCAAAAATATTAATTTCTGTAAACTATATAGTTTGAGCTGGTTTTCATCCCATATCACCTTCTAGACCAGTTTAGACCAGTTTCCAGGTAGACATGGAGATTTATGAAGACAAATTGGGCCAATCAGGAGACAGAATTCTCTCCAGTCGTATAAGAAAACGTTTTATGGTGGTTCTGCTGATGTTAATTCATTGTTTATTTTCCATCCGTTAAGTGTTTGTGTTTGGTCCTCATTTTGTAATGTAATACTTAGTATATTTTCTAGTTCTGCAATAATCACGCTGAGGAAGAGAGAGCTGTAGTGTGGTTGTCAGTGTTATGTGTCTCTTCCTCGCGATGCAGTGGGTTGTCTCTGATTGTGTCAGTGTCTGACCTTACACACTTGTTTTTTATAGAGTAACAATTAGCATGATAAGATAGTTTAGGTCAAACAATACTATTAAAAAAAATCATGTTCAGAACTGAAGCTAAAATGGTTGGAATAACTATGATATAAGTTTTCTTCTGAGATCAAGCAATCTCAGAGGAAGCAAATTCGTGTGCGAAACTTCAACACCTAACTTATGAAATATCTTATTTTTTTTCACAATGCGTTTCACTTGGACAGGCGTACATGAAGGTGTGGATGGGGGTCGTGAATTCCTTAATCATTACGAATTTACTGCATTATTCTTTTTCTTTTAAAACTGTACAATTAAACCTGTCTTAAGCAGCCACTCAAAAGAGGCAAAACAAGAATTTGCCATTTTTACGCAATGTAAAAATGGATATCATTACGTGACGTTACTAAATCTGTACACCACTAATGGTTTATCGATTTTATTGCATGGCGTTATATCACTTCCTCACGTGACGTCATGTGATATGTGTATTTATATCTCCAGATTGAATAATGAATAATTCCTTTATTTGTTTATATTTCAGAATAAAACAAATGGAGTAAAGCAATGTACTGTTCATTGTAACTCAATAAAGAGTATATCGTTTAATGGCAAAGTAAACTGTTTAAATCAAATTAATCTAAAAGTTGTTATTTTCAAAGAGTGTGTTTACAGAAAGCTAAAGAACATATGCTACTAAATATTTCCATGTTAAAATCTTTTCAATACTTTGCATATGGTTTGGTTTAAAATAAAATAAACAAAGAATTGTCATCATGCTCAGTTTTTCATAATCTTATACGGGAGTTTTCAGCATTTGACAAATTTTATGAAAAGATGGAAGAATAACGCAAGTTCATAAATTGTAATCTTCAACCACCTTATTTTTTTTTAATTTTATCAATTGCGCATGACCTCAAGCCTTCTAGATAATGTGCAACTGTATTTGTCATCTCAAGCCATGACAAGATACTGCATGATATATTTTGGCAGTTCCTTAAAAATAGGGTTTGTCATTTTTTAGTAAATTATATTTTTTAAAATCTGACATTGAAAATCTTAATACTTTATCTTTATTTCATGGACTATCGTGATACCTTTTAGAAAATCAATTGTGGTCACCGCATTAATATCCTTCAGGAGGGCCAAATTTAACCCTACACCCATAGATTCCAAGCATAATTCGATACAAAACGTTCAAGAGTGACAACTTCTGTCATTTTTATAATCCCATTTTACTAGTATGAAGTAACTATTTCAATGATTATATCTTCTTAAAAAGATTAACTTCCTTTAAAACATCAAAATGTTAACAACAGATATATCTTGAAATAACTGTTTCATGTTATTAACATGAAAATATTTATTCATAATCTGTTCGAAATTGTCACATTCCAAATGTAAAAGGTGCATTACAACTCACACTTTGCGGTTGTTCTTCACCTAGTATCAAGTATGAATGTGTAACTGTAGTATGACCTATTCGCATTTGAGCTAACACAACTTCTTCTTTTCTGATACTTCGAATAACTGATTGGTTTTCACCAATAGTTGGATTTATCTAAAATGTTTGTTCCCTATACTGCTATTCCTCGAAGGTTGCCATTCGTTCAAGATATTTTTATTGATAAATGATTTAAAACTGGAAAAAGGAACCTGAAAGAGCGCCTGTTCTAATGTAAGTGACGCATTAGCTTGTAGATCTACGTTTTCATTTTCAGGGATGCATATATGACTATGAATTTAACAGAGTTGTAGTTCTATATATTCTAGAAGCTCGTGACACTTTTCTAAAGTTTTCTGGAACTGTGGATTCTTTGATTTTATGGTCTATAGCTTTCAATACTAAAAGAGAATCAGAAAAATAATGATTTTATTTTTAGCATCACAAGTTCTTATAAAGTCTTGAGCTAGATCCACTGCTTTTGCTTCTGCAGTGAAAATAGAAGAACCATCCGGAATACGTATTTCATCAGAGTGGTTGCCTTAAAGATGGGCATAGTGTTTAATAATAAACTTCCAAACATCCTGATATAACAACACAACCTACCTTTGTGTAGTCTTTTTACCCATCAGTATAAAATTGTCGATAATCTTTATTACGACTTTGTAGCTTTCTGAAATCATCTTTTAATATAACTGGACTTATTTCTGATTTTTTCCAAAGTGTAAATCAAAACGAATTTCAGATTTCTTTAAACACCAAGCAGGAATGTTGTGTATAATGTGTCTCAGTATTTTGTGGTTTGATATTTAAAGACGTCAATATGGGCAAATGGTTTAATAGATTAGGTTTCTTTTCATATAGATATGCGTATGTTGTGGGAATGAAACTTCATGAGCAGGATTTGATGGGTTAGCAGCAAGTCTTATATAGCATATTGAAGAGAACGTTTCTTTCTGCGTGAATATATGTAATGATGGTTCATCTGCTTCAACATACAGACTAGCAACTGGAAAAGTTCTAAACGCCTCTAAATCTGGTTATGTATAGTATCAAGCATTTGTAGATATAATTTTCTTGCAGAACCATATCTAATACAGCCATAATCTAATTTTGACCTGACTTGAGACCGATAAAGCTTTATTATTGTAGTTCGGTCTGCACCTCATGAAGTATGTGATAGGACTATTGATATATTCAATGACTTGAAGAATTTAACTTTAAGATATTGTTTATGAAGTATAAAACTGTTTTTTTCTGGTATCAAAAATAACCATAACGATTGACAATAGATGGTCAATAGTTTTTTTTCAATATTCTGGTTCTACTGAAATATTTGGTTTTGTCAGCAACCAGAATCGTTATGAAGACGAGGATAGGGGGCGTGAGAGTTGTTGCACGTTCAATTAACTATCATTAACAGACTTAATGGAATCGAGTTTGCCATTTTCGAATTGGGCATGCTATCTCTATTCGGATGGATCTGGTTTTCCGGATAATTGCATTTGGGTCGTTTTCTGAGTAGGTAATGCGTAACATAACATAGGGCGTGTTTGTTTTCATTTCCTCACTTGGAGCGAGATACCGGCCGTTCGTCCGTTCTTGACGGCCCCATTTTATACATTTGCTTGCTAAGCAGCGGAACGGATGAGATTGCATCATTCTGAGCGATTCAAAGACAGCAGCTGTTTGTACATGGAATGAATATTGTAAATGTTTCATTTACTTTTGTTTTGGGAGTCGCCTTAAGGTGAAAGACCGCAGGGTCATATGCTAGATAGAGCAGTGAAATATTCATTTGTTTCAAGTCACTTCATTTCACCGACGGCCGTCAATTATTTTTCAACAACAAGTGTTTGGTTATCAGTGTAGAACTGGCATACCATTAGTTACAGTTACAACTGTCAATAGATGGATATGTATGTTAGAAAAAGACCCTTGTCGCGTATGGCCGCGTAGCGCAGTCGGTAACGTGTCTGGCTACATATGCGTGTCTGACTGCAGATCCAGAGGTCGCGAGTTCGATCCCGGTCCGGTCCCATACTTTCGTGGAGATTGATCATGAAATAATTTCTACGGTCATTCTCCTCCCTTCCGCTGATTTATTCAAGAAGGGTTGTTGAATGTTGTCAGTTACAAGCGAAAGTATGTGCACGAATTACTGGTTGTTCAAGCCTGCCCAGGAAAAAGTGTGGTTAGGTGAACTGACCGTCCCGCTATGACCATAGCTGTTGACTTGGGACGTAAAACAACAAAACAAACAAACAAATTTTCGCTTATGGGGACAACTGAGGCCATGGGCAGCCCCGTGCTGTGGCACGGGGCAGCCCATGGCCTCATTTGATCGTCGCCTATGAAGGCGGGTGTCCAGTGTAATGAAAAATAAACCGGTCCTGAACACTAAATCTGAAATATGGAGATGGATTACACTGTACAATTCTAGTCGTCACTAGGTCACATATTCCACCGAGCGTTTTTCCAAAGACATGGCGCGACACATATAAAGTACATAGCAAAGATTTTGTGCCTGAACGCAAAATAAAAAGTGGTGCTTTTTGGATGTTGACGCGTGGCTGTGAATAAAATTATTATTGAACAAAAGCTATTAATTGCTGCAAGTGCACATGCTCCGTCAAATTAATCTGTTCCAGTGAACTGCACAACGGCAAAGTTGGTGGGAATCGCCATTGGTGTCTCTCCGTAAAGATTTTTTTGTCTACCATAAGTTTCAACGACCAAAAAGGGTAACGTGTTCTGGTGAACATTTTTTCGTAGCCTACCGATACAAAACTGAGGAATCTATTCGTGATGACAGCAATGGACAAACGAACAACTACACTCTCTACGGTTGACTGGAAATAATCCAAACAATACAGCTAGCCCCATATCTAAAACCTTATACCAATAAAAAAACATTTCCCTCCCAGAAAGCAGAAATATTTTACCATACTGTTGATGTATTCAGCTCAGCTCTCATATTTAAAATCTTTGAAAAATCAGAAAGGGTATTTCAGAAGTAGTATTATATAGACATCGCGTCAGATATTGGTGATAATTTATATAACTTATGACGTCGAAAACGACGTAAAAGGCAATATGGCGATCTGTGCTTTTTTGTACTGCCGCATTACAAAGAAACGCGAAAATTGACTTTATATTATGTGCATTTTCCACACTATTTCCCCTTGACACTTTTCTCCAATAAAAATATATTTGGGGTATATTTGACAAAAACTCCAACCTGTTACTTTCGCTTAAACCCCAACTTTCCACTGGACGGCGATTCCGCTACGATTCGAAATTTTGGTCAAAACGACACGAATCGTAGCAGAAACGACAAAAGCGCAGAAGAATAATTTGAGCTTACAAAAGAAAAAAAAATGCGTAGGATTCCTATTTTTTCTGCTTTGTTCTTAAGCATATGTCAATGTAGACTGACATCAGCCGTTTGATCTATGAATCCATATCAACCTCTGCCGTGCCACATCTTATCAAAAGCTAACATATCAGGCTGGATTTTAACAAATGCAGACTAAAACATCTGCCGAAGAAAAATGAAGTATTTGAGAGGAATGGTAAATGACGGCATTCCATATAGTTAAAAGATATCAATATGATTAATCAGACTTTATAGATCTGGTGCCAGGTTGGCTGCTGATCGGACTTGAGGTTTTCTTTAGCTCTGACTATCTGTGAGTCGTGAGCCCTTTTCTCTGTTTCATCATAGTGCGTTAATTTGATTATATTGTTTCTCTATGATGTTTAATTGCAATAGTTAGGAATCCTCCATGCGAGTTTAACATTTTTTTGTGCTTCAACAACAACAGAATCTAGGGCGAAGATTTGGTACCAGTAAAATGCATTTAAGCCCCCCCCCCACCCAGTGGCTTTGGCTGATGTCCGTTCTATGGCGGTGGTTCTGGTTCTATTGTTGTTGATTTGTTGTTGATTGTTACTCCCATTGTGGGATTCTGTAATTGTTCTATGTTTTGTTGTGCGTTACTTTGTGTCCATTCTTGTTTTGCAAGCATTTCGATGGGGAAGAGAGAGCTGGTTGCTTTGCTTTGTTTGTCTATCTGGTGTCTCGTGATTGTTGTGTGGCTTTTCTTCACGATGCCACAGGTTTGCCTGCAGTTTATGATTGTGGTATTTCCTGATCATACTCTCTTACTGTTTTTGTTTGCCCTTTTTTGGCGTATCCTTCCTACAGAGTTTAGCCTACGTACGTATGTCTGGGGAGAGCAAATTTCAAAATTACGTTCCAAATCTGTCTCCTCATTATCACGTAGAATCCGCCAAATGATTGGTTTAACAGCAAAATAAGACCCTAGATAATTAAACTATTAACACAGTTCCATCTTAAACGAACTGTAATTAGCATATATTAGGCAGTCATAAGACAATTAAAGAAAACCAGGAACATGCTTGGGATTTGCTATTTCCAGGTCCCCAGCTAAGAGGCCGTTTATATAATCATAGGATATTCGCTTGCTTTTTCAACTATACATTACAGACCTCGGCGCGAGAAACTGGATTTTGTAGTATGTGAAAAACAAAGAAGCAGTTCAGCATGGACATGTGCGCAGTCTGGTCAGCACCTTTATTATGTGCTCTTTAGAAAGTAAAATACAAAATCCTACAATGTACAGAATTTCGATATTCATTAGCTGAGTGAGCTCCATTGAGCTCAACTTGATCGCAACCCCCCAAATACAGGTTTTCTCGTTACGCGTCCCATATATGCCAAGTACCCAAAATAACAGTCTCGTGGAGAGGATATTCTAGTCAATTATTTACTTATCATAAGCTTTGTTGAGTTGAGATATTACGATGTCGTTATTGCCCTAGACCATCTACCAGTCGTATGTTCATTTGAGGAACTCGGATCCGAGTTCATAAATTTCGGATCCGAGTTCATAAATTTCGCCTGTAATTGTGTTATCAACACTCTGAGATTGATTGTTTATTTAACTGGGTTCAGCATCTGAATTTAGGAATTACTCTGCCATAAGTTAGCTCCATGCATACAGCAAAACATAATATATTTATCATTGCCTTGGTTTTGTTGAATCCATTTTATCTACCAAAACCCAAACTAGACTGTTCCAGAAACTAACTTAATTTTAAAAAGTTCCTACTGTATAAAAACAGCAAAGTGTACGACAAACAGCCACATACATCAAAAGAGGTACGTTTATTGACCCTTCATGTTGCAATTGAATCTTCCATCTACATGGGATATTACAGCAAACAACTTTATCAGACGATATTTTCAGATGTGTTTTGCTTGCCCTTCAATGGGTAACAGTGCAGACGCTGATCAAATGTCGCCAGATGTATCTTCACTGTTAAAAGGTTAAATGAAGTTTACATGTATCCAAAGCTAATCACTGGCCTCAAGTTTTACATGTGTGGAGATACGACAAGCTTACAATTTTATCTAGGCTGTTTATTTTGAAAGCAAATCTGACAGAGTGTTGATATATGTAATTTTACTCAGCAGTGATTGTTTTAAAGTACAGGGGCATCTTGTCCCTAGACTGTATAGATCTTTGTAAAACTGATCAAGAGAAACAATTCAAATAATGTTTTCTCATCAGAGTTGTCTTTTCATTCTGCTCTTGGAACATAAGAGTGGGGATTTTTTTGAGATCTGAACAATGCATTTACTACCATTATATAGTCTCTATAATCATAGTTGGCACAGACTTAAACACATAAACAACTTTTTGTGGCTTTCCATGGGTAGTAACAAGTACCAGGCCGGGATCGAAGGTTTATGATTTGTGTGTGTAATTTATGACGGGAGCATCCGAAGGCTCAACCAAAAGTGGTTCTGAAGAAGCTGGGAATCGTATCTGCGACCCCTGGTTTATAAGACATAGAACTTATCCACTACACCACGGCGGTTTCAAAATGTAACACTGTGTAAGCTGTACACAAAAGTATATGTTCAACACATCTAAAAAAAAAAGAAAAAAGCTCTCTGGTAATATTTTACTTCGAAAACATAATAAACAAATCTATCCAACTAAAGCACCCAATAAAATACGACGCTCTTTATTTGTATTCCATATATTTTATACTTATACAAACTGTTGGAACAGTTACGTAGTTCATTTGGGTGCGCATGTTTTTCGTGATAAAGGCGTCTGGCTGTAATATTGAGTCAAGAGTGAATTCAAAATACGTGTATATGTATAAATACAACAACGGTACCGTGGGCTGGTCTGCAATGTGTGATTGTGGCATTTACTGGTCATACTCACTCTTTTCTCTCTGAATCATAAAACCGTTTCAAACTTTTCTTCTCTAATATTCAGTTGAACCGACTCATTGTTTCCTTTGAGCTAATATAAAAATACAGACCAATAGATTTATCAGACTGGACAGCCTAAAGGCAAGCAACAACACACGATACAACTTACTAAGACTGGCGATCTTGTCACTTTCAATCCAACCGCTTCTAATTCTCATTATCTAAGATAACGGTTGATTACTTAAACCGAATTTGACAGACGGTCGGTATCAACAAATCTAGCTGACATTTGTCACGTTCGGGAATTTCTCTCTACCGATTCGTCTTCTCGCTAATTTGTATTGACAAACTTCTGTATAATGGAATAAGCAGCGAAGAAACACGCGACATTTTGACAAACTTTAAACAAATTAGAGTCTCAGTGGAACGCCGGCAGTTAAAGTTCGTTACAGACTCCACAGAGACCACTGCTTATAAATCTCTTAAAGGCGCTGGCTTCGGCTTACTCAGCTAGTCACATTGGGTGTCTTAAAGTCAGTCGCTGATACAATGTCGTTTTATGTAGGTTATGACTCTCATACAAACTTGTCTTGTATGAACAGATTCGATGATCTGTTCGACAATATAATGCGTTCTTGTGTATGTAGCTGCGGTTTCATATTTAATTGCACCATGGTGGGTAAGGCCTCAGACGTACCTGCTTTCATTTGCATGATATTCCTATCTATAATCGGTATGAATGCGTTTTTCTCTAAATTGCAGCATTATGAATAGCTCAAAAACATTGAAATTTACTCTCTCTCTCTCTCTCTCTCTCTCTCTCTCTCTCTCTCTATTACATTATGCTTCTGCTATACAGATTCCACAATCTTCCAGTAGGTATTATCTACGAATTGGTTCAACAGGTGCCCGTATGACATTGTCTTGCGCAGGCGCGATTTTAAAGAATCAATCTGTCTGCTAAGGCACATCACGACTGAAAAGTTGGATTTGTGTCAATGCGCGGTGTGCATTACCCAAAACACTACGTTAGAAAAGTAACAAGCACTGAATGGCTTATGGAGACATCAAGTAACCTTTGGTAACAAAACAATAACTGTGATTGGTATTACAATATTTAGCGAAACAATGATAAGATTTTCTACAATAAAACATTTTTGGGTGAAAAAGTGGTTTCTAGTGACGCGTGATGACGCAGATTGATAACAAGTTGGAATCGACCAATCAGGCGAATCACATGATTTGATGCCGCTATCGGTAAACAAATATTTCGCGTGTACCCACAATGCTCAAATCAGACAGGTTAGTATTTGAAAGATGCTTCCCGGAGGAGAAAATGGCCCGTATGATGATAAGCAAATAAACACCACATCGGTTAGAAATTGTCTGCAAGTGTCAGAAATATACCGACAAGAACACTTGAGGTATCACTACATACTGAAACCACGTAATCAGGTTGTTTCGCTCAAACCAGTATGCATTTCCGAATTCAAGCAAACCTTTGTGCGTTATTCAATTACAGAATTTTGTTTCAACATCTTGACGATCCAAAACATGAGCGTATATATTTATATATATGTTGCTGCTAGCGTTTTATGAAAGTTTGCTGTCGCTTCAAAAAGGTTTTTGTTTTGTTTTATGATAACCACATATTTTTAAAGCACCAACTGCAACATATGATTTATAAGCGTTTTATACTTGTTGAACAGTTAATCATTTACAGGGCAGCGGTGTTTTTTTTTAATTTGAATTTCGCTGTAAAGAATAAACTCGTCTATATGTCGCCTCAGCTCTGGTGGCTATATTTACGCCTGCTTGTTTACAAACACTGCATCTCAAAATGTCACTTAGATATTTTGGAAACAATCTGAATTCAGCAATCATTTATGCTAACTGTCTAAATGGGGCGTAAGTTAACACGACGACCCAGATAATATGTCATGAAAGGCGCCATTTCGTCAGGCTCTGCTTTGTTTGCTGTCACAAAACGATTAATAATTTGGAACTGATTATGAATCATATGCAAAATAATCCTACATGTATATTTAATATATAATACAGAAAAAAGAAAATAATATCCCGCTGCAGAGGTTTAACGTTACAAATATGCAAGAAATATACTGCTCAAAATATGATAAAGGTCAAGGATAAAATCTTATCTTACATGTTTTAAAAATGCGTTTAAGCCCTCGGGTGGCTTAGCTGCGACCGTTCTTAGGCGATGGTTCTGTTGTTGTTGACTTTTGTGGGAGTCTTCAATTGTCCTATGTTTTGTTGTACGTTAGTTTATGTCCATTCTAGTTTTGCAATCATCTTGATGGGGAAGAGAGAGCTGGTTGCTTTGCTTAGTTTGTCTTCCTGGTGTCTCGTGATGGCTCTGTGGCTCTTCCTCGCGGTGCCCTGGGTTTGTCTGTGGTTTGTGATTGTGGTATTTCCTGATCATACTCACTTACTATTTTTGATGTCACGACTCTTGTGTTTGTGCTGCGTGGCTATTGTAAAAAGTTTCCCCGTACATGCCTTAAATGTCGTTATTATTACTATAGTCAGGATTTACACTTGACAATCATTCATTGCATTAACTTCCCTATTGGAATCAATTAAATACCTCATTTAAGGAGCAGTGTAGACCAGCATTCGTATCTCGATAATAACTATTGCTTTCTCTGTGTTTCTTTGTACCTGTATTACACTTATTATATTTTGGGAGCTTTAAGTATATATCTCAAATGCAGAAGCTGGATATTGCTGTAAATAGCCAATATGAATGCTGCTTTTCAATGTATGGTATGAACTTAAAACTCAATTATGAATTGATTTACTTTCTCCTCTTCGATTACATTCTGCTTCTTCTATACAGATTCCCCAGTCCACCAATATATATAACTCTATGTTACCATCTGTTTACGTTTCACCTCTGAAACTTCATTTGGCCACTAAATAATTTACATGGAGTTTCTGACTCTGCCCTTTTTAGAAGCCACTTAAAATTCCGTCTTTCTACTCATAAGTTACCTGTACTTAGAAACTCTAGGAGTAGGTATAGAAGAAGTGTAGTGTGTCCTTCTATTTCTAAGTGCAATGCAAAGAGATGCTGCTGTTGCAAACATTTATGTTGTAAATCAATTATTAAATCTAACGTAAGTGTTAGACACTTTTCTTTAATTACTAATTCTGATCTTGATTGAAGATCAACTGATGTTATTTATGTTTTGTCTTGAGAAGAGAAAGCTTGTGGTATGCAATATGTTGGCCAAACTTGTAGATTTCTAAAACCTAGATTTTCTGAGCTCTATCATCGAATAAAAAAACTTCGCAAAATTGATAATTTTCTTTATAGGCAATTCAAGCAAACTAATCACTTTACTAGCAGTATTTCTATTTAGCCTGTTGAAAAGATTACATATGATGATAATTCCACTAAAAGATATAGAAATATTCTAAGGCATGAATTATAATTAAAGTCGATAAAATTATTACAAACACCACATTCACTTGGTTTTAATGATAATATTTTCCATGAAGGTAACATTTCTAAATTACCTGATTTTGATGTTTTTGTCTCTTTGAGATATTCCTGAACGCAATTAGCGATCTCATGGTAAACGCAAAATGGAAATTTAAAACGCAAATATAAACATGTTTTAACTCTTTCAGAATTAAGTATCACCCTAAAACATTCAGGCTTTCACGTTTAGTTACTCTTTATATCTCTTCATTTCGTAATTTGGATATTGAGGCTAATAAATTCTATGATTGAGCTCATCGAATTTATAATGCAGCACTTCTTACCCGGTGTTACACTCAATATGCTCTGTGACCATATATACAGTAGACTCCTAAATTAATCATATTAGACATTTTATAAAAATTCAATTTGTCAACAAGAGGATTGAATTCATTACCTTGACCAGTATATTTAAAGATAAATCTGTTATCTGAATCCCCTGTCATTTGTTATAGATGCAATAAACCTATTCGTCGTACTGTTATTAGTAACAGAACTTGATATTGAAAATTTTATTCCTGTCTCTTGAGATTGTAAAGACTCTAAGTATTGCTATCAACCCGCTGGTCATATAGTCACAGGGGATTTAAAAATCATAACTGATTCAAGAATTCAGCCTAGTATATGCAAGGGACCTAAATATAGGTTTCCTTTGCCAATAGACTTCAAATCATGTCATGAGGGAATTGCAGGAGCCTTACAAGAATTTTGTAATCGCTGGTGTAAACGAGAGCATGCTGAGTCTAATGCCTTAAATAGTTGGAAACTAAATGTCTTTAAGATTATTGATGGTAGAATTTCCTTTTATTGTAACAATTTAGATCGTCTACCACCTAAACCTAAATTCACTTTTAGACATTTGAAGAAATGGATCCAGAAATTCCATAGGAGGTTTCTTTTGGCACCTGCAGATAAGGCTGCTAACAATGCTGTGGTCGTTTGAAAAAGGTACTATATTAACACCCTAAAACAAGAACTTAACACTGCAAAAACATATGAGCACACATATCGTTGATAGACATCGATGTCATATGGCAGCTAAGTTTGGGGTGTTTGTTGACGTCGACCAAAGTAAGCTTCCTACGTTATACTGGTTACCTAAACTTTATAAATGGCCCTATTATCTATTGATAATTCTAGTTCATGTACAACTACTGAGCTGTCTATTCTTTTGACTTCTTGCCTGACTGCGATTATAACCATGTCATTAAATATTGCACAACAGTTTGTGAAAGGAATGTTAAAAATTTATTTTGGTCTATTAAAAATTCAGGTGAAATTCTTAATACATTGAAGTCTAGAGGTTTTCTAGCATCTGGTTTGTCTACATATGATTTCTCTAATCTCTATAATTCATTGCCTCATAACCTAATCAAAGATAAACTAACAGAATTAATTGAACAAACATTTAACAGAGATGGCTCATTTTTTGGCTTGTAATGATAAAAATGCCTTTTTACTTCTGGACAACATAAACGATATTAATTGTGGTCATGTCAGAAAAAGTGCGATGCTCTCCATTATATTTTTATAAGATTTGGCTCGAAATTTTATAGAAAAATTGTAGGTATTCCAATGGGTACTTATTGTGCTCCTCTTGTTGCAGATTTGTTTTTGTTTTGTTATGAGAGAGACTTCATGTTGTCTCTGTCCGACAGTGATCAATCTTATATCATTGAAGCTTTTAACTCCACCTCCAGATATTTAGATGACTTGCTTAATAACGATAATCCTTATTTTGAACAAATGGTAGGTCAGATATATCCAAATGAACTTCAGTTAAATAATGCGAACTTTTCTGATACTGAAGCTCCGTTTTTGGACTTCCTTCTGCCAGTAAAATATTTTACTGGCTGTTCCTAGGCGGTACTTCTTTTGTGGATTTTTTTTCTGTTTTTTCTGTCTTGTGTTTGCTATGCCTTTGTTCACGTCTGTTTATATGTGCCTTGTGGTCACCTGCTGGGAAAGGGCTGACCTCTTGGCTCTCGTTTGTGGTGGCTAACTGTGAGTTTGTCACTTTGGTATCCTGGGTCAGGTGTGGTACTTGATTGTATCGATTCCTGCTCTTTGCATCCTTACTTACTTTGAACTTGTCGATAACAAATGGCATAGTTTCTTGTAAAATGTATGATAAACGGGATGATTTTAAAGGGGACATATTAAAGTTCTAAATCCAGTAAAATTTGGAAGAAAATGGTACTAAGAGCTGAACATATCATTTTTGTGGTAAAAAAATAGGAATATCTTCGCTAATTAGACCGTTGATTAATTAGTGCCGATAATTTATTATCCTGCTTATCTCCCTTGATTTCTGTAGCGGCGAGTCACTTCCCTTGGATTTGTGACGTCACAAGGGCAGTTCGTCCGATGACTGTGTATTGACTGTATTGTCGCAGTGAATAATGCAGCACATATATCGCCTTTGATAGCGATTTAAATGATGTTTCGGGGTAGACATTGACGAGTCTGGACCAATAGGCTACTGTAACACACTTCTCAGTATTCCAACGAGTTCCTCGAAAGTTGAAGACCCGTCGAAAACATAATCGTAGGCTCACATCGGCAGCCGCCTATAGGGCATAATAAAATTGCATGCCTTTGTTAATCAAACCTCATTTTATATAGATTCTAGGTCTACTATTTGTCTACATGACAAAATGCTCCAGTTTATCAAATACAAAAACGGGTGACGTTGTTGTTTCACACCGGCATGCGACAATAGCGAACGCATTGATTAAAACTTGATCGGCGACAACAACGTTTTCTATTTTCAAACGATGATTGTTAGGGAGCGCAGTGGCTCAGTGGTAGAGTGCTTGACTCGAGACCGAAGGGCCGCGGGTTCGAGCCTCACCGGCGTCACTGCGTTGTGGTCCTTGAGCGTGACACATTTATCCTAGCTTAGTACTGGTTCCACCCAGGAAGACCCGCATAACTGAAAGATTGTTGAGTGGACGTAAAGAATCAAATCAAACAAACAAACAAACAAACGATGATCGTGTTCCGCAAAATATATTGTTATCGATTGCAAAAAATGTAATTTTGCGATCAAAAAGGATATTTTTGACTGTCGGAAACGCAGTTATGCGTGTTTTTAAGAATTTGCATGACAAAATGCATGTCATATCGGGAAGGGGAGATAGACTCGCCATTTAGTCACCGAAATCAAAGAGCATATTGCGTGAGCATATGCTAAGTTCAAATTCTGATGCAACACAGGTCCCGGTTTTTATATTTTCTACAAGAATATAAACTATTAATGCGTTCATTGGAAGCGTCTCGCGAGACGCTTTCAAAGAACACAGAAAAGGCGAGCTCATGATATTTTAGTACTACCAATTAAGTCCAAAACACTTATCTGCGCACAGTCTTGACAGTTTCTGCCACTCTCACACACAGATAACTAAGGAGCATAGTCGGTGATGAAGAAGCAGGGCAAAATTTAACCGCTCTGCTAGGCTCTAGCCCCACTAAAGATGGCTGCGCATGCATGTATAAATAATGTCTAAAAATATGCGGTAAGTGCAAAAATTCACGAGCAGGCTTTGAACTTTCTCTCTCTCTCTCTCTCTCTCTCTCTCTCTCTCTCTCTCTCTCTCTCTCTCTCTCTCTCAATTAACTGATGCCGTAATGAACACTCATCTACCCACATAGCCTACATTACATGTATCTTGGTGCGCCATGCATGAATGTTTTAATTTTCGGTGATTAAACATGGGCGGACCCAGAGGAGGGACATGGGGTCCAGACCCCCACCCCCCTGAATTAAATCACAAAAATATAGGGCTTCTTAGCAATACTGGTCTGGATCCCCTGAAAAATCACAAGGCTACAAAGCCAGCATTCACGGTTGAGCCATCATCGAAACGCCGTTTCGCTGGCGGGCCGATGATGGCCCGCTTATCGTGGTATTTGGATCCTCTGTCCCCTCATCAACTAAAAATGTTTATAAAACAAGAAGTCAAACTTGGACCCCCTATGACAAAACGTTCAGTATCCGCGCGTGTTAAAGACTGTGCAATTTTAGAGCCCTGTGTACAGACTGATGAATCCCCACTGGAGTTTAACCCATTGTGGCAAAATTCGAATTAGGGAGCGCAGTGACTTAATGGTAGAGTGCTTGACTCGAGATCGAAGGGTTAAGGGCTCGAGCCTCACCTGCGACACTACTGCGGTTTGTGTCCTTGAGCAAGACACGTTAATCTCTTCTAAGTACTGTTTCAACCCAGGAAGACCAACCTGACATGACTCAAAGACGCAAAGAATCAACTCAAATAAACTAAATTCGTTTAACACATACGCAACGGAGGACTGAAATAATATTTATGACTCATTCCATTGCAAAATTAAACTGCCGTTTTTATTGCTTGAATTGACGATAGCTCGATGTTCAGGTTTACAAATGCTTTCACGACTGTTTCATGCGCATAGACGTGTAATCGTTTGAATTGTCTCGGAGATTTCCATTTTCTCTGAGCCGCTAAAATAGATTATCGTACGGCATTCAATTCACTAAAACACAAAAAATCTATCCACAATTTCATTGAGAGCGGACCTACTGATCAGAATGCTTATTGCAGTGATTTTTGCAACACATAAACCCTTTTTTTTATCGGAGAATATTAAAAAAAATATCGGAATCCAACACGATTCTATACTAACAGACCTTCATAAACTGCCTCTGTGACGTCATCAGGACACTCCGATAGCAAAGGGAAGTAACTAATTCAAGGGAAGTAAGCGAGTCGATATTTTATTGACAAAGCGCACAAGCTTAAAGGAAATGATAATTATACTCATTTTATCACTGAACATTGTGGAAAATGATCTGGGTTCTTAATAAATACATTAAATTCGACATATAAAAGGAATTTGCAATGAAAAATGAAAAACCTTGATATGTCCCCTTTAATTTTGAAAGAGTATATTTTCCATTTCCTGATGGAGATGTTCCTCGCTCCCATTCCTATGGTGTATATATTTCGCAGCTTATTCGTTTTGCAAGAGGGTGTTCTAATTTTGATGACTTCAACAACAGACATTTGTTTTTAATGCTAAGTTATTAAAACAAGGTTATAGATATCATGAAATTCGAAAAGCATGTTCTAAATTCAACCACAGACACTCAGAGTTAATGGTTAAATACAACATTGGGTTAAAAACTCTTCTGCAGCAAGGCATATCAGAACCTATATTTTATGGTGATTTAGTTTATAAATTCAACGAATTGTTAGAAAACCGAATTTTAGTGTTCAATTCAAAAAATATCAAACGTTATATAACGGTTGGATATAACTTGGATGTCATGCGACAGTCCGCATGCCTGGTTTTATTAAACCCAATCACGGTTTATAGCTATGTTGTACGCTATAATTGCACGACGATGAGTCAGGCTTCAGACTTTATGACGGCTCTGACGTAAAGCTTTAATCGGTGGGTTGGTGCCTGATGCTAATCTGTAGCTGGACCAACCGTGGCTCAACTTGAGGTTTTCTTTAGCTCTGACTATATGTGAGACGTGAGCCCTTTTCTTTGTTTCATTATAGTGTGTTAATTTGATTAGAGTGTTTCTCCATGATGATACATTGCATTAGTTAGAAGGCTTCCATGCGAGCTGAACATTTCTTGGACTTCAACAACAGCAGAATCAAGGGCGAAGATTTGATACCAGTAAAATGCATTTAAGCCCCTGGGTGGCTTATGATGCTGTCCGTTCTAAGGCGGTGGTTCTGTTGCTGTTGACTTTTTGTTTACTGTTGCTCCTATTCTGGGAGTCTATAATTGATCTATGTTTTGTTATACGTTAGTTTATGCCCGTTCTAGTTTTGCAATCATCTTGATGGGGAAAAGAGGGCTAGTTGCTTTGCTTAGTTTGTCTTCCTGGTGTCTCGTGATGGTTGTGTAGCTCTTCCTCGCGGTGCCATGGGTTTGTCTGCGGTTTATGATTGTGGTATTTCCTGATCATACTCACTTACTATTTTTCATTGATTGAAGAGTTTACTTGTAGTCAGTACCTACATGTAAATAAAGGTGTTTTTTTAGTTCTAAGATATTGAAAATAAATGGAAAATGCAACATAACCCTAAACCGTACGTAGTATCAAAGGCATACATGATAAATCTTGACCCTTATCGTATTTCGAGTAGTATACTTACAGATGTACATATATTTGCCCTACCGAGTAAATACAGTGCCAGAGTGAGACTATTATTCGTTTCTTGTTGGCTCCCGGTGCCGTTAGTTTAACAGGTGACTGGGCCCAGGGCGACGACAGTAAACATGATTCGCACTATACCTATGCGTAATTCTATTATGATTGTGTGCAAACTATAAATAAGCCGTGGTATGGGATTTCCAACATTGAGGCATTTTGACAAGTGCAGACTCATACGAGCCTGTGCAGCCTACTGTTATGTTATTTCTGTCTTGTTTTTGTTATGCTTTCGTGCACGTCTGTTTATTGATGCCTTGTGGTCACCTGCTGGACCTGCTGGGAAAGGGCTGACCTCTTGGCTCTCGTTTGTGATGTCTAATTGTGAAGTTGTCACTTTCCCATTGGTATCCTTGGTCAGGTGTGGTGCTTGATTGTATCGATTCCTGCTCTTTGCCCTTTTTCATACTTTAAGCTTAGAAACTTCAAATGCTGCTTAGTCAGTAGCGCAACAGTCATTGAATATTCAAGCGACTTGCAAAGACTCTGATGAGACTGCAAGTATATGCAGGGTGGTCTGAGCCTCTGCTGGTCGCACATACCACATTGTTAGAAATCTCATCATGTCACGGCTCAAATATGGACTGTCAACAGAGACAGCTTATCGTTGTGGACACATTGTCAAAAGTTAAGCAGCACTAACTTCGTAGCTAATTTTTAGAGCAAGGTTAAATGATGTAAATAAACCTGATGAATAAATATATCTGCATCATATAGGGATAAAAAAGTGAAACAAACATGCTATTTTACCGTAGTATGTGATGGTGAGTTCAACAAAAAGCACAAAGGGGTCAACTTATTTTCATTGCAAATTGGAGTACGTGAATATGTGTTGAAATATTGTATGAAATATGCACACAATTAGTTTTAAGATGTTAGGGGTAACTTCGTGAGGATTTCTGGGCGATAGCGGGAAGTTTTGATAAGTCGCGAAAACTCATGACTTTGTAACCAAATCCAGATATCACACGTATTTTTTTTAATTTTTATTTAGTTCGTCAATAGATAAAGATTTTCCATGCTCAACCAAATTTCTTCACGGTAGATTGGACATTGTTTCAGCAAAAATATAGGTGGCGCTTAACTTTTGATGCTGTATGTATTATATACTATTTGCAATTAAGATCTTGATCTTCTAGTACTCATTATGCCTGAAACAAGCATCAACAAAATGCAGGAGCTCTTACTTTTCTCCCAATTTTCCCACCACAACAATCTCTTGCAAAAAAGAAGTTTGTTGATCTTTAAATTTGTCCACGATTACTTTTTCTTCAAATATTTCTCCATTTGACCATTGTCAAGAAGCAAATATTATACAATTATTGACTTATGTTGAGGTAGACATGGAGTGTCAATAACACTCCATGTCTACCGAAACATAAGTCAACAATTGTTTTATTATATTATAAATGTACGTTATGCATTTCCTGCCATTTTAGACCATTAAAACGTTGACGTTACGGATGGATCATGTGAAACGACTTGACGTTCTGACGTAACTTCCCATAAGCCAGTCAATATTACCTCGTGCCGTGTGCTTTGCAACGTCACGTCCGGCAAACCATGTAATATGTAGTTTTATTGACTCGAGTGGATATGCATCTGGGCCAATCAGAAGATGTTTATTTATAGATTATATAATAAATAGTTTTATACACTCCACAATCATTTTAACTCAAACACAAGACGAAATAAATTATGTTATGTTGCTAATTCTATCTTGTGTTAATACTGGGTTGTTTATACTTTTAACTTCTTCCCTCGGTGAGGTTTAACCCCATATTAAAAAATAACAGAGAGGAATATAAAAACCTAATCCTGTCTTTCAAACACTCAGTTAGATTCTAGATAAACCAACCTCGAAAGGTTTTCGAGGTCGGCTTAACCAATATTCCTGTTGAATTGGCACGTGTTAGCGCAGTACTCTGTCTTCAAATACATGCTACATCATATAATACTTTCAAATACATTGTACATCGTATAACAACTGAGTCGTTACAGTATACACTATGTTAGGAAAGAGTCGTTAGCATTTAGAACAATGCAAATGTTGTCAAGTAGCTTCTTAGCTGCAAATAACACATAATGTTGATAATCTTGAAATGTGAGGAGAAAAAATGTGTTTTTAGAATCAAAGGCAAGGACAAGTATTATCTATACATTCTGTAAATATCATTAACGACCATCTGAATTATATATTACCTTACAGAGTATTCAAATGCAGTAAATGTGTTAATCCCCAATTTCCAAATAGTAAGTGAGTGTGGCCAGGAAACGCTACAGTCACACACTACAGACCAACCCACGGCACCGTGAGGAAGAGTTAAAGAACGAAAACAGAAAAAAGACATTCAGAAGACAACAAACGTAAAGAAACCAGCTCTTTCTTCCCCAGTGGGATGCTTGCAAAACTAGAAAGGACACCAAGTACTACACAACAAAACAAGAACCCAACACAAAACCCCGACAACAATAGGAGCAACAATAGACAATGGAAAACACAACAACAACAGAGCCATCGCCTTAGAACGAACAGCAGCCAAAGCCACTGGGGGTGGGGTGGGGCTTAAATTAATTTTACTGGCCGAATCTTTGCCCTAGATTTGGCTGCTGTAAAATAGAAAATTATTTTAGCTAGCATGAAGGCCTCCTGATTTATACATTGTATAATCACAGGGGACCAACCATATAAATTAACAAATTGTGGTGAAACAAAGAACAGAGCACTCAACTCTGAGACTGTCAGTACTAAAGAAAAAAAAACAGTTGAAGACAACCACCAGGCACTGACCAACCGATTAAAGTTTATGTCAGTGTCATCACTGAGTCTGAGGCCTGACCAACCGTCATGCAATTAAAGTGGAAACCACTAGGCATGCAGACTACCGCATAATATCTATGCTATATCCCGCTCTTTTATAATGCTTGGTGATCTTTTTAAACTGGTCATGACAATAAGGCTTTCCAACGATTCTTTTGAATTTATAAACCAATTCGCCATAAAATACTGGCTCTAAAATTCATTGTTACAGAAGAGTTTTCAAGTCGACATTATATTTAACGATCAATTCTGAGTGTCTTAGGTAGAATTTTGAAAATGCTTTATGGAGTTTACGATATTGATTGCCCTGTTTCAGAATTTAAGCAGTCAAAAATTGGTTTCTGTTGTCAAATCCTTTTACAATTGAACATATTCTACCAAAACGATTTAACTGCGAAATATATACACCATACAAAGGACATGTAACCTACAAATAAGTCCTCAAATATTGTTGAAAATAGGCAAGATTATAAAACCCTGGTAGTAATGATAATTGATGGACAATGGGAAAAGTCTGCCAGTAATTGCCACAGCGTGCTAATGGGACAGGCATTGTGATATTTGCTACTAAAGTGGTGGCATGCAATGAAGTTAATGAGAGTGCAGTGGCTCAGTGGTAGAGTGCTAGTCTCGTGATCGAGGGGTTGCAGACGAGAGCCTCATTGGGACCACTGCCTGTGTCCTTAAGCAAGACACATTACTCCTTGCTTATTACTGGTTTAACACAGGGAGACTCATCGCAACATTACTTAAAACTGTTGACTTGGATGTAAAAAAAATCAAATAAAAGAAATGTAGATGGTTAGAAATATATTCACATGGGAACCAAACAGTGTATGTTTTTGATACCTTTAAGGTTCATGAACCTACTCAAGATACCAAAAAATTTCTTGAATATTCGAGCAGTGCCAAGGGCTAACCTCTTGGCACGCTTGTATAAGACGTTTTCATTAGTTTTGTCACTTTCCCATGTGGTGTCCTGGGTCAGGTGTAGTACTTGATTGTCTTCATTACTGATCTTTTCCAGCTTACTTACTTTCAAAACGACGCTATATAATTCATTAGATGTTTGTGTAATTGCAGGATTTTCCTTAAATTTGGAGCTCAAATTGTATCTAACTGCAGGAATAGTGTTTTTGTTGAAATATTCATAGGCTAATACTAATAAGACCCCCCCCACAGGGGTGATGTGGTGGATCTGCCCCCTTGATCTCTAAAATTAATGCTATAAACTCCCCAAATCCCCGATTATTTCCTCACTCTATGGCATTGCTCCAAAAATCTCAAAATGTATGTGCAGATATTTTGGCTTCTTTTCATGTACAAAAAACCAACGTGGTAGTGAAAGGATTAATGCAAGAAGTATGATGCTAATTTGCATTGATAAAGTGCTGACATGTGACTGAGGTTGTGCGTGCTGAGTGTATGGGGATTATACTTCAACGATCCACGCTACCATCTTCACAGTGAGCCTTGTTGATGGTGTGAACCGTATCATAAATTAACCCCTGATGTGAATCTATTCATTTTCTTCTTCATATACCCCCAAAACGATCGAAAAATAAAATCTCTTTCTGCTTTAATTTTTGCAACATTCGATTCATGAGGGAATACATTTAACATACATAGAAAAATATCGGCAGCTTCCCTGCTTCATCTCCTTGCTGTGTAAGACAATCCCAGGTAAGAATTCGGTTGCTCATCAATAACTTTTGAACCAGATCTCTCTCCGAAAGTCGCATAGGATGGGCACGCTGCTGTATCTGCTCTAAATCCCATGCAAATATCACCAGTATTAACGAAAATATCAAAGAAAGTCTTGCTTGAATCGAGGGGTTCTGACAAGTATCCGCCATTTTTAATCCTATAAAGTCACGTGATACTCCACCGTTTCACTTATTTCTGCAGGGTGTTCACATGAATCTACATTGAATAGTGTATTTCGCTGCAGCATACAATTTGTGATGATATGTGCCCTTTGAGGGCCCAATCAGAACTGAAAATATGCTAAAAACGCAATTTCCAAAGTCAGTTGTACGGAAACAGAGCGCACGAAACCTGCATCAAGAAACATTCTGTCAATAATTGTCTTTCAAGAAAATTGTGCAGTGCATGGGACTGAAACGCGTTCAGTTTTGTGTATTAACCTGTAAAACAACAGAGCGCGCCAAATGTTCCAACCATTTGACTAAACAGAGAGTCCCCTTGTTCATGTCAAGTTGTGCCAGAGTGATCAGATGTCCCCTTGAACATGCCAAGTAGTACCAGAGTGTTCAGATGTCCCCTTGTTCATGCCAAGTGGTGCCAGAGTGTTCATATGCCCCCTTGCTCATGCCAAGTGGTGCCAGAGTGTTCAGATGTCCCTTTGGTCATGCCAAAGTGTGCCACGGTGTTCATATGTCCCCTTATTCATGCTTAGTGGTGCCAGAGTGTTCTGATATCTCCTTGTTTATGCTTAGTGGTGCCAGTGTGTTCAGATATCCCCTTATTCGTGCCAAGTGGTGCCAGAGTGTTCAGATGTCCCCTTGTTCATGTCAAGTGGTGCCAGAGTGTTCAGATGCCCCCCATTGCTCATGCCAAGTGGTGCCAGCGTGTTCAGATGTCCCTTTGTTCATGCCAAGCGGTGCCACGGTGTTCATATGTCCCTTTGTTCATGCCAAGTGGTGCCAGAGTGATCAGATGTCCCATTATTCATGCCAAGTGGTGCCAGAGTGTTCAGATGTCCCCTTGTTCGTGCCAAATGGCGCCAGAGTGTTCAGATGTCCCCAAGTTTGTGCCAAGTGGTGCCAGAGTGTTCAGATATCCCCTTGTTCATGCTTAGTGGTGTCAGAATGTTCAGATACCCCCTTATTCGTGCCAAGTGGTGCCAAAGTGTTCAGATGTCCCCTTGTTCATGCCAAGTAGTGCCAGAGTAATCAGATGTCCCCTTAAACATGCTTAGTGGTGCCAGAGTGTTCAGATATCCCCTTGTTCATGCTTAGTGGTAGCAGAGTGTTCAGATATCCCCTTATTCGTGCCAAGTGGTGCCAGAGTGTTCAGATATCCCCTTGTTCATGCTTAGTGGTGCCAGAGTGTTCAGGTATCCCCTTGTTCATGCTTAGTGGTGCCAGAGTGTTCAGATATCCCCTTATTCGTGCCAAGTGGTACTAGAGTGTTCAGATATCCCCTTGTTCATGCTTAGTGGTGCCAGAGTGTTCAGATATCCCCTTATTCGGGCCAAGTGGTGCCAGAGTGTTCAGATGTCTCCTTGTTTATACCAAGTGGTACTAGAGTGTTAAGATGTCCCCTTGTTCATGCCAAGTGGTGCCAGAGTGTTAAGATTTCCCCTTGTTCATGCTTAGTGGTGCCAGAGTGTTCAGATATCCCCTTGTTCATGCTTAGTGGTAGCAGAGTGTTCAGATATCCCCTTTTTCGTGCCAAGTGGTGACAGAGTGTTCAGATGTCTCCTTGTTTATGCCAAGTGGTGCCAGAGTGTTCAGATGTCCCCTTATTTATGCTTAGTGGTGCCAGAGTGTTCAGATATCCCCTTGTTCATGCTTAGTGGTGCCAGAGTGTTCAGATATCCCTTTATTCGTGCCAAGTGGTGCCAGAGTGTTCAGATGTCTCCTTGTTCATGCTTAGTTGTGCCAGAGTATTCAGATATCCCCTTGTTCATGCTTAGTGGTGCCAGAGTGTTCAGATATCCCCTTATTCGTGCCAAGTGGAGCCAGAGTGTTCAGATGTCTCCTTGTTTATGCCAAGTGGTACTAGAGTGTTCAGATGTCCCCTTGTTCATGCCAAGTGGTGTCAGAGTGTTCAAATGTCCCCTTACTCGTGCCAAGTGGTGCCAGAGTGTTCAGATGTCCCCTTGTCCATGCTTAGTGGTGCCAGAGTGTTCAGATATCCCCTTGTTCATGCTTAGTGGTGCCAGAGTGTTCAGATATCCCCTTGTTCTTGCTAAGTGGTGCCAGAGTGTTCAGATATCCCCTTGTTCATACTAAGTGGTGCCAGAGTGTTCAGATATCCCCTTGTTCATGCTTAGTGGTGCCAGAGTGTTCAGATGTCCCCTTGTTCATGCTTAGTGGTGCCAGTGTGTTCAGATGTCAACTCCACTAGCTCTCATTACTCTTCCTGGTAGAATATGGCCACGCATATTTTTTTCACCTCAATCCATCTTATCATTTGGTCCAGTCCATTTCCATTTAAAGGGTAGTTGGGAAGTATTATTCGTTTTTATTCAAATTTTAATAGAACACTCTGTAAGCAAACCGTGGAGACACTGGTCAGACGCCGCGTCCTGTTGCGTCTAATCTGGCTTTGTACTGTTTGCCTATGTCCCACAAAAAGGACGCTAGGCATTATGGGTTAAAGCATACGGTATGCATAATTTTAATAAGTATTTACCCCTAACGTCTTAAGCAGAAATAGGAAACGGTTTCAATAATGGCCTCGCTGTTAAAATGCATGCAGTGAAATGTATTTCATTCCAACTACATGTATTCATCTGGATTCCCACTGCAAAATAAAATGAAACTACAGTAAAACCTGTCTAAATCGGCCACTCAAAAATAGACAAAACAAAGGTCTTAATGACAAATGGTAGCTTAATGAAGGTCGAAAGTATTGCAGAAAGCTCCCATTGGAGCATTCTGCAATACTTTTGACCGGTGTTAAGCGAAAATCGGTCTTGAAAAACAATTTTTGAACTTTTTGAGAGTAGCTGTTTTAGACAGGTCTTACTGTATCCATATAACGGATAACAGCGAGAAGTTCATTTTTATCATTGTATTTTTAATGTAAAAACGCAATGTTAGTGAGAAACTCGATCCGCCTTTGACATTTTTCAACATTATTTTTCTGCTTTTCCGAGATGGACCAGTCACCATATTTGCAAAATTTCTTAGTATGTATTGGGGCTTACCCCCAAGGGGGGGGGGGGGGGTACTCCAATATTTTCATACATACGTAGGCTCGGGTCATTTTTGGGGGGTTCAAAATTTTGTATTTCAATATTTTTGTGGGTTTTCAGAAAAATAACTTTTTAGTGGGTGTGAAGATTTTGTGGATATTTTTTGGGGTCATCACAAAATTGGACTATATTTAGGGGTCATTTCTATGCATTTTAGGGTCTTTTCTTAAGGTCAATGTACAGAATGGGGTATATTTTTTGGGATGCTAAAAATTTCAAATGTTGTTTAGGGGTGCTTGAAATTCCTGATATTTTTGGGGGTGAATGGTAGATGCTGGGCCCGACCCTACATATAAAGAAAAAATGAGAGTACCCCTCCCCCTCTTTGGGGCTTACCCCCATCTTGTTAGCTCATTTATTTGCTACTTTGTGACAAGCAACTATTCACATTGTATTTAATACAATGCCTACTGGGTAATTTTCCATGCTTTTTCGTCGTCGGTTAATCATTTCAAAACCATTTTTTTTTTGAAAAATTATTTCAGGAATACCACGAGAGTGTCAATGTGGAGCGCAGTGGCTCAGCCTTAGACTAGGGGTCAAAGGGTTAATGGTTCCAGCCTCACCACCGGCGGAGTCACTGCGTTGTGTCCTTGAATAAGACAATTCGCTGCTTAATATCAGTGGCAGATCCAGAGGGTGTTCAGGGGTTCGCTCAAACCCCCCTCTATGCCCCCCGTTTTTAAAAGTCCTATGAAAATGAAATAATTTGGTCTCATTGAGACCAAATTATTTCATTTCCATGGGATGTTTAAGAAAAATCAGATAAAATCAGCAAAACGAACCCCACCCCTTTATACATATGAACCCCATTTCCAGAAATCCTGGATCCGACCCTGAATATTGGTTCACGACTGAAAAATTATTGACTGGGACATAAAGAATCAAATCAAACAAAAAGAAACTGAGTGTCAACAGTTTGGAGCCCGATCAAGCCTGGTCTGGTTACAAACTTTTTGATAAAGTTATCAGCAGATGACACTTGGGACAATAAGTTAAACAATTTATACCTAACGTCCAACAGATGGGACAGTGAGTGACAAAGAGTGTAGACCCAGCTGAGATGCAGCAAAAAGGGGCCGATCTTTTTTGCTATTAGTAAGTAAAAGAAATTTGGATTTATATACTTTCTAAAATAATAGAGCATTCCATAGCAGTCTTTCGTTTCTGGTTGCGGCATCGCATCAGGGTCTGCTCTTTTTGTAGAAAAAAAATCGGCAACCGAAAAAAATACCGTTCCAAAATAGTGGACGTAGCTTTTCGGCACAAATGGCGTATTATCGTAGGTGAAGAAATGCCATCGAAAATAATAAAAAAAATAAAGAGGAAAAGGGGACACAATTAGTTCGATTAAAGCTCATTAAAATAAATTATGTTACATTAACAATATGCAGCATGTCAATTTGTTGGGCATCTAATTTAACATAGTTATCATTAATGCTAATTAAGATTTACAGGGGAAAAGCGGCTTTTGACAACAAGGCTTTTAATTTGATAATGTTTACGATCAAAAGAATGCTATAGTCCCAATTTATGGCGTGGTGTTCAGAAAAGTTTTTTGTAATGCTGTTCAAAAAGATTAAAACAGTGTTGCATGCTAGAGGCGGCATGAATTGCTCAAAACATGCGGCTACAACAATACAAAACAAGCATGTTTCACTGCTGAATCGATCCATATTAAGAAACCACACAGTTGGAGGCGGACCTAAGGGCGTAGCTAATAGAGTAGGCGGAGCTAGATAAGTAGGAGGAGCTAACGACACAAAGAAACGCCCTGGAGCGAGACGAAGCCTGATTTGAAATATAACGGATCTGGCTTTCGTTTGCAGACGACACCTGAGGTGCGAAAATATTGTTCACAAAGTGTCTGACTGTTGACATGCTAGTGATGAGCTGTAAGAACGATGATAGGCAGAAAAGATAGGATCTAATTGTCCTTCTGTCGCCTCAGACACTGCACACATTGAACTCGGCCACACTGAGCAAGGTTTTTTGTGTTGCTGCTTCACGTCCCAGTCAACATTTTTTACACAATTGTACTCGGCCCATGCGCGGATCCAGAAAGTTTTGTCATAGTGGGTCCAACTTTGGCAACGGTTTTTTTTTCTTTTTTAGTTTGATGAGGGGAGGAAGGATCCAAATTTCACTATTAGCGGGCCATCGACGGCCCGCCAGCGAAACGCCACTTGCGTTTCGCTGGCGGGCCGAGAATGGCCCAACATTGAATGCTGGATTGGTAGCTTTGTAATTTTAAAGGAATCCTAACAAGAATTGCTAAAGAACCCTATATTTTTGTAATTTTCTAGGGTGAGGGGTGGGGTCCGGACCGGCTAGGCCGGCGTCTTGCATTCACTCTGTACTTTTATAACCTTCTTTTTGTCGTCTATTGAATATTTTCTTTAAAAAATCGGAATAAAAATTAAAATCAGGAATATGACCATAAGTTTCAAACAGTAAGGATCAAGATCAGGTGCGACGTTTTGATTTTGAACCATTTATCATGTTTATGGGACTTAGTTTAAAAAGAAAACCCTTAATATGCAATATTTAGGATTTGCTTTCTATTGCTAAGTTCCATAATAAGTTAAAACTATTGGGATATATTTCTGCATGGAAGACAGCCATTACCCTCTTCTATAATTAATTCAGATAAAATATATATAGTAACTGTCGCCACAGCTTTAAAATTGTGCTGATCGGGTTGTGCGAATGCGCAGGCTGATCAGCACCATTTTTGTCAGCATCTAATGCGGATTTGTCTATATGCGACATATATCAATTGTACAAAAACATGTTTCAGAGGAAAAAAAGCACCTCTCCCTATACACTAAAAAATTCCGTTATCACCTAAACTTGATTTGAAATGCTGTCATTTTATTGCAACTGTGCTGTGTTTTGTGTCTCTCGCTATCCTGTTTTGTATTATATTTGTATTTGCTTGTATGCTCATTGGCCATTATGGCTTTATGCATTAAATAAAGTATCAAGTATCAATTGAAATCATGTTCTGAATTGCATTCTTGATGTTTTCCTAAATATTTTTTCTTCTGGGCCAAAATAAATGTTCATGGTTACTTTACATCGGTATGCAAGAAGTGCGCAGTCTGGTCGTGTTTTCAGTTTCTCGAGCATGCTCTAAGGGACTGTTTCTCGGGGTTGGGCACAAACAGGCCCGCGTTGCTTGTGTCCATGGTACGTCACAATCGGTACACGAGTTATGACAATATACAAGGTATTACCGTGACGTGTGTCATACATGTCGAACTTGTGTATCGAACGGACATCCAGTAAACAACCCTACATACCAAGCGATTTGACCATTCTGCATGCATGAGAAAAAAAACCCTTTGTATACTGGAAACCCCTCAACGGGTATTTTGGCAAGCAGTGAAAACCCTGATGAAATGCAGCATTATGCTGCATTTCATCAGGGTCTGCACTATTTTGCTTAGATCAAAACAGCCCGCAAGGACAGACATACATTATAATTTAGAAAATTCTACCTGTGACCCACGCACTGGCCAGTCCAATACTTATTGTATGAGTATGATCAGAATACAAATGGCTAAGCAAGCAAATACTAAACCCATTAAGATGATAGTTTTCCTAAGCCAGAACATGCTATTTTCATGGATTCTTCCTGAATTCAGAATTTTGAGACTGATTTCTTTAGAAAGCCAGCCTCAAAATCCTTACCATACCAGCTCCTTTGATTTACTTTCATTATATTCAAAGACAATAGACCGTTGAGACTTTCACCCATGTATTTTGGTACTTATTGCACAGGGGCTCAATCGAGTAGTAGTAGGTCTCGCCAGAGTATTCGTTGTTCTCACACACAGTATGGCATATCGCATATGTACACATCAGATGCTCAACCGGATAGTCTCGCCAGAGTATTCGCTGTTCTCACACACAGTATGGCATATCGCATATGTACACATCAGATGCTCAACCGGATAGTCTCGCCGGAGTATTCGCTGTTCGCGCACACAGTGTGGCATATCGCATATGTAAACAGCGGAGGCTCAAGCGGGTAGTCTCGCCAGAGCATTTGCTGTTCCCATACACAGTATGGCATATCGCATAGGTATACAGTGGAGGCTCAACTTCGCTCACACAGTATGTCATATCGCATAATACACAGTGGAGGCTCAACCGGGTAGTTCGCTGTTCGCACACACAGTATGTCATATCGCATAGGTATACAGTGAAGGCTCAACCGGGTAGTCTCACCAGAGCATTCGCAATTCGCACACAGTATGGCATGTCGCATAGGTACACAGTGGAGACTCAACCTGGTAGTTCGCCGTTCGCACACACATTATGGCATATCGCATAGGTACACAGTGGAGGCTCAACCGGGTAGTTCGCTGTTCGCACACACAGTATGTCATATCGCATAGGTATACAGTGAAGGCTCAACCGGGTAGTCTCGCCAGAGCATTCGCAGTCCGCACACAGTATGGCATGTCGCATAAATACACAGTAGAGACTCAACCGGGTAGTTCGCTGTTCGCACACACAATATGGCATATCGAATAGGTACACAGCGGAGGCTCAACCGGGTAGTCTCGCCAGAGCATTCGTTTTTCGCATACAACATGTACAAGCTGCGACTGAGACAAATAATGTATAAAAGACCAGAGACATTGAACTCCCCAAAACACTTTTTATCTTCGCGTGTCCTTTTGGATGCTATCAACGCATCAAGTTGAAAAAAGTCAGAGTCATGTTGCGGTACACAATGGCCAATGATGATATCAGCTCTTCCTCTTCACACACTTGGATCTAAACTATTTGCATACTGTATATTTTTTTCATGTTTTTGTCGTCTGCTGATTTTTTTCAAAATCAACTTTTCTGAAAAATTCTTTCAGGAATACTTTCAGAGTGGCCAACAGTTTGGAACCAGATCAGGCCCGACGTTTTGTCGGGCCTGATCTGGGTCTAAACTGTTTGCAAAGGTTATCAGCGGACGATACTAGTAGGCAAAGAGTTAAATTAATCGGAGAAAATGGCCTTTTGGGTATGTGTGAACTATCCAAGCATGATTAAGCACCATGGTGTTTATAGGGCCTGCTTAAAATCAACGAAATTCACGAGCAACGAAAGACCTGTTCATTCGAGCAGGCTGACCGAGCTTTCGTTAGTCAACAGCATGTGTAGGCTGATCAAGACCATCGTTATCTACATACGCACGAGTGGCCCTTTCTACCATTAAGGCCCAATTTTCCTACCGAATGAAAATTGACAAGATAGCGACACCTTTTAGACATCTCTTTGTCGAATGTCACGCTTCGGTGAATATACTAGATAGCAGAAGAAGGGGGGTAAAATTTTAATTAAAATTCGAAGGTGTTTGAAAATAGCAACTCTCATAACATGTCAGCACCTGAAAGCCCGAGAAAAAATGTTGGGTGCATAGAGAAGATGTTTGACTATTTCTCCGCTACTGCCGACTTTTCTGTCGTCTGCTGATAGTCTTTGCAAGCAGTTTGGACCCAGATCAGGCCCGACATATTGTCGGGCCTGATCTGGATCCAGACTGTTTGACACTCAGATGGTAATCCTGATATAACTTTTGAAATCTTTCAATTTCAAATCCGAAAAATATATCAGCAGGCGACAATTTCTTTTAAAAAAAAAGTCCTCATCATGCAAAAAAACTATAGGAAATGTGGCATGCTACAGCTTGATTAGCGATTTTGATAATCTTTACTTTATTTCATATTTTTTAACGACGCCTATCCCGAATCACACTTTTCTTCAATTCAACATTGGATTTCATCATTAATTAGAGTTTTGATGACATTAAGAATAAGAAATCCGTTGGGTGCCGAAAAGGAAAGACATTTTTTCGTTTTGTTATTTGCTTCTTCAGCCTAAATTTTTCCGTCTTTGTGTGAGGGGCGGATAGAAATATCTGTCCCTTGGGACCACCGTTTGACATCACTAGGTGGTCCTCGGGACAGATTTTTCTATTCCACCCTTTTCTTATAATAACTGGCATTGAGGTTTTACAAATGTTGCTGAACTCAACTGAGCATGGAATTTATTTTGCTCATAATGTTAAAATACAAACAATTGTTGGCATTTTAATTGTTGGCATTTTAACATTTATTAGCAAGATTAAAACAACATCAGAGAGTTTTAACGCAAGATTTTTTTTCAGTATTTTAGTTTTGATGGGTAGTTGAAATTTTAAGCATATGCTCCGTTGAGTTGGGCCTGAAAACAGTTTAATAACACCGATACCTGGTCATAGACTCCTAGGATGAGGGTATGAAAAAGGTCAACGCATGATATGGTCTAGAAAACATCGTTTGTATAATCTCGCTACCTTGAACACTGTTAATTATGAATGTTCGTCCTATATCTTTCGGAAACATTCAAATCAATGCAGTTTCACGTTACATATGATATCGATGTTTTATCATTAATATTTAATATGTCTATGTAAACAGAATTTTTGAGCGTAAAATTGTGAATATTTACTTACCCGTCAGTTTTAATGTATGTTTTGGGGGCTCAAAAGAACCGTCTCATTGAGACGGTTCTTTTGAGCACCCAAAACATATGCTTTGGTTGAGAAATAAGAAATTTTTTTAAGATTAAGCACTCTTATCCAGGGGTCAGAATTAATATTTAATTTTCTCAAAATTATTATATTATTGTCATATTAAATAAATGTCACTCAAAAATACAAGGGTGTTTACTGATGGTAACTATTAATTATATCTGGGACCATTCTAGTGGTTATAAAGTAAACTTTTACCTTTTAATGTATTCATGTATTCTGTTTTAGTTTTTGATACATCGTCTTGTGGGATTTATAAAACATAGAGAACTTGATCGGGCGAAACGAAACATATTTAGAGGAACAAATTGAGAATCTTAGAGCCAGGACTTTTGAAAATGGACCTTCAAAGCATAAGCACAGTAAAATTTACTTTACGACACCAAGGTTGCGAAGTTTTATACTTATTTCTTCATCTAGAACAGAATGGAACTTCTTCAGGAAAATCGTATTAAATTTTGTTTAATTCTTGTGAAATTCACTCCCTTTCTGATAAAACGAAGCAGCACCAAGCCAGTTCATGAGATTTTGGTACTTATAACATATGCGTACAGTCAACATATGCATACAGTCAACATATACGTACAGTCAACACATGCGTACAGTCGTTCTTTAAACATGTATGCGTAACTGTCTAGTAAGGCTACATGCTTAAATTTTGGCCTGAGCCTTCAACTACACACCTACTTTGGCTATGCGAGCAGCAAAGACTCTGGCGAGACTGCGCAGATGCGCAGGCTCGCCTGAGGCTGCGTTGCTCGCATATGCCATAAGTATACAAATGTATACCAAAATCCACTGAAATTGCTCCAGTAGTCCTCCAGTCAGAGGATATGTGCGCGCGGTTTGACCTTGGCCCTGCATAACTGATAATTTTATTATTTTACAAAACAACTGCAACTTTTTAGGCTACATTCTTTTATTCTAATAGTATCTACCATTCTGAAAGGGCTATCCTGAGTTACAGCTCAGGAGGGAGTACTATCAGAGAAAAGTTTGGTTCAGTAGGAGTAATTCTCCTTGAACTCAGGGCCTGAAAGCCAGGCTAGGCTCTGCATTGCGACCCTCTGGTTTTAAACCAATGCATGTCGTTATTTTCCCTTTGACTTGTTCAAGCGTGTGCTGATGTACTAATTAATGTGCTGTACACGTGTGGTTCAGCTGATGTTTACCGGGTGGTGGGCTCTATTAATATATTCATAACCAAGGTCTTATATAAACACAATTTGAGCCACCACACGATATATTGATGCTTATCGCAAATGCGACACAGGAGAAAAGAATTGTTATTGCACAGTTGATTCCTTCTACACTGACTGCCATTTTACAATTATATAGCCATGTTGGACATACCACCCGACATGCGACTGGGCTTTAAATACTGTAGATGCCTAATCGAATAAATAAGTTAATCCAAAGATGATACCCAAACAGCCAGGAAAAGTTGTGATGATTCCAACGCACATTATAAGACATACGAACGATAACTGGGCTGTTTTAAGCATCCTGTAAAAAGTTTATTAATCGCACTAGAATAAACCAGACTCGTCAGTGGTGATCTCAATGTGTGGGTTTTTTGGACTCAAGTTGAGTGTGTGTCAATTTGGCAAGACCAAACTACGAAATTGCCCACACTCTTTGGAGCTGCGCAACCAACAATTTGCAATGTGCCTGAACATGATTTCAGATAGGTGTCAAAAAGCGAATATTTTCTTATCCATCAGTTTTGACATTTGTTTCGGTTGCTCAAAAGAGCCGTCTCATTGAGACGGTTCTTTTGAGTACCCAAAACATATGTTTTGGTTGAGAAATACGAAACAAAATGGATTACGCATTATTATCTAAAGACCTGTGACTTATGGTAAGGACGAGGAGTCTGCTGTATAGTAGCTGGGCATACCCTCCCAAACCCCTAATTGTCCCCTGCTAAGCCTAAATGTTGGGTTCTACTGACAGCTACAGGATGATGGACATTAGATTGAAATCAAGATAATGCGCATTATAATCAAATCCATGGGCGGGAGCCATGGTGGGGAGGGAAAGGCGAAAGGTTAATACACTTTGTATCCCCCGGTTGAGAAATTTGATTTGGATTTTCTCAATTATTTTCTACTCACAACACCCCTAGATTTACCATATGAAAACGTGTGAGCTGAACAGAATCCTAATAAATGTTGACTTATTAGTCATGTTAGTAGTCTTAAAAGTAGAAAAGAAAAAAAAAAGCCTATGACCAGACTATATTACGATTTTAAGATGTCTGTTATCCTGTAGATTGAGACCAAATGTTGCTTTCAAGGCATTCCATTCGGGGTTCGTACTCACCAATGTAAACATATAAGAAATCTTAAAATGGACAACATACTTAATTAACACAATGGCTTGTCAGACATAGTTAAATTCTAATTTGCATATTGTGCTCTATTATGCTATATTTGGTAAGGGCTCGTGCTCCTGAATGTTTACCTCGCGTATTATTCTTAACAATTTAATCCGCATTTTATAGGTGATACGGTAATATATGGGCCATGTCGCTAGAAAATATGATTTAATTGCATACGAAAAACAAAGGTTTAGATCAGCCATGCGCATTCACGCAGTCTGATCAGCGCCTGAATCGTTCGCTCGCTAGAAAGTATCATAGTTGAACCTGTTCTTTGAACAAGATAAAAAAAAATCAGTATCCTAGCTAGTCTCTGTAGCCGAGCAAGCAAGGGCGGATCAAGGATTTCTGGAAAATGGGGGTTCATATGTATAAAGGTGTGGGGGTTCGATTTACTGATTTGTTTTCTCATTTTTCTTAAATATCCCATGAAAATGAAATAATTTGGTCTCACTGAGACCAAATTATTTCATTTCCATAGGATATTTAAATACAGTGGACGGGGAGGGGGTCAAGGAACCCCCTGAACTCCCCTGGCTCCGCCACTGGCAAGCTGAATCGTGAGTCCAACCCATAAAACGGGTTTTCTGCTGACGCGGTTAATAGATAGGTTGACTTTTCTGTTTTCTTTCTATGTAATAACGTCTTACAGCTACAATATCTGTATGTAATACTATCAACAGATAATACAGAGAGAATCCATTTATATACAATTTGATAGATAATATAAACTTAAAATTAACACTTTTACAAATCATATATTTATTCAAAATAAGTGTATTTGCTCAGCGGACACAAATTCCTTACCTCTTTACGAGTCTTAATTTCAATGTGAGAAATCAACCCTTTAAGCTCTGCAGCTAGACTAGTCACTTCTGCAACGATGGATCGCCTGTATAATCTGTATCTGCACCGTTTGTCGTATGTCCTAATTTTCTGACCTAAAATCTTTTTGTTTCATTTATGGGTTGGTCTTATATGCATTGCTGGAAGAATCCATTTCTTAAACATTGGGATGAAGGGCTTAATATCGCTTTAACAACGCTTAGACAGTTAAGAGGACAAACAATTGTATAATGTTTACGATAAGAATGAATTTGAAATCGATTCTCTGCTCTCTATCGGCGGAGTAATTTCCCAACCGAATAAGGCGTCAATCTCACTTTACGAGCCAATAAACGGACACGTGAAATTGATCGAGTAACTTTAATTGCGTTTCAGCTGTCACTCAAATTCTGGCTAGCCAATGAGGACGCGCCCGATTGTGACATTCATCATGTCGATGCTAATATGTCTCGATACGAAGAAGAAAGGTTGTGTCATTGTACCTTATTAAGTCAGTGGATAGCAAGGCAAATTTTGCAAGTCAGATTTACCATAAATGTAAACTCGTTAAAGAAGTTGTGTGTGTTTGTGTAATGTTGTGTATTTATAACGAAGTAGTGAGGACATCATTATAAATGATATAAACATTCGTATGTTGTGAAACTTGACATTAAATCTCAATATGGCGATGACGGCCGCCACGACCGCGGGATTGTATCTGGGGTCCGGATCGCCGACGGGCCATAGTGGGTCCCCTGTGGAATTTAATTATTCTGTGTCTCAATCGATGCCATATATTCCTAGAGACTTACCAGAGATGAAGTACATGCCACCACAACATCAGAATGGTCACGGACATTTAAACCACCATGCTCACAATCCGTGGGGTTCGATTCCCGGGGACATGAACCCCTGGTCTAATGCCGGCATGGGTACACATCTACACAACCCCCATGATATGCGGGATATGAAGCCAGGATTGTCGAATGCTGACGGAACTCACCCAGGGACAACTTTACATCACCGTCCACCCCAACATCTACACTCGCCGCAAGGGTGGCACTCGCCGATGACCCCCACCCACCTCAACTTGAGTAACGGTGGCGGTCAGTTACAACATCACGGTTATGGTATTCACCCTATGAATGGAATGTTATCTCCTGCTCATCAGATTCACCCCTCTATGAGGGATCCGGACCAAGTGGACTTAGAGGGGCCACAGACCCCTTCCGATGAAGATGCACCATCGTCAGACGATTTGGAAGTGTTTGCAAAACAATTCAAACAGCGGAGAATAAAACTTGGATTTACACAAGCGGACGTTGGTTTAGCGCTAGGTACACTATATGGTAATGTTTTTAGTCAAACAACAATCTGTAGGTTTGAAGCATTGCAATTAAGTTTTAAGAACATGTGTAAATTAAAACCTTTGCTTCAAAAGTGGTTGGAGGAGGCCGATAATTCAACGGGCTCTACTACGAGTATAGACAAAATTGCCGCACAGGGTAGGAAACGTAAAAAGCGAACAAGTATTGAAGTGACTGTTAAAGGTGTTCTTGAAAGTCACTTTCTGAAACAGCCCAAGCCCCAGGCCCAGGAAATATCTCAGTTAGCAGACTCTCTTCAGCTTGAGAAGGAAGTGGTCAGGGTTTGGTTTTGTAATAGGAGACAAAAGGAGAAGCGTATGACACCACCTGGACCTCTAGGACCAAACGGTGAGATATTAATGTCGGACGGTGAACAAGGGGATCACTCACCCCAGAGACATGAAATGAAATCAGGTGATCCTAATAGCCCCGTTCAAACAAATGGACCTAATGGGGATAGTGTGTTAAACATGGGAAACATGGGGATGTCCCCTATTTCTTCTCTCTCTTCTCATTCGATGTCCCCGAGTAGCGGCCATATTGTTTCTCTCGCTCACCTACAGACACCTCTGCCTCACCACCATTACCAGTCGCCGTCACAACCAGGACATTGACTAGAGGACGGGAACTTAGAAAACACAGAAGATTCATCAGGGCCTAATAAAGGTAGCAAGTCGGTACCGTTACAGACAGAGACTGTATGTTCCCCTGATGTTCAATCTAAAGACGATCTGATAGATCCGAGGTCTGAAAAACGCGTGAAACGTGAATACGAAAGCGCTTCGGATGATCTCGAACACTACGTCATTTCTAAGTTCCCGGAGCGGGAAAATGAACTTGAGCGAATAGACTTAAGAACTAGACCCTTTACGGATGATGGAAACAACAATTCTAGTGTGAATGATAAAATGTTGCTATCTAGAGAAATTATTTCTAGGGATAATAGTGAAATGACGCAAAATCTCAGTGCTTTTTACAAACGTGTCGCGGAAACAAATGTGATTCGCCATACAGATTCTTCGCACAGTTTTGGAATCCGAGATTTGGATGCAACCCGAGTGGAAAATCTAAGTAAACGGAGTGATTATTTTGACGAAATGTCCAACGCTACCGCAGCGCGACAAGACTATTACGGTGTGCATTCTGGAAGTGCTATGACAGACTTTGGTGACGAAAGCCGAACCCAGGAAGTACCCTATGATAACAAGTATTACAGGTCATCAGTTATGCCTCCGTTGTTTTACAGTTCCTTATACGACCCTTATGGTATCGATAAAAAATTCTTTCGAATATAATATGAACTCTCTTGTTAGGTAATTCTGATGTTTAATTTTTCTTCAAGAGTCTTCACGGGACGGATGTTTGCGGCCTTTTCAACTCTTTGCCAACTGGGTACTTTTTCCTGCTTTTTTTCTGCTGATTCTTTCAAAAGTAACTGTTTCCAAAAAATACTTCCAGGAAGGAATACCATCAGAGTGTCAAACAGTTTGGATCCAGATCAGACCCGACAAAACGTCGGGTCTGATCTGGGTCCAAATAGTTTGAAAAAGTTATCACAGTAGTAGGTAGATGTCCCATCCGTGGAGGCGAAGGTAAAGCGAGGCATCTGGCCAGCTGAGTAGCTACATATTAGGTAGACACTTATAAAATGGCATTTAAAAAAGATAAATTCATTTATAATACTTGTTTGGTACACCGTAAACCATGATACATTTAAAATATAATATATAGGCAGAGATAAACAAAATGTTTAACGTAAAATTGTTAACACTTTCTTATCCACCCATTTAAACATTTGGTTTGGTGCTCAAAGAGGAGGTTCTTTTGAACACCCACAGCATGTTTTGGTTGAGAGGAAAAAAACTTTAAAATGTTAAAGATGAAGTTTTAAGAACGCACTCTTTATTTAAAGGCCTACCTGGAACTTTCCTGGCTTTTAGAAGAACATATTTACGAAGGTGCTCATTGGAATAGTCTCTCGAGACGAGAAACTCCCGATGAGCAACTAAGAAAATGTTTCTTGGCAACAAAATGCCTGTGGGTAGGTAAACTATATTTTGTAGTGTTTTTTTTATTATTATATTATATAAATATACCCAGGTTTTATTTATTGAAAACTTGAGGTCGCTTCATAAAAATATTACATTGGATTCACGATATTCGATATAAAATCCTGATAACGAAACCGGTTCGGAGTAAAGAGCGTTATTTCCTACCGTTGCTACTTGATAGAACCGTCTCACACACAGGCAATTCCGTAAAGCACCAGCAGCATATATTTTGATAGGCAATACAAATGGGCGTTTTGGTTATATCTTTACATACCAACATGATTTTTTTTACTTAAACTTCTGAATTTTCAAATTGAAAAACAAAACAAAAAAATATGGTTCTGTGATCTGCGCGTTATCGATAATTTGGCTGTTTTTAATGGAATATTCCATATTTTATTTTTTTATGGGGGTGTGCCCGAGACCGTCCCATTTTAGGAGAATTTTCTGTCGCATGGCATGTGTGGATTTGAACGGATATGCCACACATTAAGACTATTTACTTTTCTTCATACATAATATTTTACTTTGTTTAGTATATGTTGACGGCCAAAAAATGACCAAGTCCCGAGGATATAAAACTTTTTTCATGCTACACTCATTTGAGTATTGAATCTATCCTGCTCATAAATGTTAAAATGCCAACAATCGTTGGCATTTTAACATTTACAAGCTGGATAAATGCAACCGTTCTGAATGTTCTAAAGCATAGAAAATCTGTATTTTTTAGGATTTTAGTTTTTATGAGCAATTAAAATTTCATGCTCAGTTGAGTTGAGCATGAAAAAAACATTATAATTTCAAGGACAGTTCAGCGCTGTGCAAATGTGCGGTGGCTGATATAGCGATTAAGTGTTTGCTTTGGCGATTATGTGCTCATTTGGGATTATTAATCATATAGGTTACTATTGATATATTTTATTTGAAGAAATAAGTGTCCGGGGAAGGTTTTGATAATCATCCACCCAACATTTTGATTCGTTTGCATGTTGGGTATGTCGTCGTCTGCTGACTTTTTTTTCAAAATTATTTAAAAAATATTTCAGGAACACTATTAGAGTGTCTAACGGTTTGGGTCCAAATCAGGACCCACGTTGTGTCGGTCCCGATCTGGGTCCAAACTGTTTGCAAAGATTATCAGCTGACGACAAAAGTCGCAGCTATCAGGCAAATACTAAACTCAGTATTTTACTATCAGCATTTTATGGTGTCATTTTTTTAAGAAATATTTTTTGTACACTTATTTCGGTCAGACTCATTGGAACTCATTGGTTCCATAGGTTTGGTCTGTGGTCTGTGATTGTGGCATTTATTGGACATACTCACTTAATTGCTTTTCAAATAACATAGTCGAGGCAGTGGCGGGTCCAGAGGAGGTCCAGGGGGGTTCGCTTGAACCCCTCACCCGTTTTTTAATATCCTATGAAAATGAAATAATTTGGTCCTTATTATTTCATTCTCATGTGATATTTAAAAAATGAGATTAAAAATCAGGAAAGCGAACCCCCACACCTTTATACATATGAACCCCCCTTCCAGAAATCCTGGATCCGTCCCTGTTGAGGATACCACTGTCTCTTGTTTATTTGACTAGAATATTTAATGTAACTTCACGTTTCGTCCGATTTTTGCCTGAACCTCTGTCGCTTGACAATTCTATAGGAACCAAAATCTCACGTGTTGGATATTAGTATAGTTTCTTCTCGAACCTTAAAAGCCTCTGTAGAAACTCTCGAGAAGAAATCGGGATTTCTGTAGGGGCTGTTTAAAGGCATCATATGGGATACCGGGCCGCCATTGTTCGATGAGATCCTTGTTGAAATGTTTCTAGCTAATTTATTGCTCTGATGTGCATCTGTCTGCCTCTCCACTTGCTATTTTTATTGTAGTGGGTAATCTAATTTATTTTCCCTTTAATGACACATTTTTATCTGCTATGTTAAGGGCCTCCTAGCGTCCTTTTTATGGGACATAGGCAAACATTGTAGAACCAGATCAAACGCCGCGACTTACAGAATTTACTTTTAAAAATAAAAATCGGATGAAATTGTAAATTAGTCCAATTGATAAGGGTGGGAAATTCCATTAGGCATAAACGGGTTAACTATTGTTTATCAACTGTAGAAACCCGTGTAGATACAGATCATCTGGCTGCTGGAAATGTCACCCGACGGAGCCCTAAAAGTTATCTTTAATATCATATTTGATATATTTTTTACAGTACATGACGATTTTAACAATTTGTGGATTATTACGGCTCCATTGTATAGTTCCACTAAATAATTGTTTTATTATATTCTTTACAGCATTTTTATTTTTTCATCAAGCTTGTTTTTAGTAAATAAGAGAAAACTGGGTTTTAGATTGAAAAAAAATATTTACACTAAAATTTTGTCTTTTTGGTTCAAAAGTCGTAATTCGCATCTTTTTAAGATAAAAACAAATCACATAGTTTCTAAAAATGATAAGATTTTATTAACAGGCTGAAAATTCAAAGAAAATGGATACCGGTTGGCAATTTTTTTTAACTTCAGCTTAAAAAGCAGTCACATTTTGCTTTCTGTATGTTGATTAGACAAATATGGTCATATAAAAGTTTTCACATATTGTCGTTCTGATGGATTTTACAATTACCGGACATTTCAGAAATTCTAAGCATATGACCATGATAACTGGCAATGTATTGCTTATTGATTTTTTTGAAATTTGCATTTATACGCAAAAGCATATAATTTGTTTTGTGGTAAAATATTTATGGAGATTTTATTATGGTGGCAGCTGTTGCCATAACAACCAAGTTATAGCTCTGGGTGAGCGACCTGAAGCTGTTTTATGACAGAAAATATTAAACAGACGAACAACTTTCAATAAATTTTCTGGCAATGAAAATTCAATATAAAAAAAAGACTGAAGGCTCAAACTAATTAAAAAAAAATGAAATTGTTTTTTTAGAATTAGATAATTCTGGCTCAGGTATTTGGGATACGATTCCTTTTTGAAAAAAATCCATTAACAATTTTAATATTCCTAAAATAAATAGTAAGAAAAGAACAAAACAACAACCGCAAAATGCAATTGAGTGTGAATTTGGCGTTTATTTAAGCTTATTTTTATTTTATCCAAATTTTACAACGGTTCAAACTCTGATAATCTGCGTCTAAAGACATGATCTACTTTTTTTCCATTATAAAACATTTATAAAGGATTATAAATAATACAGTGACTTGCCACCCCTACTACAGTAAAACCTGTATCGCTTAATGCAGGTCAAAAGTATTTCAGAATGCTCTAAAGGGAGCATTCTGCAATACTTTCGACCTTCATTAAGCTACCATCTGTCATTAAGATCTTTGTTTTGTCTATTTTGAGTGGCCGTTTAAGACATGTTTTACTGTACTACTTGCTCTCTTAATATATGGAATACCATCCCCAAAATGAGAATTCTGCGCATATTCTCAGTCCCATGTAAACCATAAAATAATCAAAATATCTCAGTTTACAGAAAGATAAACTTCTGAACCCAAATTTTCATTCATCCCAAAATGAGACAGCTTTTTTAACGGTTCTAGGACCCCCTTTTATAGATGACTGAACATATATATTGACATCAGATTAAGCTTCAATATGTTTGTTAGCTAACTCTGCTGGTTGCCAAAAGAATTTCTCAAGTTTATTAAAATTCAATATTGAAATATGAATCTATAGACGTAGACTGATCTTGCGTGAATTTCGGAAAGAGAAAACAATTTGGTCACGTAGAATTTTATTTTCCTTATATATATTAATTATTTAAAGCTTACTCAACTATGGATGAGCCACCAACCCAGTGGCGGATCCAGAGGGGGTTCGGGAGGTTCGCTCGAACCCCCTTCCCGCCAACCGTTTTTAAATAGCCTATGAAAATGAAATAATTTGGTCTCAGTGAGACCAAATTATTTCATTTTCATGGATATTTAGGGAAAATGAGATAAAATCAGCAAAGCGAGCCCCCACATGTTTGTCTATTATGAACCCCTTTTCCAGAAATCCTGGACCCGCACCTGCAATCCTTTAAATTAATATTATTTATCTGTTATTTTACGGCAAGTTCACAATTAAACAACTGTCAATTTTGTAAAAATATGCATTATCTAGTAAATATTAAATAAAAAATGAATAAACGGGCAAGCATAAAATATCCATGATTCGTACAATGCAAAATGTAATATCTACTAACACTATGCAGTGGCGAAAGAAACACTTGTCTAAAATAGTTTGATATAGTGGTCAATAACATAATTAGGGGTGGCGAATACACTTTGACACTCGTACATCTGTATTTTGGGATTTTAAATTCCCTGCAGAAATAGACACGACATATTGATATGATGATTTATCAGTAATAACTATCACTATTATGTAAGATTATAATAGTAACAAAAGACAGGTACATTCGAATTTCTCATATTCCTGATTTACATATGATTTTAAACGAAAATAAATCATTTGTGTTTTTCCTTTACGTTTTCCGTAGAATCCTAGAGACTTGGGTATAGTACATTTTCTCGTGGGCTTCAAGGCCTTTTGGAATGTGTAATAAACCACAAGTACATTAGAACCACCATTAGTCAGGAATCGTCCCAAATTTAGATATTAATTAAAATACATTCCTTTACGTTTTCTTTAGAATCATAGGGACAGACATGATACATTTCCTCACGGGCTTCATACCCTTTTGGAATTTTGATAAACCACAAGTGCATTCAAACCATCATACGTTCAGAATCGTCCCAAATTTAGATGATTATAATACCTTCCTTTACGTTTTCTGTAAAATCATAGGGACTTGGGTATAGTACATTTTATCATGGGCTTCAAAGCCGTTTTGGAATTTATACTAAACCGCGACCATTTGAACCATCATAAGTCAAGAATCGTTCCAAATTTAGATAATTATGATACCATTTTTAAATCGAAGACTCACGATGCTTTTATTTCTCATGGAAAACATGTGTGTTGGTCGTGCTCATTTGAAGCATCTCACCGAGACGCTTCCAATGAGCACCCAACTCGCATGTTTCCAGTGCGAATTAAGAAAATAGCGATTGGGCTCAAGGTCATCGCAATTCATGTAATAGTATTGAGCCCAAGTACTTTGCTCTCATTGCACATTAATGAATTATGCATGAGTCTCTCGTAGTGTATGATGAATAATGTATGAATTCCTTACACACTGGATAAAGAGAGATTTGGACAAATAAGTACAAATGAAGATGTTTTTTCTTCCTCATTCAACATAATATTATTGAGTTTGGACGTACGTTTGTTCAGTTTCAATTACTTATACTTACTTATGCTCATGTTATTTAAACATTTAGTTGAAATTGTGTAAGTTGGTGTTTTTTTGCCTATTCCAAAGGATCATCCATCGATGAGGAATCACAGGAAAGGACAAACACACGTCTTGCAGTTAGTTGATTGTGGCTTATTGTACACCAGTATCGTCCTTTAAATATGATTGAAATAATTTAAAGTTATACAACCCAAAAAAATCGCTTCTCACCAAAAATCATATGCAGACCTTCATTTAATAGTGCGTAACAGAGAATCTTTTTTTAATTCTCAACCAAAACATATGTTGTGGGTACTCAAAAGAACCGTCTCAATGAGAGCTTCTTTTTAGCACCCAGAACATGTGCTAAAACTTAGGGGTAAGAAAATATTTACAATTTTACGCTGAAATTTTTGTTAATGTAAACCTGTGTGACATGTTATTAATAAGAAGGGGGTAAACAGAGCAAGAATCGGTGTAACTATGGAAACCTAGCAGAAACAGCGTCAAACATGCGATTTGTTCTACAACAAAAATCCAATGTTCAAAATTCGTTATGTAATAGTTATACAATGATTTGTCCGCCTGTACGTGGAGACATCCATAAACTTTAGCGAGTACAGGTGGACAACCAGGGTATTACAATTTTATACCACTTACGTCTGTGTAGACCTTGCACATTACGAGATATTTCGTGCTAAAGTTGGTAGGGGTGGTATAAATGCGTGGATTTTCTATCCTGTATAATTGTGCTATTGGAACTCAGACGCATTTAATATTTTTTTTTAGGAATGAACTGACAACATCCTAAAAATACTACTTTAAACCTTGTTTGGCAGATCTGTTTGGCTGTCACAACCACAGGACGTACACCATATGAAACCGTTGCTAAATTGCAAGATTCAATAATTGCATATTTCACGCGGTTATTCATTTTTAAATGCAGAAAGCAATATGAAATACATGTAACTCATTTTCGAATTTAGATAGGATATTAATTGGCAAACCTCACAAAGGTAATTTTTATGATGTCACGTATAAACTGTATACTTCGACTTTAATTTTGATAATATGCTAAATCCAGGGAACTAATGTTCAAACTTTTTATCATATGACGTCGCGTCTGGGAGTGATACAACGCCATACAATAAAGTCGATAAACCACTAGTGGATTACAGATTTTCGGGAAACGTAATGACGTCCATTATAACGTTGCGTAAAATAAGGGAAAAACTTAACGTTTCCACACTAAAAATGCAATTTTTAAGTATTTTTAATGTCATGTGATAATTAGAATATAACATGAGTGCTCCTGTATTATTGACTTTATTAAACTCGTTGCGAAAAAGAGATGAAATGCTCGACAGGCCTCGATTTTTATCTCTTTCCCCCCAACTTGTTTAATAAAATCAATAAAACATGAGCACTCATGTTATATCCTCTATATTTCACATGAAATCATTAATTCTGTCGCCGTAACTAAAGCTTAGGCATGATATTTTCGACAGCCCTTGCTGAATTCAGGATTATGGTCCATTGTACCCTACATGTTGTCTGCCAGGAAAGCCTCAGATCAATAGTATCAGACTAGTGATGATTTTAACATATACCATATTGTAATCTCTTCTTTTTCTAAAATAATGACAATGGGTAGAACAACTTATAGAAAATATGGGAACTTTTTGAAAATTCAATTTTGCTTTAGATGACGTCACGTTCAGAGTCTTATCGATGTCGATACGGTACCACAACATGACGTTGAATTGGCGTTGATTCGACCCCATCCAAAATGGTTTATTTAACTAAATATGGGATGATTGTTTGATTGCATAAGGAGTTGCTCTTGGATGGGTCCCAGAGTAAATATTCTATAGAAGCCATTAATTTTTTATTCACCTTTTTCATTCTTTTGGCAATCGATGGTCAGCTGTTCGGACGAATATTACCGTATTTTTTAGACTGATTGACCCGGTCAAAGCTGGAAATCCAGACCAGCCTGCCCCGAAAGGAGCAGCCTGAAATGGTTTTGCAATTACGACATTATAACAGTAAATATAGAAGGTGGTAAATATGCAACTTGTTGCAGTCGGGGTTTCATGCATTTAGACTTACCTTTTATATTGTGATGACCCGATCTATTCTTGTTTTTGTTAAATATGTACATTATTTTCTTCAAGTAGATGCAAATTTGTAAACGGACCCGCAACCAAAGAGATGTTATGGCATGTGCGAACCATGAATACTGTTTCAGCCTGCACACATGCACACAGATATATGTTAGTATTTGATTTGATTTGTCTTGGACACAGTCTCACAGCAAGGCTTGAACTTGAAAAATATTGGAAAAAATTAGCTATAAATTTTTTGAGCACACAAAATCTTGGTACTCATCACATAGGCGAATAGCAAACGCCCATGCGAGCCTGCGCATGCACGCAGTCTCGTCAGAGCCTTCACTGTTTGCTCGAACAATGTGCTAACCTAGACGCCTCGACTCATTGGAAAGCTAAACATGGACGTTTAATGAATGGTTTTGCGCATATGCGAAAAGAAGCGTGACTGTGAATACAAAGCACGTTTGGTGCGAGTATATCCCAGCCGCATATTGCTGGTGGGCCGATTGTGGCCCGAAACTGTATACTGGCTGGAATTATCCACGATAGGATATGGTGCAGTCTTGACTATACTGTAGTTATTTTCATTTCGCACATGCCACTGTTTTGGTTTCACTTTTGTCCGCCCAGATTTGTTATTTTCGGTTTAATTTAAGATTTCATTACCTTTGTGCCATTTTATTTCCATACCTTGTGTATGGGCTAGAGTCTTTATATATATAGAATATTTATTTTCCATTTTATGGTTGCCTGTGTTTGTTCGGGTTATCAGCTTGAATTTTTATGTATTTCGAATGAAACTGTCACGAAAAAGGTTCCTTATTGCAAATTGACTGGAGGAAAATAAATGGGCAGATGCGCGCATGTTGTCACAGGTCTGCAGATAAGACTGTGTGATTGAAAATTATTACTCTTATTTCTTAACCAAAACATATGTTGTGGGTACTCAAAAGGAACCGTCTCAATGAGACGGTTCATTTGAGCACCCAAAACATGCGTTTTTATTGACGAGTAAGAAATTAATTACAATTTTACGCTCATTTTTTTTGAAAGACATACGTGTTGATCTTGGCCTGCTACAGCTATTGATTGACGCAAATGCTTTAGATTAAATGCGCATGCCATGCCAAATGGCACTCATCATTGACACGTTTTGCTCTAAGGTCCCCTTTTCATGACACAGTTTAAATATTCGTGGGAAGTTGCTTTATTTGCCCCATTGTGGATAGCAATTTTGTGCCATTTAAAGAGGTAAAATTACATTTTTTTCATTCGTAAGTGAGGGTTATAAAATGTTTCTCAGGTGAAAACTCATACGGTGAACTTGCACATGTCCGCTTTGTGGTCAGGTACTTCATGTTCCATTGCTGACAGAAAATCTTGTTGAAAAGGCAAATGTCTCGCAAAACAAACTCGTAACAAAAACCGATAAACAAAAACCAAGCCCCGAGGTTATAAAACTTTTTCCATGCTCAACTCAGCTGAGCATTAAATTTATCCTGCTAATAAATGTTAAATTGCCAACAATTGTTGGCATTTTAGCATTAATAAGCATGATAAATACAACATCTGAGAGACTTAAAACAAGAAACTTCTTTATTTGTCTGTATTTTGGTTTTTATGAGCCATTGAAACTTCGTGCTCAGTTGAGTTGAGCATGAAAAAAGTTTTATAAACCCGGGGCCTGTATAATTTTCAAGGTGAAGGCAGGCTGTATTTAAAGAAAATGAAAACATAATTTAGGGTTACGACGATTTATTCTTCTATATTTACCCAAGATATTTTGTATTTTAGGTTTGAGCGAACAGTATAGACCACGATCAAATTGCTAACTGATGGTACAGGATAAAGCTGTAACATAATGAAATAAATTTGTACCATAGGCCTAGATAAATAGCATTTTTGAGCGCAAATTTGTAAATATTTTCTTACCCATCAATTTAAACATAAGTTTTGTGTGCTCAAAAGAATCGTCTCGTTGAGACGGTTCTTCTGAGTGTCCACAACATATGTTTTAGTTGGGAAATAAGAAAATAACATTTTCTTGGTACGCACTAAAGGCCTGCTGCCTCAAAAGTTAAGTATTATAAGTTCAATCAAGTATGCTTAGTATTTTATTGTGGACCCGAAATATTCCCGGTAATAATGCTTCACCATAAATAAAAAATACTGACCTCTGTTTTTTTTTTAAATATTACATTAATCGCTAATGCTGTTAATTTGGCATGAACAAATATTTTTGGGGTATTAAGAATTTGCAAAAGGTATGTGGTTAGTGGGGACTAATGAGATCGAACTTCGAGATAGAAACTCGAGGTTTTTGAGGTGATAAAACGAAATTGTCGAAAATTTGAGATGCCATTACAAAATTTCGAGTACAGAAAACGAATAAGCTCGTTCTCTGAACTAGAAATTTTGATTTGATGCTAAAACAAATGTTTTAATTTTATGAACTTTAGATTTGGATCTTCTATATCGAATTTGCGACTTTTTATTTTTTCCGTAAACTAATTTTGAGTTCAAGAACGGATTTGCGACTAGCCATCTCAACATTCCGACATATCTCATATTTTCGATTATACATTTCTTACGTTCTGTCTTCGTACCTTCGCTATTGAACATGTTGAAGATGTGATTATTTTGTTAGTGGTCTACAAAATTAGGGAATTACACGTGTACCTGTTAGTGTCGGCTGTAAATAACCATGCAAACAATTTGGACCCAGATCAGGCCCGACAAAACGTCGGGCCTGATCAGAATCCAAACTGTTAAACACTCTGATTGTAAACTTGACAGCAGTTTATTTTGAAAACTAAAAATGAAAGAAATCAACAGCATGCAACATTATGCAGCATGCAACACTACCAAGCATGAAACATTGCCAAGCATGCAAAGAGTTAAAAATTTCCTTCATGTACGACTGTTAAGTCAGATATAGCATTTTTTTCTATTTTAAAATGATGGTGGAAAATATATGTTTTTATATGTTGTATAAAAGTGTTGTTATTTAAGATTATTCTGTTAACGTGTAATTGTTGATTGGGAGCTGGCACAAGTCATCGAGCTAAGGACAAGGGGTATCAACTTGTACATTTATAGTTATGCTGTCCCCCACCCCTATCCCGTCCCCAGTTTTACCATTGGTCGTTTGAGCAATAGCATTTTTTTTTGAAAATCAGGTATAACAAAACCATCGTGTTTGTAGCTAGCACGTTGACTACCTTATTTACGCGGAACATTCCGATATTATACATTGGTTCAACACGCACACGCACGAGCACACGCACACACTTTATAATCATCTGTATCTAACAGTGTGTACCCAGATCAGACTGCTCCATATGGAGCAGTCTGATCTGGGCCCAAACTGTTTTCTCGAAATTAAAAAAAGCTTAAATGTTGCTTTAAGCAAAAATAAAAAAACAATTAGGTATCGGAATATTCAGTGTAAATATACATGTAGTAGTTGGAACTGCACGATGGAAAAGTCCATTGTAGTTATTTGGGGCAGCAATGATCCTTGTCCATAGGCAGAATGACTTGTGACAGTCCGAATATACATGAGTGTTTTCTGTGAATAGTACAGAGTTATACATGTTCACCTTTAAAAAGGCAAAACGCATAACCGATCGTTTGTGAAGTCAAAAGGGAAAATGAAATAAACAAATCATGTCACAAAATGTTTTTTCTTGTATTTTTGAAAACAATTCACCAAATAGTTAACTTAGCTTAAAAGACAGAGAATGACACGCAATGATATTTGTATAAATTTTGATCAAAATCGGTTGACCATTTGGGTGTCTAAGTTATTGATAAAGGAAGTTTACACAGATTGCCATTGTGGACGCCATTTTGAATTTTGGATATACGCGGCAGCAGCGTGAAAATAAAGAGAAATTACTCTTTAATTTCGGCATACATGTACTAGAAAGTGAATCTTAATTTAAGATGTGCATTTTATTTTCGAACTCTTATTTATTTAACATTTTGCATGATTGATTCCAGGCCTTTGGTTAAGAGCTTCTAACAGAATAATATTTTTTCTTATTTCTCAACCAAAGGATACGTTATGGGTACTCAAAAGAACCGTCTCAATGAGACGTTTCTTTTGAGCACCCAAAACATATATTAAAACTGTTGAGAAGGTATTTTTTCCAATTTTACGCTATTTTGTTTTTGTTTGTCTATACGTGTGACAAGACTCCATACATTCACAAACATTGCTATTTTCATAGTAGGAATATTGGTCAAACATGGCTACATTTTCCCTAAACAAATTTTTATGAAACTTGCTAGGAAAGTTTTTTTCTGATTATCTCTGTCTTGTAGCGCTGGCACTATTTGGTGAACATTATCTTTCAAATCTTAACCCTTGTCAAGCTGAATATTTGTATGTACTAAACTGCTCCCCAAATCATTTTATCCTGTTAACCTGCAGCATTCTAGTTGTTAGCATGTATTTTCAACCAGAGTGGAAAACAGTGTGGATCCTGATCAGATGGCTTCGTCAGAAGCCAGCTGATCTGGATCTACATTGTTTTTAAAAAAGATGAATCCGGGTTCAGCAGGACAAGGATTAAATAAATGGAGTCACACTGTGTTAACTCCTATGGTAGCAACATGAATACAACAACAACAACAACAACAACAACAACAACAACAACAACAACAGACGACGGTATGAACCAAAGTGCAATAAAACAGGTTTCTGGGTTTCCGTCAGGTAGTGGCCACGCTTACTTGTCCAGTTACACAGATTGGTTATTATCAGTAAATTTCGTCTGTATCAATGGTGTTAGGATCCTAAACATGTAGGGTATCTCAGCACCTACCTCTTATATGGAGACTACGTTATAGTCGTTATTATTGATGATGATGATGATGATGATGATGATGATGATGATGATGATGATGATGAATGCATGCAATATGTTTTTATGCCCCCCGCCCCCAAAGGAACTTTGGGAGACATATAGTAATCGCACTGTCCGTCAGTCCGTCCGTCAGTCCCGCTTCATGTCCGGTGCATGTCTCCTATAGTATTTGAGGTAGGAATCCCAAATTTAGTGTGTGGATGCATCTTGGGATGGTGGATCGTCGCGTACCATTTTAAGGTCATTGTGACATTGACCTCTGACCAAGATTTTAGAATATTCATGTCCGGAGCATAACTCTTATATCTTTTGAGGTAGGAATCCCAAATTTGGTGTGTGCATGCATTTTGAGATGACGAAGTGTCGCGTACCATCCTTGGGTGACTTTGACCTTGACCTCTGACCTAGTTTCTAGGATCGACATTGAGTCTGTACATATCTTCTGTATTCTTTGATTTAGGAATTCCAAATTTGGTGTGTGTATGCATCTTGGAATGCTAGAGTGTAACATACCATTTTTGGGTCACTGTGACCTTGACCTTGACCCCTGACCTACTTATTAGAATCCTCGTGTCCGGAGCATATCTCTTGTATTATTTGAGATAGGAATCCCAAATTTGGTGTCTGGGTGCACCTTGTGATGGTGTAGTGTCGCGTACCATTTGCGGGTCACTGTGACATTGACCCTGACATCTGACCTAGGTTTTAGAATATTCGTGTCCAGAGCATATCTCTTATATTATTTGAGGTTGGAATCCCAAATTTGGTGTGTGAGTGTGCATCCTGGGATGACGAAGTGTCGATTTCAATCCTTGGGGGTCTGTGACATTGACATTGACATCTGACCTAGTTTCTAGAATCGGCATTGAGTCTGGTGCATATCTCGTATATTTTTAAAGGTAGGAATTCCAAATTTTGTGAGTATTGAGATGGCGGAGTGCCATTTACCATTTTGGGGTCAATGTGACCTTGACCTCTGACCTAGTTTTTAGAACAATCGTGTCTGGAGCATATTGTCTATATTTTTTGAGGTAGAAATTCCAAACTTGGTGTGTGGATTCCTCCTTGGATGGTATAGTGGTGCATACCATTGTGGGTCACTTTGACCTTGACATTGACTTGTTGCCTCATTTCTAGGTTTTTCGTATCTGGAGCAGATCTCCTTTATTACAAATAACTTTCCTCAAATGTGTCTTATGCTAGACCATTTCGTTTGGGAGCATTCGTCGCGTTACTGTGACATTTCATTTTGGTGGACGAAGTTGTAGTTGATGCTGCTGCTGTAAAATTAGTTGCGCTAAGATTCGAACTCTTTTGAATGCTAACAACAAACTGTTATCCATTTGGCTAAGAAGGAATTGGTTTATTCTCGCATTCAGATAACTTGAGATAAGTATAGCTATGTACCACAATCTGAAGTGTATTTTTCGTTATGACTCCTGAAGATAAGGAGGAAAGGTCACTGATCTATCTTGCAGAGCGATGTGAAAAAGAGCTATTTTTATAGATCTATTGATCATAAGAAATATGAATATAAGAAAATATGAGGTCCTAGTTCAACATAAATTGTACGATCACGCTGTTGCGCACCTTGTGTGATTCGATCGGTGGGTTCATCGAAGTATGAATGTCAGCCGGAATAGCTCAGTTGGGAGAGCGTTAGACTGAAGATCTAAAGGTCCCTGGTTCGATCCCGGGTTCCGGCGCGAACGGAGTTCGGCGGCTGATCTCGATTTTTTTAAATTTCTATTTTTAGCTCACCTGAGCCGAAAGCTCATGGGTGAGCGAATAGTATACCAGTCACTCCGTCGTCCGACGCCCCTCCGTCCGTTAACATTTTCAAACATCTTCTCTGAAACCACTGAGCCAATTAAACTCAAATTTCATATGAAGACTCCTTAGGACGCGGGAACGAAAGTTTGTTCAAATGGTCCAGATCACATGACCAAGATGGCCGCCATGCCAATATATGGTAAAAAAAACATTTAAAAACTTCTTCTCCAGATGACCTTGGGACTTGGTATGTAGCATTTGGGATGTGAGGCCTACCAAATTTGTTCAAATGATGATCCTAGGTTGACATTGACCTACTTAACGTCAAGGTCAAATTTTTCTTCCTTATGCATTTTAAGAAAATATTAAAGAAGATGAGTTAAGATATGTCAAATATGAGCGCCTGTCAACATAATTTTGTACATCACCTTGGATGATTCGCTCGGTGGGTTCATCAAAGTATGAATGTCAGCCGGAATAGCTCAGTTGGGAGAGCGTTAGACTGAAGATCTAAAGGTCCCTGGTTCGATCCCGGGTTCCGGCGCGAACGGAGTTCGGCGGCTGATCTCGATTTTTTTTTCATTTTCATGCTTTTCAACATAACTTGTACAATCACGCCATTACCACAGTATGTAAACTGAAATAAACATCCTGTACCCGTTCCTCCTAGCTCTCGCCTTATAAACATGAATAACAGCACTCGTGCGTAGCCAGTAATCGGAAAAATGCGTGTATTTAGGTACATGTACACGTTTCGATTTATATTGTTAGCGATACAGACAATACACATTCGAACAAGGTAAGAAAAGCCATTTTAACTATTTTATTCCGTTTTATTCCATGATTTAAACGGTTTCCTCCTTTGCATTTTGCTTTGTTAAAAAACGACTTGCTCACAATTAGAGCCGTTCTGTGACGAAAACGAGCTTAAATGCCAGTTTGCATGGTTTTGGTGGAATTGGCAATCACATGTATACATGATTACATGGTTGTAACTGTAACAGTTACAAAGATCTATGGAAAAATGAATTTTAATAGGTTGGCCCTCGCAATTACAGCTGTACCAACAACTCTCTCATCACGATTTCCGACAACTGGTTACGCACGAGTGCTGTTATTCATAATGTATAAGGCTAGAGCTAGGAGGAACGGGTACAGGATGTTTATTTTAGTTTACATACTGTGATTACGCACCTTGAGTCATTTGCTCGATGGATTCATCGAAGTATTTGAACGTCAGCCAGAATAGCTCATTTGGTCCCTGCTTCGATTCCGAGTTCTTTCGCGAACAAATTTTGGCGGCTGATTTCTATATTTTTTATATTTTTTTTAACTTAAGAGTAGCGAAATTGGTGACAATGACCTAATTGTGCAAATGGCAATGTAATGATGCTGGATGTCAGTGTTACAATGTACACATATGTCCGAGATAACGTGCCAGGCGTCACGAATTGCAAGGTGTCAGACTAATACGAATTCCTGTTTATTCCGCACTGACAACTGGATTACTCCGACTATTTTTCGTGGTAACATGAGCATGTCATGTGCCACTAAACAATATAGCAAGTGTGTTTATTACAACTTTTTTCGTATTTTTTTCTTCAAAAGTCAGCTCATGTGTGGTTTACTGAGTTGTTAGTAATCGTCTCAGGGGCTGATCCAGGATTTCTGGAAAGGGGGTTCAAATGTATAAAGGGGTGGGGGTTCGTTATACTGATTTTTTCTCATTTTTCTTAAATACCCCATGCAAATGAAATAATTTGGTCTCATTGAGACCAAATTATTTAATTTTCATAGGATATTTAAAAATGGGGGTATAGGAGAGGGAGAGGGGTCCGCCACTGCGTCTACACTTTCTACTTGGGCGTATAGCCTAGCATAACTGCTATCTTAACTACTGTATCATAAATTAATATAACATCTCCAGCTATATTTTTGTCAATTTTCCAACAACAGTTTAATTACGACCATTGATAAAAGCAATTTTTGGACCACTCATGTCGATACTCATTTGAGGTGACGTCACAGTCAACAATTTTTCGGTCTGCGGGTCATGTCGGGGACGTTTTCATGTCTTCCTGGGTTGAACCAGTACTAAGCAGATGAAAAAGTGTCATAGCGGTGCCTCCAGTGAGTCTCGTACCGGCGACTCCAGTCCTCGATCTAAAGTCCAACACTCTACCACTGCGCCATCGCGCCACCGCTCTCCTCACCAGTAACTCGTATTCTGAGGTATCGACTTTGTATATTTAATACCAGTAAACGGATTCTTTAACAAACAGTGAATACCCGAATACACATGTAGCACATTGCTTTCAATGCTTGCAAAACAATGGCTGGATACGAGGTTATAAAACTTTTTTTCATACTCAACTGAGCATGAAATATATCATGCACATAAATGTTAAAATGCCAACAATTGTTGGCATTTTAACATTTATTAGCATGATAAATGCACAATTTGAGAGTATCAAAGCAAATTAAAAAAAGTCTATTTTTTCAATGCATTTACCGTTACAGTCGCGCTTCAAGCGTTTTGTGGAAGTATAACCATTCGCACCATCTGGCCACACTGCTTAGTATAGTATATTATATAAATAATGAACAAAAATGTGATCAGCCGCCGAACTCCGTTCGCGCCGGAACCCGGGATCGAACGCTCTCCCAACTGAGCTATTCCGGCTGACATTCATAGTTCGATGAACCCATCGACCGAATCACACAAGATGCGCAACCGTGTGATTGTATTATATTTTTGACCATTTTATTTTTTTATCTACAGCGTTAGCATTGCATCAAATTCGTAAGCTGTAGTGTAGTGGGCTAAGCACAGGAATCGTGGCACAGAGGCTGGTGGATGAGCTAAATGTGTACAACAGCCAAAACGAGTTAAGTTCACCAATTGCAGCCAATTTTTGTCCCACAATTTTTTTGGCTTAGATTTTCATTTTCATTTTATGTTTTTACTTATTGATAAAGGTCAATTAGATAATGATGTCTAAAAAAGTGTGCATCCAAAATGTTTAATTTATTCAGCCTCACAAAGAGCACCACTGGATTTGAATGTGAACTACGTTACTGTGATGAAGTATACTTGTACATACCAAATTTCTTATGCCCAGGTCACACATTCATGGATCACCTCGCCGGTTCTTCTACGGATTAAACCTCACGGATGACCCCGGAAATGCCTATTTCCGTAGTCCGATACGGATGCACTATATAAGTTTGATTAAGTACTACTACGTATGATTAGGGATGCAATACGGAAAGCTACGGACCAATACGGATTGCCACGAATGTACATCCGTGGCTAATCCGGCGTCCAGTCCGTGAATGTGTGACCTGGGCATTACAAGACTGAAATATTTAAGAGCTTTAATAGCACGCACTTCTACTTGGATCTCTTGTTGATCAAATAAGCCTATTATGTAGAATTTGTATCAGGTGTTTGCTTCTCAGCATGGTCTAAGCAGGTTTGTTATGAATTGACAGTGGAATCCAAATGTAATTCGATGAGTACAACTATTGTTTTAATTGTATCAATCAGATTCGAAGAGTTGGCCAGAAAAAATTGTTGGTTTTGAAACAGTAGCTGATGAATATTAAAAAATACATTCTTCTTCGGTATTGAAAATAATAAATTGTATTCTTGTATAAATAACATTGTGCCAATAGGTTGGTAACGTAATTCACATACCTTACATTCTAGTCTTATTTCCTGTGTAGAAACATATATTTTTCTGCAAAATATCAGTTTCTAGTGTGTTGCTTAACAATTTTAACATCATCATTTGCACATTGGAAGTAAGCTGTTGCATCTAGCTTCATTATTCTTGTTGGAATAACACTTCCAAATATGATTATATAATAATGATTTTAAATATTCCATATATTTGAAAACTTGTTGTGGTTCACTACAAACTTAAACTGTGCAGAATAAATAAAATAACTTCAATAAACGCCTTTTCATGTACATATATTACAAAAAAGCAAAGTTTGCATCATTCGCAAAGATACACCCTTATCAGAAAAGTGGCAAAATGTTCATGGTAACGTAATTCACATAGCCAATTTGCTCACTTCAATTGAAGATAAGAAGTTATAAATTCAAGTTAACTATTTCATCTATCATATAAACCATAGAAGTTATCAACATAGTATGTCATAAAACATTTGAGGTCAGTGTGATCAACTAGAATGGACAAGGATGCAAAAGCGAGAGTGCCAATTTCAAAGTATACTCTTAAACTCACCGTTAAACACCCAGTGGTAGCAGCAACGAGATATAAATGGCTTGAAAAAGAGAAAAATAACAATTGAACAATAAGTCAGAAACTTATAGTTACCGTAGATTTGTTGCCTTTTGCCCATTGATTGGACTATTCTGTTTTTTGGAGAATGTGAATTACGTTACCTACTTGTAAAAATACGTAAACCTATGTTTAATCCAGCTCATTTCAAAAACCATACGACCTATCCCTTAGAGATTCACACTATTCTATTTTGTTTTTCAAACAGATTACTTTGCATATCCTGTGTTGATATAATGAGTATCTTAGTTATATGAATAGGGGAGTTGATGTACCCAGAACATATAGGTAAACCCCTGTTAAAATAAAATGACAACTGTAATATGGCTTAAATGGATCTTTATTAACTGGGACAGATTTTGCTTTGATTAAAAACAAACATTTTTCTCAACTTGTGTATGCATTTAGAGAGGTATTTGGATTTTAGTAAAATTGTGATAACGTAATTCACAGTAACGTAATTCACAAATTTATGTTTCCACTTATTTTTTTCTATGCAAACAACTTCTTGTAAAGTTCTTGAAGTTAGGAAATAGTTCTTACATTGGCTTCAGTTGTAATATTTGTACCTCTTCCTATACAAATAATACACATAGGGTAACGTAATTCACAAAACTGCAGATTTTTAGACAACCTCAGATGTCTTTTCATCTGCGAAAAATAAACAAATGATTCCGCAAATTCGTTTCTTTTGTCCATGCTTGACATAGAGATGTTTGATGCGAGCTTAACATGCATGGTTTGTAACTTGTGAGATGGTTATATTGGTAACGTAATTCACATTAGATTGTGGGACATATATCATCATTACAACAAAGAATTTTTTTTTCACTTTTCAATCAAATGAGGGGCATTAAATGAAAGATATATATGTGTGTCAATAAAATTAAGTTGAAATCTGCTTATAAAAAAACATTTTGAGCATAATACATTCTTAAAATTACATACTAAGACGATGGGACAGCATTTTTTTTGTAATTTTTGAGGCACTTGATGTTGATAAATGTCGTAAGGAATGACTATTGATCATTTCCATTGCTTTTCTTTTATTTGATTGTTAAGGCATATTATAAACCTTAAAGCATTAGAAAATACACTGTTTTCATGCTAAAATGGGGATGGGACACAAAAATGACCGAATTGGTAAACTTAACTCGTTTTTGCTGACCAATGGTTCCGGCGTTTGTCCGTCGTTTTTTTGCAATATTTGCAAAATTCTTATAACACTCATGCAAGCACGCACGCATGCTAAATACACTTTGAAAAAAAACAAAACAAAACAAACAAACACAACAAATGAAGACAAAACCAAAAATAATAAAGAGAGAAAAAGGAAAAACAATAAGATCTTCAGTCTAACGCTCTCCCAACTGAACTATTCCGGCTGACATTCATGGTTCGATGAACACATCGACCGAATCACACAAGGTGCGCATCCGTGTGATTAAATTATATTTTTTGACCATATATTTTTTTTTATCTACAACTTTATCATTGCATCAATTTCGTCAGCTGTAGTGTAGTGGGCTAAGCACAGGAATCGTGGCACAGAGGTTGGAAATTCGTGGATGAGCTAAATGAGTACCAATGGTTCCGGCGTCTGTCCGTCGTGTTTTGCAACATTTGCCAATTTCATATAACACACCCACGCAAGCACGCACGCATGCTAAATACATTTTGAAATAAAAGCTAAGCAAAATAAACAAACAAAACAAATGAAGATAAAAACAAAAACAAAAACAAAACAAAAAAATAAAGAGAGAAAAAGGAAGAAAAAAAACCCAGAGGAAAACGACAACCAACAAACCGCGCGAATTCATGCCATCTCGAAGATGAGCGATTCGAGCGACTGCTCTCAAAGTGATCAATAACGCAAACTAGCAATGTGATCCATCTTCGATTAGCTTGCTTAATTAGGTAACTGATTTCAGATAATTTATTTTCATTTGATAGTGTTGAGTTTTATCTGAGGCAGAATGAGTGTAAAACTGAATTTCACGCTTTATTTCAATAAGAATCCGATATAAAACAAGTGCATGCTGGTAAATCACAACTTAATTAGGAAATCAACCGCATAATTGCAACGATAATAAGAATAAATAGTGCAGTTTTCGCTGCTTTTTAATGCACTTTATGCCAGATAAACGCCCTATTCTCACGATATTCAAAATTAAAAGAAGCAAAAAAGCGTATTTTGCTTTTTTATATGCAGACACATGGACATGACGGTGCAAATGCACGCAGTGACCGTGCCTTTAATGTAAATTAAAGCGCCCACACTAGGGATGTAGAGGCAAATTAAACAGATGGATTAAACACCACATATACAACCAGAAGTAATATACAAGAAATCTAAAACTGAGACACATGAGTTTGGTACTGATGGCATATGCGTAAAATCTCGTGTAATCATTGCTCTGCGTTCTCTACTGCCTTATGAATACAAGCAGCGAAGACTCAGGCGAGAAATGTACTCTTATGTTCTGATCCAATTGTCATCGTATGAAAGGCAGCATGTACAACGCAGAATCATGTTTCATTTTATTAAATTAGCTCCCTCGTTTATACCACTGGAGTGGGGATCCCGTACGTCACGTGACCAAGCTTGCTTTATATATTTTAACCTCGTGTGCCCTAGATGCTACAAAGAAATATATACAGCTAAACTGTCATAAGAGAGCCACTTTTTGGAAAGCCAAGACAGGTGGTTGTCTTATAAAGGTTCAGTCAGAAAATTTGTCATGTAGAAATTCTTCTTTCTGACAGATAGATAACAAAACTCAGCTCAAATACCAGTAGGCCTACGCCAACATGCATGTTTACTCTAGACTAGCCACTAGTCTGATATCATATTCTTTTTAATAAATGATACATTTATTTTAAAACAATTATTTCTTTATTCTCTTCCTTTCCTCTTTGAAAGCAAAATTTGTGCTTAGGTGAGGAAACATGATGTCAAAGAAGATGAGACTACCTATATGAAATCAAATTATACTGAATGAAAAGTAAAGTAAAATTGACAAAAACATCAAGGTCTAGGAGCTAGACTACACCCAGGTAAACCGCATGTCCAAATCTCGGAGGGTGTTGGCTACCGGAGGTAAACAAAGGAGTTATGGGCTGCACATGGTCTGCTTTGAGATGGTTTTATATCATAATGGACCACATTAAGGAATAAAATCAACATATAAGCCGTAAGTATATAGAATGACAAGAATTCTGAAAGCAATGCATGTTTTTGAACTGAATCTGTTTGAATTTAAATCGCATTTGAATTCGGAAATGCAGTGATTTGAACGACTATTTCGAGTTCACCAGTTAATATTTATATGTATTATTTTATTTTTTCTTGATTCATAACTACTGCTGCAATGTTTAACCTCTCTTTGGAATGTATCAGTCCAATATAATTCAAACAGACGTGTACAACACTTATTTTTTTGCAATTTTATGACGATGGTGTCATGTGTAAGTATAGCGTTCCATTCGGAGGTACGTCCTCTGAACATTTTGCTAACCATCAAAACGATAGCAACGTAAGCGATTTTCAAAATTTGAAGTTTTAATAGCAGTTTTGGACATGCCACTTACAAGACATGTAGGAGAATGATATAGAATTGTAGCGGCACAAGCAATTAATGTCAAAGGTTGATATAAGTCCAGCAATGATCAAACCACTAGCCTTTTTTCATTGAAAAATTCACATTCGCCGTTTGAAAAGTCGCCCTGAATCCTACAGACATGGATCAAAAGTATTTAACAGATTCCAAGTCCTTATCACTCAATATAGAAGCCACATGTTTGCTGCTCTCGTCCCCAAGAAACTTTCAATATGAAATAAAAACGGATAAATACAACCCCTATCCATCCATGATCTCAATGTTTACCTCCGATAGCCAACACCCTCCGAAATCTAGACATGCGGTTTACCTGGGTGGACTATGTTTCCTCATGTGTACGTTTTTTTGCACACACTCAACATAGAACGGTTGAAACAGCACAGGCAATACTATTAGCAGTTTGCACTAGATAAAAAGAACGCTTGCTTTGGCCATTTGCAATTGTACATAAACGGCCTGAATGGTATTTTTTCTCATGCAAAGAGCGTCAAAGAAGGAAAAGTGCATTTGATTGCTTATAAAATCCGGCATAATTTGCCTGAAGTGAAATGCAGCAATAAAAAAGGTACCTCGATACTCAAATGAAATCAAACGTGTCTGATTGGCATTAAAAAACGTATGACTTGAACGGAACATAGGCATATTTTTTATGGACACGCTTTAGTTTTGAAGAAAAAATAACAACACCATGGATAAGTGGTCATGATGAACTGTTCTAGTTCCTCGAGAACACAAATAGAATGCAGTGTATTTCCACCTCTGCGCATTGAGCACTTTAATTGCTAGTTTCTACATTTATCATCAATCCGAACTGCCTCGGCCAATTCCGCGGAATTTCGTGGAATCAGACCTGGGAAGTACTTCGATGATCTACTTTGATAACGTGACGCTGACGTTATATAACGTGGCGCTGACGACACAGAAACCATGCCAACACATTAACAAGTGTGACTGCAGTAACACAAACGGTTATAAATGAAGTTCATACCTTTTTCAATAAAATATCCCTATAGTGATATTTTATTGAAAAATACATAAACTTTATTTATTCTGTTGATTAAACTTTTCGGGTAATCAGAAAAATGGAATTAAATAAGGCTGAATTCACATGCTACTGAACTAATTTTCCTAACGCCAGTTCCGGCTAACAAAATGGAGCTTCTTCGTACATAGTACTACGCGTAATGCGCCTTACGTTCACCCGAGGCTTGGTTCGAATCTCGTATTGTGCCAGACTTTCCCGATTGCATTTATCATTAGATGATAACCTTTGCAAACAGTTGGGACACAGCTCGTGCCCGACAACATCAGGATTGATCTTGACCCATACTGTTTACACTTTGTTGATAATCCTTATATATGTCAAAAAGTAAAGTCTGCAAACATCAGCAAGCTATGAGAAAACATGCCAAACTATACAGCAGGCTAAGAGTTAAATGTTGCTGTTAGTGGTTTATGTTCATAGAGAATATTATAAAATTGAACGATTCCTTTTTCGCTGTTTTTCATCATAGCCACAGACAATTATGGCAATTATTGGGTATTATACCAAGCTATAAAACAGTTCTAGAGAACACATTTGCTCTGATAACTATACACCGCCTTTACATGACGCGCGGGACAAATAATGCCGCGCAGCAGAATAGCATATAATTATCTCTGTGACGTGTAATCTCATCCTTGGAGGATATTCTAAATTTATCAAGTACCATATTTACGGTGTTATGTACCATTCTCTAAAAACGCAACGACCCGGATGGGTCGTCTGAAACACTACAATGACATAACAATTGAAAATAAGCACCGATTAAAAACAAAGCGTGAATTAATATGAACATCACGCATACAAACGAATTAAATGTAAAAGAAGGCATTTTACGAACAGAACAAACAATCAATGATGAAGGGAGGTTCAACAACTATAAAAAGACCATGCATCTACCAATTGAGCAATGTACTCAAATGAAACATCTCAAGATAAGCTGTCAGAGGCATAAAATAGGCAGTCTATTTTTGTCATCTAGGTGCATGACAAACTTCATGAAAACTTGTTCAATTCTACATGCTGATTTCACTGAATCAAGGAAAGTGGTTGAGAATTTGTTTAAAAAATGTTATGGTGAAAAACTTATCTATTGAAAAGACAGATGTTGTAAGTACACATTGGAATTGCCTCAATGAGGCAATTCTAATGTGTGCATACAACATATGTTACTGAAAATAAGGTAAACTTTTTTGAAATTTAATTAAGTATCATGTCCATTGTCTCTGCCTCTTATAAACACCCCAAACTGCCAATCAGTATTAAAATACCTGTCGCTCTTCTGCAAATGGTTTATATTTGCATGACAGCTATATATATCTCCAAATTAGCGTTCATGAAGTACCTCTTTGCTAACCTGGTAGTTGTGCCGTTGTAATACGTTCTGCAAAGCTCTTGGATGAAGGCAATGATGTTCGTGCTGTGTTTTGTGATATAAGTAAAGCCTTTGGCAGAGTTTGGCACGAAATCTTACTATGCGAACTTAATTATACTGGATCTATGGTACCCTGTTGCATTGATTTACTGACTATCTCAAAGACAGAAAACAACGTGTCTTCCTACCAGGGGCCACATCTGACTGGAGATTAACAAAGGCTGGTGTGCCACAGGGATCTATTATTGAACCATTTATTTTCTTAGTATTCATTAACGATATTGTATTTAAAGTGAACTCATCTATCAGGCTCTTTGCCGATGATACCATTCTTTACAGATTTGTTGATGATCCTCTTGACTCTACCATTAATTTAAATGTAGACCTTTCCCGAATCTACATGTGGGCCTCTATGTGAGTTGTAACCTTTAATACTACTAAATCTAATCTTAATCATTGATTTTTTCCAGAAAAGTAATTAAACCATACCGGCCACCTATTTATATGAACTATCAGCAAGCTAATGAAGTTATTGCACATAAACACAGAGGCATACGCAATTTCTTGTATCTATCTGGGGATTGTAAAAGGCATAAATATATTGAACACTTTGCAAAAATACACGTTATGCGTCGTCTGAAATTCATTCTGGACAGAAAATAACAACAAACTATTTTTCCCCATTCATTAGACCCTTCTCGAATGTGCTGATATAGTGTGGGACAATTGCTCACAATATGAAAACAACGAGCTTGACAGAATTCAAAAGGAAGTCACTCGCATTATGACGGGTGCTACTAAATTATAAAAGGAAAAATATTTTGTGTCCACCATACCATGCTAGCTAAGGTCCAAAATAATGTAAACAACATCTCAAGATACATTTTTAGAAATGTTCAGTACTCACAAACTGTACATGCAAATGCACAGCCTTACTTCAATATGTTACTTCCATCCGTTATCAGAGAATGTAATGCCCTCCAGGAAGCAACACAATGTTTGACTTTCTTGGAATCCACTACCAATCAATTAAATTCTGATATCAGCCCTCCTCAAAATCTTCACTCCCAAGAAAATGTGTCTCTCACGAATATACCATACAAGACTGCGAACAGACTGCAGTACTCCATGTCTGCATATCTACTAAAACATGATGAAACATCCTAATTGAAAAATGCTTTGTGTAATTGTGATGAAATTGAATACCATTTCGACTTCCTTTTTGAGTGTTACAATCTTATTCCACGGGACATGACTACCCTTGTATCTACTGTTTGTGACCCTTATCTAAACATTTTGTTACATGAAAATGAATACCTTTCTGAAGTAAAAAATCGTCATATAATATATGAAGATTTTCAGCTGTTCATAATTCTATTACCGCCTCTAAGCAATTCTACCTTAGTTGACTGATCTACATTCTATTTTCATTCACTTCCTACCGTTTGTCCTTTAGTCTTTAACTAAGACACCTTCTTAAGTTTATGTTTTCTTCAACAAAGTTTTACTACCCACAGGAATATCTCCTATCTCCTTGGAAATTGGTATTATGTATTTTGTAGGTAATGAGTGCAATAAATCCCATCTGTTCTAATCAGACAATTATCTTCTATATGTTGGGACAAGCGTCATAAAATAATCTGTATCCATATGGTTGAACTCGTTTATTGTATTTTTGTTACTTCCTGGGTTGGGTGTGGTGCTTGATTGTATCGTTTCTTGATCTTTGCTATCGTTCTTACTTAGAATGTGTTTATCTCAGAAGTTACACATCACAGTTGCCATTTACCGAATATACGTCTAAAGGGATACAATTCGCAAACATCTATTGACCCTTTGTTCTGAATCCCTTTTATATAAAATAGTAACAATTTATTAAAGTGCTTGTAATATTGCTGTTATATCTTTATACAAAGACATGAAGTTTAAACTGACCATAAAATTGGCAAATCGGTATGGTTGTGATTAGGATACGAACATAGTTTAACACAACTACTTGACCCATTTGAGTGAAGGAGCCAAGGGATGGGACATTGCACAGATTTCAGAGCCTTATGAGATGCCACGCTTCATGTTGTCTCAAGAATCTGCACCGTTTGCCACAGAGGTAAATAAAGAAAATGTATAACTTGGAGATAGCAAAATGGAACAACATAACATCAATAATGGGCTGTTCCAAAAGGTTGAACTATTATCAGATTGAATATAACCGAACATGGTTCCCAAAATAACCAATTAGCCTTAATGTGGGGATAATTCTGCTTCTGCAGTGTCAATAAGAAGAATTATAGGTTTACAAAAGGTTGTACAGATTCTAAAATAAAATACACATTCTTATAGATCCAATGATGCCGTGCTTTACGAATGCAAACTTTTACATCCTGCCAAACACTCTCTGTGCCACAGTTTTGTTTTGTTTTGTCCTTGCGATGTTGTGCACTCTGCCTGTTCTTCTTTATCACTCATCTCACTGAGGAAAATAGGCGTTGTGTCATTACTGGCATTCGTATCTTGTTTGCTTTGAAGTGTTTTTGTGTCACTCTCTGTTTTTGCCACCAGAGCCAGCACATGAGATATTCTGGTGTTGTTATTCGCTGTTTGGCGCTGCTCCAATTGTGTTTTCGAGATTTTGTGTTGGGTTCTTGTTTTGTGGTGCGGATCTTGATCACCTTTCTAGTCTATTAATAATCTTGCTGAGGACGAGAGAGCTGGCTGCTTTACTTTAATTATTTTGTGGCTGTGTTCTGTGATTAAGGAATTTCCTGAGCATATTAATTCACATGTAAGTGAGGCATAAACATGTAACGACATTTTAGCAAAAGGACAGTACAGACAGAACAACAAACAAAACGACCATCACCCACAATGGTATCTTGAATAGAGTGAACACATCTGTCTTTAAAAATACAGAGTAGGCAGACACTACTAAGGATAGTAACAACAGTACCACAGACACCCATCATTTTAAGTTATAAAACCTCGACATTGGTTGTATCGACCGAAGAGAGAGAGAGAGAGAGAGAGAGAGAGAGAGAGAGAGAGAGAGAGAGAGAGAGAGAGAGAGATGGCTATCAGAAGCTAATGTTAAGTAAAATGGTATATTGCTATATATTTCTGGGATGATAGCTGCTATCTTGGAACTTATTGTGAAAATACAAACGAATTATAAAGTACGTATACAGAAACGATGTCTAGACTCAACTGTTTGAAATTAATGTTAAGTGCGATTGTCTATGTAACCAGATTTCTAGCTACATTTAGGTAATCGTATCTCATAATTGCAGGTTGACATAGTTAGATGTAAGCAAAATCCTATAATAAAGTTGAAGAAGTTTTAAGAGATACAAGACACCGTAATGCAATAAATAAACTATATAATTGTGTTGGATGTGTATGGACTAGTTTTCTTCTCAGTGACTGTTTCAGCTTACCGGTAGGTCAGCTGTGATTATAGATATTCAAGTCCAGGGTTGAATCAAAGCCTATAAAATGATTAGGTACGTACCACAAACACCCTTATTCTATATCGCATATCTAAATCTCCGAAGGGCCAGTTAAGTTGAACGTAGAAATGTGATTATTTTCTTTGCCACCAGTTTATACATTTGTTTCGGTGTTCAAAAGAACCCCAAACATATGTTTCGGTTGAAAAATAAGAAAATTAATTTACAATTACAGTAAAACCTGTGTAAAAATAAAATAGACTAAACAAAGCTCTTAATGACAAATGGTAGTCTAATTAAGGTCGAAAGAATTGCAGAATGCTCCATGCTGCAATACTTTTGACCTGCATTAAGCGATACTTGGTCTTGAAAAACAATTTTCGGTCATTTTGAGAGTGGCCGTTTTACACAGGTTTTACAATTACGCACCCTTACCTGGAGGCATGGATCTCTGATGTTTTAGTGACTCATTTTGTACACCTACTTTCAGCAAGAGCCTAAGCCTTCGAGGAAGTTTTAATGCAGAAAACGTCAACAAACTGACGGCATATACATGTATTTACTGCTGAAAAGAAGCTTAGCATCACATCAAACTTTGGTGTCAAATGTCTTTTTGAACCAATTAAATCCAAAAAGTCTGACTAATCTGATAACACTACATTTGAGGTACAGAATGTTGATGAAAACTAATGTGATCACGATGCCCATTTTCTTTAATCGCAGGGAACATTTTCGAGAAAAAAAAACACGAAACTTTTCTCGAAACGACTGAAATCTTTTTGCAGCACATGTACACTCTATGATCTTTTTTTCCCACACGCTTTAACCAATACCATAGCATGTACATGCGCAGCTGTAAAGTTTTTCTTTATAGCGCGAACTAAAGTAGCAATTCTATAAAGAATGGTGTACGCATAATCCTAACTGTACTAAAAAGCAAGTGAGTATGATCAGGAAATACCACAATCGCACACTACAGACCAACCCACGGCACTGCGAGGAAGAGCCACACAACAATAACAGTCACAGGACACCAGGAAGATGAATAAGTAAAGCAACCAGCTCGCTCTTGCACATCAAGACGATTGCAAAACTAGAAAGGACACAAAGCAATGCACAACAAAACATGGAACAAACACAGAACCACACAATGGAAGCCACACTCAACAACGAATCAACAACAACAACAACAACAACAACAACAACAACAACAACAACAACAACAACAACAACAACAATAACAACAACAACAACAGAACCGCCGCTTTAGAACGGACAGCAGCTTAGCAACTTGGTGGTGGGGGGTTGGGGTGGGGGTTGGGGCTTAATCATGAAATTCGAAAATGTTCACTGGACTGAAAAGTTCGATGCTTGAATAGCGAAAATGCAAACCTGCCCTCGAGGTTATAAAACTTTTCTCATGCTCATCTCAACTGGGAACGAAATTTATCCTGCTCATAAATGTTAAAATGCCAACAATTGTATTGTTAGCATTTTAACATTTATGAGCATGATAAATACAACATCTGAGAGCCCGAAAGCAAGATAAGTCTTTATATTTTCAGCAGTTTGGTTTTTATGAGCAGTCGAAATGTCACGTTCTATAACCTTAAGACCTAATCAAGAGTGTTTTGATCTGTGTTTTTCGCTATTAGTTCTGGCCTACCTGTTGAGCTGTTTAGGATAAAAAAATATAAAGAGGGTCTACAAAGTCAGAGTGTCAATCAAGTATTGCGCTTTCTACTTTAAATAAGCATAGCCTATATTTTGATAAACTAACCCAGTTTTCACCTGTGTAAAGACCCTCAAATCATAGCAAAATAGTCTATTCCCACCTGGAACATGACAATAAGAAGACACTTTCGAAAAATAAATGGTAAAATAAACCCTCCATCCATGAAGTTAATACAGATACTTTTAATTAACTGACACTATATCATATGTTTTCTCAATTTCGCAGCCCATTCAAACCATACTTATCGCTACGATCTACGCTGTGGTTATTATTTTCATCATCTTTTTAGATTTTCTATTATATCAGTTACAAAACTTGGGAAATCACTGGAGCATGTTTGCATTCACACAGCGCACACCTCAAAGTATCAAAACTTACACAAAAGATAGTCATTACTAGTTATAACCACATTCATCAAATCAGATGAGAACTGTTGGCGGAAAAACCTACTGTTTCATAGCAGGGCTATACTTTAGAATCTGTCTGCCATTATTTGTTAGTGCGTTGGGTGAATGTGTTTAAATATACAGCAGACAGACAGACAGACAGACAGACAGACAGACAGACAGACAGACAGATAGATAGATAGATAGATAGATAGATAGATAGATAGATAGATAGATAGATAGATAAAAGCAATGTACAATATACAACTATAAAAAAAAACTCTATATTAATTCTAGCCGTGCGCGTATCCAGAAAGTTTTGTCAGTGGGTGTCCAACTTTGACAACTTGTTTTTAGGTTATGAGAGGAGGGAGGGTCCAAATACCAATATAAGCGGGTCATCTTCGGCTCGCCAGCGAAACGCTCTTTAAATGGCGTTTCCCTGGCCTGCCGATGATAGCCCAACATTGAACTCTAGCTTAGTAGCTTTGAGATTTTTCAGGGAATCAGGACACTTATTGCTAAGAAGTCCTAATTTTTTGCGATTTTCGATGGGGGGGGGGGGGTTCTTAGCGCAAAAAGTATGATTAATTTCTTATCTATTAGTTAAAACACATGATACGGGTGCTCAAATTGCCCACAACAAGTGCCTTGACATCTTCTCAAGCGAAGGCTTCGTCGGGATATACCTTTAGATTGAACAATCGCAACCCTTGGTAGGACAAGATGGCCCTTTAATTGAGAAATACGAAAAAAAAAATTCAATTACGCACTCTCATCTTGGGACATGTACACGTATCAATCGATATTGATCAGTTTTGAAGTCACAAATTCGAAATCAAACCTGCAAGGTACAATGATCTGTAACTTTACTTCACTTGATGTTGCTGTATGTTGTTTTATCCACCGGTGAATTTACGGTGCACCCCTTCAAGCCACAATACATGGAGGGTGTCCGTCGTAACATTGGTTTCTTGATAATATCAGTATTTCATGTGAGACATGTCAATTTAGTACAGTAATACTTTATATAACGCACTAGCACCTCGGTTAATGTTTGATTTTTGAGACATATCAATTAGCAACCGTTGAAATTGATCGTCAATCAAACATTTAACGAACCGTGGCCTAGCGTAATACTTGTCGTCTCGCTCGACTGGTATCACAAATAAATAATTGAAACAAGGAAATAGACTGCATCACGCAATTGAAATGGCATAACGCATCTTCTTATCAGTGGGATCGAAGCATTTCCTCTCACAAGGACAACGGCATACGGTAGTCGAGCACATCATTTGCCTGGAGTTTAGTCCAGATCACGAATGCTAATAGCAGCCTACTGTCGTGCCAACCAAGAGTGACAGTGACGTAATATTTTGTTTACAATTGTTAAGTAAAATATTAACTTGTACACGCCACTTTAATTAACGCGAATCGATAGATCACTTGTGTATTAATCCTATCCACAGGATAGGATTAATACACAAGTGATCTATTGATTATAAGTCCCTGCTAACTTTGTAATCAAACATGACATCACTGTCACTCTTGGCTGGCAGGGCCTAGATGTATCTCATTTGATATTTCCAAACATAAATGCCTACTTAAGATTGACGAATATATGGATAAAGACAGCATATAACACACATTGCGAATCAACACGTCAAAGCTTGTGCTCCTACCCATACAAGACCACTATATAAAATCAGCTCGTTCTTGTTTCGCTTCTTTCTTAATTTACTGTAATTTCCTTGTGGTGCTGTTGGTTGGGGTTGGTCTGTGGTCTGTTGTCTTTGATCGTTGAACTTATTGGTCATATTCACTTGCCTTTTTAATCTCTGACAATCTTTGCATGTGGTGTAGTTGCTTTTTATTCAAATGTTAGCTGCATCTTTATTTGGTAAACTCATTAATGGCCAGCAGCAGCTGCATATTGGTGTGTCTAGATAGTCCAATGATATTGTTGGATGCTGAAGATTATACCTGTTAAACATATAAACAGAAAGTAATACCTGTTAAACATATTAACAGAAAGTAATACATGTTAAACATATAAACAGAAAGTAATACATGTTAAACATATAAACATAAACAGGAAACTACTAAATTCAAAAGTCACAGCCGCGTTAAATGGGAAGAGCAACAATACCATATAAACACTTACAAGGCCCCACCTCACCACATACACCAAGCTCTTCCTATCTCGATCTCTGCGAAATGATTAAATGAAAATGATACTAAGCATATATGAACAATCATAGCGAAGGTAACAATAGTAATACAACAATGTAAATGACTCATAATCAACAGATGTTAGAGCTAAACATAGCCAAAAATTAATAATCATTAAAAACCTGAATGCGTTCAAGAAGCAACCATTTGATAAAAGGTCTAGGTTTTATGACAAACTCTTCAGTGGTTACAGTATAAAAATGTAAGTAAGTTTGACCAGGAAATACCGCACTCACAGACTGCAGACCAGCCTACCACAACCTGAAGAATTGACAAAGAATACAGACACAACCCAATTAAGGTAAGGCAACCAGCTCTCTAGAGGATTCCAGCAAGATGATAGAACACCACACCACAAAATAGGGAACAATAAGATTTTAGCGAAAAAACTGATTTGTCGGTCCTAAAACATTGATAGTTCAAGAACGTTTCTGCACGACACATGCATAAGATATGCGTTGATCAAGTGCCAAGGTCCGATTTAAAAAAGAAGCTCCACCAACTTACATGCTTAAAGCAGGTAGAACTGGGTGACAAAATGTATGCAAACAGTATATTATATTTCCTTGGAAGGGATTGTATGAAAGTGAAATTAAAATCTTCTGTAGATGTATTTATATCCATATAATAATGATTGTCATTTCAAATACCCAGTTTTACGAGGAGTTATTCATAATGCTTGCTTTGCTTCTGCACGACTATTAAGGCCATACAAATGCTGATGGGAACACAACATATACTGGCAAAAGTGCATATGGTGTATGACAGGGGACAGTATCAATCAGATAGACAAAGATGACCTCAATGAAACAGAATATTTTATACTGGAAATGCATTATTTGGAATTTCAGCACGTTCGTTCTCAGCGTCTGTTAAACGAAGAACGAAATTCTCTCCCAAACATGTCTTTAATAAATTTCGATTGGCCCAAATAGATGGATGTCTCACGAAACACAACAACAATGAAAACACCTCGTTTATGGCAAAGGAAATTTAACTTGAATGAAGGCAGATACTTCTATATGCTCTATTAATGTCACGAGGAAAGCTTTGACAAAGAAGTTTTGAATCTTTACAAGAAAGCCAGACTGAAACTCGAGCAAAGCACATTACTATAAATATTATCTCTCGATATCATGAGGTACTTATGACTTTCCAAACTGATAAAAGATAAGTGAAATAGAAATTAAATTTAAACTATCTTTCTTCTTTTGTCCTCCTATCTTAAATGAAATTAGAGCTCCCAAATTTATAGCTTTATCTCTACCATGTAATATAAGATGTAAGATGCCTCTGTTGGAGCATAATAGGTTATCAAAATAGCTCGACATAATAAAATGAGTATTTTCTTTCGTGTTACATGAACATTCAGAACAATCTAAAGAAAGCCCACTCTGATCGGAATGCTTATGTTGTTCTGAAGACATCGTAGGTACGATGACTTCTTTATGGATTAGTTAAGTCTCTAAAGCTCTACACAGAATTAGAAGGTAAAAGGTTGTTATTATTTTTGATATAATTAGGTTCATTTTTAGGCTGTGTGGTTTGAAATGATGAATGATTATGATTACCTTACTCATGTGTAACTGAACTATTTATCTGTTGATCTTCATTCATCGTGATTTCTACAGAGCATCAACATAGGAAGTATTCTCTCCTTGGTGTAGTCACTCTTCTTAGTTCATTCTGTCTGCTTGAAGCAAGTGTTGACATTTGCAAGGAAGAGGGAGTAGGCTGATTTACTAAAATTATGTTCTTTCTGTAGTTTGGTTGTGTACTTCCTTGGTTTGGTCTGTAATTCATGCCCCCAGATAAGACTGATTAACTAAAACATGTTTTTCTTATGTCACAACCAAAACATATGCTTAGAGTACTCAAGATTACCGTCTCTCTTAGACGGTTCTTTTGAGCACCCACAACACATGTTTAAACTGTTAGATAAGAAAATAATCGCAATTTTACGCTAAGTTTTTTCGCTTAACTGGCCCTATGCTGTATTTTGTGACAGTCGCATTTTCTGACCATAGTACTTGTGTTACCTGTTAATGAAACGGCGCATCATTATATAAGCAACAGAGTAAACGAACGGTATAAATATTCAGATATTTTTGTTTGAAGAGCAAAAGCAAAAGTAGAACAATTGACATAAACACACCATGAGCAGGCTACTATCCTTTTAGCTTGTCGTTTTAGGTAAATATTGTATAAATCGGACTTGATCAGAGTCCTAAAGATACTTATTTATATAGGCAAATTTAACAACGTCCAATAACCAGAACAGACATTTGTCTTTGTCGCCTTACACCATTGCCCATTCAATTTCAAACCTTACCTTATATAGTTTGGTGTTAGCTTTGCATATACCAACACTCCCAACGCAAACTCTTTCAGGAATGTAACGTAAATTAATATATAAGTTCTTGCCAAATTCATTGTACCGTTCAGGGGTTATGGCAGACATTCACCAAATCTGGTAATGATTAAAAGGAATGATTTACTGATGAAGTTCTACTTTCATTTTCATTAATAAGTGTTTTAAGTTTTGATAAGATTGCGTTACGATGGATGAAACAATATATGTTATATCTAAGGTTCAGTTTGATTTTGCGTTAGAAGTGTGCTTCAGTATATATTTGCACATAGGTATCGAGAGTAGACTTATTTAGTTAAATAAACCAAGTTGTAGAGATGGTATCTTCAGTAGTGCAGAGCGGTTGAACATAATTATATTGACAAAGCAATGAGTGCAGTAAAAAGGTAACCTTAACAGATCGCTGACAAACCAATGAGACCACCAGGAATAGGGCATGGAGTACAGGCAAACCAATTTTAGAAAGAAACAAATTTGGGCAAAGCATCCAGTTATCTCTTCCTCAGCTAGACTGTTAAAAACTAGAAGGGAAACAAAGACCTATATCACAAAACTTGGACAAATTACAAATTCCCCACATACATTGGAAGCAACATTCAGCATAAGCTATCAATAACAGAATCACCTCCTAAAAATAGGCCACATAATTACACGCATGTATGTATGCATGATACTGTTCAGTTTCGCTTACTTTGCATAAAGCAGACATAGACTCAATTCAAGGTCCTGATGACGGTGCTACATATATTGTGACGACAAACAATTAATTCAAATAACAGTGTTTAACTATACATCATATCTTTAATAATATATGGTAAAAAAGTATCATTTTGACATATGATAAATACTATCATTATTTCAATGTTATTTATGATAAATTCTACCATTATTTGACTATTTTTCTTATCTATGACGCATCTTATATCGTTCATTGTATTCCATGAAACCTGCAAAGTATTGAAATCTTGACAAGGAACATGGTTTATATATCTTGAATTAGTAACTTAATAAGGATATTCAACTTTTAATGCAATATGTACTCAGCGATTAATTCAAATTTGAAGTGCACATTGAACACGTTGTGAGGTTCACAGTTGCTTTAGTTTCTGTATACTTGCAGTCTGCATTAGAAACTGTTCTATCATGACGCCTATATATTATAGTATATGAGCCATGACATGAGAATTCCAACAATGTGGTGTGTGCGACCAGCAAACGCTCAGAACAGCCTGCGCATACGCGCAGCCTGATCAGAGCCTTTGCTTGTCGCTTGAATATTCAATGGTTTTAAAGCTACTGAATGAACATCATTTGGAATTTCTAAGCTTAAAAGTGGGCTGCAAATGCTTGCCTGAGTCTACACATGTCAAAACGCCACATTGTTGGAAACCACATGCCAGGGCTCATAAATGTATTCTAAAGTTTCATTTGGATCATGAAATTGCTCTAACTCTATTATTGAATTCTTAGTTACACACACAATTTATTGGCTGCGTTATGGCATGGTTCAACTATACTAGTATGTTGTGTTATGGCATAGTTCAATTATACATAAAGTTGTATGTAAACATGCATGTGGGAAATGAAGTCAAGTTATTGACGTAATTGTTCATCTGCTACATGAAACAGGTGAGTGTGACCAAGAAATACAGGACTGAAACATATATGGTTATAGATTTAAAAGATACAGTAGCATCATATATATTGTGTGTGTTGTATAGGGGTTGGGGATGAGTGGGGGTCTCTCCCAAAATTAAGTAAAAAACTGACCTGCAACAAGAATAGCACAATATACCTTCAAATTGTGTACGCATTTAAAACCAAACTGATATATCTCAACTGCGCCGCTAACCTTTTGACATGCCCACTAATAGACTATCTCTGTTCTGCTAGTGCTGTTTAGAGGCAACCGTAAGCATGTGTCTCATTGCTGGAAAAATAAAGCTAACACTCTCTTAAAAGGTAAGCTGAATTAGTCATACGTGCTATGCTATCGCAGTGACTATTATTTGACACAGCACTGATATACAAGTGAATGCAACCAAGTCGAAATGTCACATGCACTTTGATGCACACTTATTATAATAGCGAGACTGGAAAACATATCTTAACACTCATCCTTCTGTAACCAGATATGTTGGAATTAATTCTGGAACATACCTGCTTGCGAGTGTCAAAGCCACCAGAGCATCATCCTAACTGGTTATGACATGGGTGGATCAAAATAAAAATCCGTCGGGGGGGGGGGGGGGGGGGCTGACAACGTTTGTTTAGTTTTTAGTCATCAATGTATTTTACTGAGGGCAGTTCACGAGGGATGTCCGTACCAGTATTTCTAAGGAAAACTATAGCCACTTGTGATTTTCCAGGGTGGAGAGTGGGGTACGGGCCCATTTTTCCCTTCTGGATCCGTCAATTTATGCTAAGCATTGGCATAAACAGAATCACAAAACTGAACTGACTGGAAAACAGTAGTGGACCCTTCTAATTAACATATTCAGCATGGCTCAGTATAACTTTGTTATTAAATGTTTGGATTCAGCATTATGAAACCTTAAACTTAAGAAGGCAAAGATTTACTGAAAGAAGTTTATAGTTACGCATCCTCTAGTTAATTATGCTTATTCATCATTTTAACAGTCTTTTATGTGTGGTGGAAGAGATATTGAGTCGGATATATGAACTGATTAGGAGAAATTGTACCTGATCCACATGTGTTAAAAAGTAAGTGAGCACGACTTGGGAATGCCTCAATCACTAACTGCAGACCAAGTCAGGACACCGTGAGGAAGATACACAGAACACCAGCAGTCACATGCCATCAAGAAAGAAACCAGCTATCAATTTGAAAAACTAGAAAGGAAACCAAGTACTGCTTTACAAACCAAGGACTTAACCCTAAACCACCACAAATGGGAACAGCAGTAAACAACAACCTTACAGTGAGCCACTTTAGTTACGCACCACTTATAAAATGTAAAACTACTCGGAAAAGAAATTTGATAATTTTATTCTGAGACTACCAACGTAAAGCGCATCTATATTTGCATTAGCCATTGAAATTTTATTGTGATCAGATCAGAAACGAATGAGAAAATGGATCTTTAAGTGCACTACCCTCAAAACACCATTTCACATTGCATTATCTCGAATGAAACTCTGATCACATTGCACTTTTTTCAGGGTTGAATTTCTGCTATGCCAGAGATAAGAGCCAATTTATTCTTGGCAATGTCTAAGACTGGAATGTGTTTATGAACTTCATCATTTTTTAATGTTTTACTATTTTGGTTCCCAGCTGGTCAAGGTTTGAAAAAAGTTGGTTTTAGTACTTTTTTTAAGTTAGTTAAAATTTCGTATGATTCCGAGTAAACTAGTTATCAATACACTTCTTTTATAATTTCATTTTAAACAACCATGTATCCACCATTTATTTTCGTGAAAATATTAATGGATTTATTGGCGTCATGGTGTTGACGTTAGTGATGACGTCACTACTACCAAGGCTATAAGATGTGTCAATGATAAGATGGTTTAGAGTTTTGATACTTCTATGTCAACAAGTGACTCATAACAAAACAATTTGCGAAGAAAACCCTATTTGATTATTGTAACTGACGTTAATAGGACGTCAAAACGAGCATTTCTTCAAAATGTAACGTTGTTACTAAATTCAACGACCGAAAAAGGGGGTTTTACTTGAATAAAATAATTGTTTTTGGTGTTTTTCTGTCACAACGATCACCATGGATAATGACTAGAGCAAAACAAAAATAGAAAATATGGACGTTCAGCTTGCACGTGCATTTTTGCATTTTTGTCAAAATTGCCTTTGACGTAGCAGAATGATTCGCATGAGTGATTCCAATATTTTTTTTCGATGTCATCAAACAGATAAAATGTCAATAAATAAATTATCATAGAAAATGTTCGATTCCAGCATTTTTGTCAAAAAATGTGGGCCCTGAAAAAATGGTGCGTAACTAAAGTGGCTCACTGTATAAATTGGACGAATCCAATTCAAATATAAAGTTTGTTTGGTAGTAATTTTGTATTCCATTCAAATTTTAAAAGTACATTCTCTAAGCAAACAGTGCATAACCTGATCAGACGCAACATGCTGTTGCGTCTGATCTGGTTCTGCTATGTTTTCCGATGTTCCATAAAATGGACGCTATGCGTATATGGTTTAATTTTTATAGAATGCATCTGGAACTAACTAGATATTTAAAATTATTGTTGTGTGTTTCCATTTAGGAAGTTTGATTCAATAAAACTGCGATATAAATATTACATTACGTTTTTACTGCTCAAATCTTGCGAAAGTCCACATTTTCAACTTCAAACCATTGTTGTTTTATTTTCATTAATGAAGAAAACTGTGAATTTGTATTCGTCTTTTAAATATTCTCTAGCCTTTAGTCTAGTTGGCAAAATATTTTCTCTAACATTTCTCGTAAGAAGAAACATAATGAATGGACTTGGTGGGTCGATCATTGTTATATATTCATTGAATCAAACGTTGTTTTGTACATGCATTTCGTTGTCCATATGACTGACAATATTAATGTTTTTATTATTTAGTTCATCTTAAAGATATTGTTCCTCACATTGAAGCTATATTTTGAAATTGATTTCAAAGTCAAACAGATGTGGTGCCTGTATTTTTTTCTGTTTGTGTATTGGATGTGAATATGGATTAGGTATAAAAAAGAGGAGACAGAAGCAAAACAAATTAAAATACCAAATGTTTAGCACACAGGGAAGTTCAAATTCAGTAGTCTTATTGGGGTGACGGTACTAAATACGTCATCATGTTGAAAATTAAGCTTCCGTCATTGGAAAAAAATGAGTGCCTTGCATGCTTTAATTATTTTTTCTGGGAAAATAGCGTTTGATTATTCAATTACTTGCATCAATATTTTTCTATGCTGAAAAAATATTTTTTTCATTATTTTTATGCACATGGAGAGTTTTGGACCCGCAGATGGTCAGTTACTTTGTGCTACAGTGAATCTCTAAAATGCTACAAAAGGTGTTGTTTTTATTTGACTTCCTTGCCCATGTATGAGCTACTAATGAAAATTGTCGGAATGCGCTTAAAAAGTGAATTTTTGGCCAAAGTGTTTTTATTGAGATCTATGGGAAATGAAATGGTACCATCATCCCTACTGCACACAATTAATAATGGCGTATTGCTGTGCTGTCCGAGAAAGCACAGGTAACCGGATTATTGCATCTCAGATATGCTAGATCGTGCAGATATGCATGACTCGCTATATTAAGTTATCATTCAATAGAGCTACGTCGCTTTTTGCACGAAGTTGCCCAGTTATAACCGTCAAATGTCTGCAGTTAGATTTTTAAAATTACTGTTATAAGTGTAAAGAGACATAAATTTAACTTTTTGCAAACGTCTCTTTTTTTTGTCCCATTAAAGCGCAGTATGGCATGAGTTATGGCATGATATAACATATGAATAGTTGCACAGATCAGTTTGAGCATAATAACTGACCAGCGCATTTGCTTTTGTCCCCATGCCTGCATAGATGGTATTGTCATTATATTTGCTAAATCTAAATCATATTGCAAAGTTTCTTGTTTGCGATTCATTTTGAAACGTTTACTCGTGACGTCGATCCAAAGCTGGGAGCTGGACTGTAGAAATAGACTGTAACTTCTGAACCTTTCGGTGTCATCTGAAGAAAATCGCAATAGAGAATGATGGGCAAGCAACATGGCATTGTGCTTTTCTCGGACAGCCGTACGCCAATATCAGTTGTGTGCATTGAAACATTATGCATTGGGACTTCGCTGTGTGCTGAGGCGGTGGTTCTGTTGTTGTTGATCTATTGTTTAATATACTTCCCATTGTTTGTGGGGGTTCTGTGTTTGTCTTTGGTTTGGTATTCATTACTTTGTGTCCTTTATAGTTTTGCAATCATCTTGAAGGGGAAGAGAGATCTGGATGCTTTGATTTTATTGTCTTACGGATCTCTTGTGACTGCAAATGTTCCGTGGCTCTTCCTAGCGGTACCATGGGTTGGTCTGCTGTATGTTATTGCGGTATTTCCTGATCATACTCACTTACTTTATAATCAAAATGTGTATAGGACCTCAGTGAAATCAACGCATTTCGCATAGGTGCTTTAATTTTGCCACTGTCATGAGATATGACATCGTGTGTGGTTAAAAATAAAAATAAACGCAATCTTTATGTGTTCCTTTTTTATTTAAAGTTATTAACGTCTTATATTTACTGACGCTATTGTTTGTTTTTATAATTAGGATTATATATGTCTGCACTTAATAGGTTGAAATACAAAATTTTTAACGTTTATTGTCAAAGTAAAATCTTTATAGTAGCCCACATATAGTAAAATCTGTGTAAAACAGCCACTCAAAAATAGACAAAACAAAGATCTTAATGGCAAATGATAGCTCAATGAAGGTCATTCTGCAATACTTTTGACCTGCATTAAGCGATAATTGGTCTTGAAAACCAATTTTTTTTAGAGTGGCCGTTTTACACAGATTTTACTGTTTAGCAAACAATTTATTGTGATGACTGAAGAGTCACCAGGCCAATACAGTGGAGTTGTCTTCTATATTGATACTATGCCCACCTACAAATGAGCCTCGTCTGCAGAAAACCTAATTTTGTTGCATGATAGCAGCAAAGGCGCAGTCCAGCATGCGCAGTTTGATCCGGGCCACTGGGGTTCGCTCGCTAGAAATGATAGCTGTTGAACTCATAACAGAAAACCTGTGTAAAACGGCCACTCAAAAACAGACAGAATTAAGATCTTAATGACATTTGGTAGCTCAATGAAACATTGGAACATTCTGCAATACTTTTGACCTTCATTAAGTGATAATTGGTCTTAAAAAACAATGTTTGGTATTTTTAGAGTGGCCGTTTTACACAGGTTTTACTGTACATACACATTCTAATAATCAAGCTTGTCTCTTTGATTTGAGATTTACTTGGTCAGAAATCCTAAAAACAGATAAGCCCAATAATGCTTCAATGTGTAGAATGAACTGCAGCAACCACTGAAACACCAAGCGTCGTCTCAAAGTGGTAACAGACAAAGTTTAGAACTGTTTTGACATACTGGTGCATGTGATTTATTTTTCTCAAAGAGCTGGCTAGAATGGTAAATCAAAGTTTATATGTCTTGAGCAAGGAACTGGTCAGGATCCGTATTGTTTTCCACTTTGTCTTAAAATGCATACGTATTACTGGAATGCAACAGCTTTACACGGAAACATTCCCTTAATGACTTTCACAATATCTTGTAATGAAGAATAGTGCTCTAGGATATAGTGTCTATTGTAGGAATAGAAAACCAGGTGGGATTTGTAATGCAATGATAGCATCATTCTTACTCACAGGGGCGGATCCAGGATTTCTGGAAAGGAGGTTCATATATATAAAGGTGTGGGGGTTCAACACGCATTCTGAAAGCCTTGCCTGGTAAACTTGATAGCAAAAGACACTCCCTTAGTATTCTCTGTATATCTACTAAAACAAAGAAGAACTTGAGATAATGTAGACACTAAGTGCATAGTTATAATGGTGTACTTGGAAGAATAGATAATACACACCGCATTGTTTGGTCATAGATATGTCATTAATGTTGATGCAATGAAATAGAAACTATTTGTTTTAACTTTTAGAACAATTTATTACCCGGATGTTACACTCCTACAATCATAGAATCACAATGTGACAACTTCCTGTCCTGTTGTCCGTCCCATAAAAGAGCCTTTTTCTGGATAGCTATAGCCCATTTCAACATTTTCAATAGCTGTGGAAGCATCATTGTGATGCACAGCAATGTCTACGAATAGACCATGCTCATGTGCACAGCACTTGTCTCAGTTTTCAGCGAGTGATACGAGGGCCATTTTGCACAGATATAAAATCATCACATACACAATTAAGTATTTCTGTGGAATAAAAACGAGCAACATGAAAATAAACCATTTATTAATTTTCCTTGATGGAGCAAATAATATAAATCAGCGTTCAAGTGGTGAAATGGAGCGTGGCCTTCCGTTGAAAAGCGAAAAATATTAATTTATTTTACAATGTACTTAAGCGGCCAGAAATATTAATTTATTGTTTTGAATGGCGTTTGCGGCAGCGGTACATGAAATCAATCTGGCATGGCGCCGAAAAAGACTTTTCTTTTTCAATTTGCGCCACTATTGTGGGTTAATTGATAAATTCAGGAACAAAAATGCTTTGAATGGTATCGATCTTTCTTTTCTCGTCAGATTTTTGAAGCACATGCGAAGAAAAATTAGTTTTAAACAATACTGGTATCGACAAAAGCAAATCACTGAATGGATTTGGTGTCTTTTTTTACCACTGATGGCGGCTTTGTTGCAGTGAGCAGACAGCATGGAACAGCAGAGGATCGATGCAAATTACGATGCCTGATTACGATTTTGAGTTATTACTTAAGTTAATGTACAATACCCTGATAGTTGCTACGGTATCACTGATAAAGTGCAGGTATGGATAACAATCCTGATGAGACTTTCCTTCAGTAGCAGGTTGACCTGAATATACGCTGTTAAACCTGGCATTAAGAGTAAATGTCATCATTTGGTATAACTGACGCTAGGCATACACTCTTGCTAAATACCAGTCAGAACTGCCTCGGCCCATTCCGCGGAATTCCGTTGAATCAGACCTCGGATGTACATCGATGATCTACTTTGATAACGTGACGCTGACATTAAATTACGTGACGCTGACGCCACAGAAACCATGCCAATACAGCAACAAGTTCGATTGCAGCGCTAGCGAAACAAACGGTTACAACATTCCACAAGATGCTATAAATGAAGTTTAGGTTTTTTCAATAAAATATCGCTAGCAATATTTTATTGAAAAAACAACAACAACAAAAACATAAACCATCTATTTTGTTGAAAGAATAATGGATTTTAACAGAGCTGAACCCACATGTTACAGAACTAATTTTCCTTACGCCAGTTCCGGCTAACAAAATGGAACTTTTCGTATATAGCACTACGCGTAATGCGCCTTACGTACACCAGATGCTTGATTCGATTCTTGAATTGTGCCAGACTTTTCCAAATGCTAATATAGGCTCTCTCTGGTGTGAAAATACCCATGGTAATTGTTGGTACCCTTTCACTTGTCAGTCGTTTTTACCATATTATTACCCGTATGTCATTAAACGTGTACCATATCAACAAACTTGCTTATTCGAACCCACGTGCGATTTTCTGTAAAAATGAAGCTTCACAGATTGGTGTCTGAAGAACAGTCAAACTAGTTCGAGAGATTTTGGGGGTGCGTTTACTAACAGGAATGGACCGGAATGCACCGGAATGGACCGGCATGGACCTCCATAACCGGAACGGACCTCAAAATTCTCCCTGAAATACATGTTTTAAGTGTACTTGACAAGAAATTTTAGTTAAGTAATATCGAATATCAAAAACCTTCGGTGTCAAGACAGTTTCAATGCAAAAAATGTTTTCAAAAAATATTTTCTGTCTTACCCTGATATATAGTACCTTACCAAGGCTTACTAATGTTCACCAGTCACCTATAAAGTATGAATGTATGCAATAAAGATCACTGCATTCCTATTTCTTAGTATGTGCATATTTCTATTGTAGAAAAATCAATTTGGACGCAGTGATTGTCAAAGCACTTAAAGACACATATTTTGTGATATATGGAATCATTAGTGAATTTACTGATAAGGGACAGTTTCATTATCTCACAAAATTAAAGGGGTTTCAAGTGGGGAATTACCTGTATACAACACAATTTCTTTTGCTGAGATATAGATCAATATTTTATCATAAATTACCTAATCCGTTCATGGGACCACTTTATTGCCCCTGCAGGGAAGTCATAATCATCTCATTATGACTGTCCTTTGCTCTGCCCAGTATGACCCCTGGAGAGAGTCATAATGAGTGGTACCAGTATTATTGCTAAAATTTCTATGTCTTTAAATAACGAAGTGCTGTACCAGCAAACATGTATATTGGTCCCATATGGGCTATTTATGTGGGGCTACCCAGATGGGTCTCACAGAACAGCTCATATATCTTGGCATATGCTTGACTATTTGTAAAGACCAGGGACAATCATGTGATCATTGGCATTGGGACTATAATGTACACAGCTGCCATTTGATCAGACTTATTTCTGGGCCCTTATTTCTATAGAATGACTCAATTGAACTGACACAATTTAAATGGGTACACGTCAACCATGTAACAAACCACTGACAGTGCTCATATGCACTTCAAAAGGTGCAATGTCAATAGAAACTGAAATTTCAAGATAAATTATGGTAAAATAATAAATCTGGTTGCATAAAACTAATTAATTTTGATGTCCATTCCGGTTATGGAGGCCCATTCCGGTGCATTCCGGTCCATTCCGGTGCGTTCCGGTCCATTACTGTTATTATACACACCAAGATTTTGGTACTTGTCGCATATGTGTGCAGCGAAGTCGCAGATGAACCTTTAATATGCCCAGTCTCACCATAGCCTTATGACCTTTCTTTATTATTATACTTGGCAGTTCAAAAACTTGTCCTAATACGAGGATTATGAGCTCTCTGCATGTGGCCATGACATTAAAGGGCTTATCAGTTTAATCCTAATAGCACCCTAGTATCACAAATATATAGGCATCTAGCCCTTCTATTTAGCTGCGGTCTCCGTCAGTCTTTAGAACGACTCAGGACATGAGCGACTCCAGAAAATTCCGCTTACTAATCATCAACGTATTTCACAGAGAGGCGTGCGAACTATCCTCGAGAAGCAATTGGATCCAAAGGTCCAATTGCTTCCCGATGGGGGCCGTACTAGAATTTCTAAGGAAACCTATAGTCACTTGTGATTTTCCAGTGGGGGGTCCAGAGCCCCTGTCCCACATCCGGATCTGCCCATGCAGGATGTCATGAGCTTGCCCAATTGTCATCTATAGTGTAAGAGTTCAGTATTGTGTATTGAAGCAGTACAGGTGTTCTTTATAGTTTAATGATCTGTCATTATGTCTAAGATGGAGAGAGTCGCAAACTACAAAATATCGCCCTTAGAAACGGTGAACCCAGTAAAACATCAATCGAAATGACCCTCGTAGAATGTCGAATCGACAAGTTGGAAGAGTAAAGGTGTCACGTCTTTAAATAACTTACTACCTTATGTGTAAGAAATGACACCTTTACATTGACATATCATATATCATTATGACAACTTTGCCCATCCATCTATCACCATGACCGGAAAAAAGCTAGTGCTGACATATTTACCGGCTCTTCTGGGACTTGTAACACAAGGTTAGGTGCCCATGCTAGAATTATCGGTACGTTACGCACCATTAACGGCGTTGAGGTCATTCTGGTAGATGGCAGTAATTTTAATTATTGTGTAGCAAAAAGTGAGGAGACATTCGAATATGTTTTGTTTAGTCAAGATATCTACTTCGCCTATTTCCAGATGAAGGTATAATGTGTGATTACCAAAGTACCACATCAAATGGTGGCCTTTTAGAGTGTTGTACCTACCGCAAATGCTTATGGTACAAAAGCACATCATTACAATGTACGATTATGACTGATAGAAAATTAGGAACATGTGCAGTGTAATTATTTTTCTAAGATTTGCCAGATAGTGTGCCAACAGAATGCGTTCATTGTCGCGTTTTCTGTTTTCGACTGGAAATGCACACTATGCAAAATTTGTGGGTAAGACATTGTACATAGGTAAAATACCGCAAAACCACGCGAAACTGTAAAGCCACTAACTCAACTTTACATACCGGCCATTCCAGAGTATGCAATTTATAAAGGAACTGCGTCGTGCACAAGCCTGCTTTTCTCCTATGCGAACAGCATCAGCACAGCTTCACCAGGCGGGAGTGCTATTCGAACAGTAAATATTATACTTACTAGTAGTTCAGTTTAGTTTAAACATATTTTATTGCCAAATATGATACAGCAATGGGGTTGGGTCACAAGTTCTCACAACATTAGTTACGACCCTTCCCCTAGTAGTTTAGGGGCGGATTCAGGATTTCTGGAAAGGGGGTTCATATATATATATAGGTGTGGGGTTCGCTTTGCTGACTTTATCTCATTTCTCCTCAATATTCCAAGAAAATGAAATAATTAGGTCTCATTGAGACCAAATTATTTCATATCCATAGGATATTTAAAAATGTAGGGGGGAGGGGGGTTCGAGCGAGCCCCCTGAAACCCCTCTGGATCCGCCACTGAAGTTAGTCTTTGAATTTGAACAGATATGTTGTCGAACCCCACGCTCATTTTTGTGACGTTGGTTAGCTACCAATAAAAACTGTTTAAAGACATATATTTTGTGATATATGGAATCATTAGTGACTTAACTGATAAGGGACAGTTTCAGTATCTCACAAACTTAAAGGGGCCTCAAGAGGGGACTTACCTGTATACAACACAATTTCTTTCACTAAGATAAAGATAAATATTTTATCAGAAAATACCTAATCCCTTCATGGGACCACTTTATTTCCCCCTGTTAGGAAGTCATAATCACCTCATAAAGATTAGCCTTTGATCTGTCCAGTATTACCCCTGGAGAGAATCATGATGAGTGGTACCAGTATTATTGCTCAATTTTCTATGCCTTTAACAAGTATAGCGCTGTACCGATTAATGTTCTGGTAGCGAGTCTTAAGTGTCCTAAATCTAGTATAGCTTCCAATTGTACAATCGATAATCAATCGGTTTAGGATCACCGATAATCGATATTGATTTTAGGTGTCTGATAATCAACACAATATTATAGCTACTCAGCGTCAAAATGAGAATTCTTATGACCCGATCGATAACCAATGGCATCGTTTTAACCTTCCAATAATCGATATTGATTTTGGGTCCGATTATCAACTGCCCAACGTCACTGTCGTTGCGTATTTTCTTATGACCCGATTCAGATTTTCATATTTCCTTATTCAGTATGATTGAATATATTTTAGTTATTATGACAGTTGAATGTCATATTTTGAAGTATAGGTTTAAAAACTAAAGTTATAGGTTTGCATGGGTGTATCTTGTTATAAACCAGCTTTTGTTTGTTGGCGTTGAATCACGTGTTGATGCAGCCTACCAGGTGTCGCAAATTGTGCCCAAACTATCAAGTAAAGAAGGGCCTTTCCGTCACAAGTCGACCCTGATTTAATTCCATAGCAAAACGCCGTGTTTGTACTATATGTGAGGTCCTCTGTGCAGGAGTTTAGGTCCAAGATGATCCAGTGTTTGGTATAGATTGGGCTGAATTAATGTACACATATAAATCGCATCTCGGATAACTATTGAGGCAATAAAGTTCTGGATGTAACACTATTTGGTTTAACATTTTGCCTGCTAGTCGACGCAACACTATTTGGTTTGAACACTTTGTCTGCTAGTGACGTCCGTAGTCGTCTGCTGATAATCTTTGCAAACAGTTTGGACCTAGATCAGTTTGCTTGTTTTGAGGTTTCATGTTACAGTACACAGCTATGGTCATGTCGAGACGGTCAGTTAACCTTACCACACTTTTTCCTGGGCAAGCTTAACTACGCGGTTAACCAGTACCTCGAGCACATACTTTCGCTTGTAATGACCTAGATCAGACCCAAACTGAAGACACACTGAAATACCTTTTCTTAAAACAGAAAATAGAAAAAAAGAGAGCTGATGTTGCAACACATATAGCTGACGATGAAAATGGGTGCAAAACACATAGAATGCAAATATATAGTTATATGGCGCAGCTAAATAATGTTACTTGGCTATCTACACAATAAAACCAATAAACTGGCCGGCGTTACCAGACAAACATAAAGAAAGCTGACCATCTCTGATCAGTGTTTTTGCTGCGCGATCAAATGATCGCCAAGGGCCACTCTTCGCTGTTTATGTAAACCACTGACCCACTAAGCCAACTAATCAAGTCCATGAAAAGCCGATGACACAGAAAGAAATCAATAAGACAAACACAAAACAGTTGTTTTATTGAGTATGGTGGTCACCAGTCACACATCATGATGAGACAATTAAGAATGATTTATTGACTTTTACGTGAGAAAATACGCAGGATGACGTTGGTATACAGCAAGGTACAGTTTTGTCAATACGGCACATGCAGCCTGAACTGATCTTTGTGGAACGTTTTAGGAAACATAAAATTTTATGTGCTGACCCTGCAATTTTTAATCTTTCAAGAAAATTCGTACCTACGGAAACTAATATATTTTAGATCATTACACAAATGAACCAGCGTTAAAGTGTTTTACACTCAATCCCACAGCTAACTCAACACCTACTATATGTTACATAATTTGAGAATGCGTGGACAGATTGCATTACAATTTGGAATAAGAATAATTCAACACATAATACATACATGGCAGAAACTTATTTTCAATCGATTGACTAATAAATACAAACCATAGGAAAAATACCACATCATAAGTAAATGTCACAAAAACACGTAATGGCGCCAATTTCAAAATAATATTGTGTCATATAATTAGTTTCATAGTTTCATTTATATTTATCAAACAGGACAAATAGTGACAAGGATTCACACTCCGACAGAGAACCAATAAAATGTGGAGTTCCACAGGGTATTCTTTTAGGCCCTCTCATGTTTCTTATATTTATAAATGACTTACATTTAGTTTTGGAAAATGTTGTAACATCTACAGACATGTACGCAGATGATACTTCAGTTTATGATATTCAGTCTAACATGTAGAAACTAGAAAGAAATATTCAAAAGTCACTTCTTTGACCTAACTAATGATGCAGATAAAATGAAATGTGATAAATACGAGTAAAGCAAAAGTAATGCTCGTAATAAGTAGACAAAACTGTCTGATTTATCATTCAAGTTCAATGGCGCTCATTTACAATTATCAAGTAACGAAATTATTTGGGAGTACATGTTGAAGAAAACTTACTTGGAAATGGTCATTTCCAACATATCTCAAAGAAAATAGCATCAAGTGTACTTGTATTGCTTCTGTCACAAATAAACTCGCTTTTATCAGATGATGTTAAACTTTTATTTTACAAAAAAGTAAGCGGACATGACCAGCAAATGCTACAATCACACACTGCAGTCCAATCCACGGCACCAGCTCAATGCTAATAAACGTCAGCATCTGGAATATTGCAGTGTCTTATGAGATAATTCAACAAACTTATACATTCGAAAACTGACCAACCTACAGAGATAAGCATGTCAATGTATTTTGGGCAAGATTATACGCATTTAGAAGAGACTTGCAATCGCCTTAAGATACTCTCTATTGATGGAAGAGTTTTTTTTTGAATGAAGCAAAATTTATGTATAAAGTAGCTAAATATTGGGCCATCATAGTTAATAGATTTGTTTCATATGATAAAGTGTTCAGATGATACTATTTTCGGTTTGAGGTCAGTTGCAAATGAAAATGTATTGATACCCTTGACTCAATATGTTTGCTAGCAAATGGAATACTTGGGTGAATCGTGGTTACATATACGAAAATAGTATTCGCTCATATACCGACCTCACTGCTATTAAATTCAATATATGTGTCAAAAAAATACACGTAAAACCGTTGAATTGATGAAATAACAAACTTCTTTATCCCTTTTTTCAATGTGTATTTGCAATTTTAATATATAAATATTGCATGCATTCTTTTACAAAGGCGGATCAAGGATTTCTGGAAAGGAAGGGGTTCGTATGTATAAAGGTGTGTGTGTGTGTGTTTGAGGGATTCGCTTTGCTGGGTCTATCTCATTTTTTTCTGAAATATCCCATGACGATAAAATAATTTGGACCAAATAATTTCATTTTCATAGGGTATTTAAAACAGGGGGACAAAAAGGGGGTTCAAGCGAACTCCATGAACCCCTTTCGATTCGCCATTCTTTTACCATGTTCAGTATTGATATGTATAGTTTTACGTTCATGTTTGAAGAGGGCCACATGGAAGTAACTGATCCCAAGAATAACGACAACAAGAACAGTTAGAAAGTTGGCCTCATCTTGATTTAGTAAGAATGTAGGTATAGGTTTACACCAGAATAGGTGGCAGCTCGTCTCCCTGCCCTTTACTATAGTGTAGATTTTATTTTCTTGTCCTTTGGGATCATGGGTTTCATTGTGAAACTTTGAAACTATTAGAGGGTCACTGATGAAGCCTAAATGGCAGAAACTAGCTAGTCTGGCCCAGGAAATATGCACACTCTAGTTTCAGTTCTTTTGTGCATTATTTGCTTCCAAAGGATACCCTTTTAAGAACATATTACACGAATCTTTACAGTGTACAGTAAAACCTGTCTTAAGCGGCCACTCAAAATTAGACACCAAATATATTAATGACAAATGGTAGCTTAAGGCAGGTCGAAAATATTGCATTCTGCAATACGTTTGACCTGCATTAAGCAATTGGTATTTTTGAGCGAGGCCGTTTTAGACAGGGTTTACTGTACCTTCATATAAGAAAGTGCATCTGCTTTCCCATCGTATCGCTGTAAGGTTGTCATATGTTCAATACCTGAGAGGCTGGTGTGCGAGAAGACTATATTTCCCGCAGCCCAAGGCTAGACGACCAAATGATGGCTTCATTTACGCTGACAGGACCTTATGACGTAGTGACAGAACAAACGGTAAATCAATTCGCCGTCAAACGTGGGACGCTTCATTGGAAAAACGGTGACCTGCGATATGCAACGCCACGTTACGGATAGACGTTCTAACCTTTCAATTAGTTTTGTGAAAGTAAATACTGCGTATGTAGGTTTAAAAGTCCGGGCTGCACTACGAGGTACTGGGATAGTGGGCAATATGTATTGCTCCATGGGATCGCATGGTAACGCATACCAGTGGGTTAACTGTGATGTTTGTTTGTTTTGATGCTTTACACCCCAGACAATAATTTTTCAGTTATGTCGGGACGATTTCCTGTCTTCCTGGGTTGCACAGAATTAAACTGTAATTGTCGTTGCTTTGGGCATCATAGACACAATGTAGAAGCTTTGCATTCTGGGATTTCACGTATGTAGCTTAACCAGAAATCCCTTGCAACACGAAATTATACCCAATGATTTCCAAAACCTGGTCAACGTTTAGATGTTCCATTTCGAAATGCGTATTTTCCTGTGATGCAGATACGTTTGGTGCACCTATAGCTGCATGCTTTTGTTTTGAACACTTTAAGGTGTTTTTGCGACATCTGCCTTGATGTAAGGATGACGTCTTAACTTTAACTGTCAACATGATTTTAATTACGACATGGCTGGTTTTGCTTTCAAATGATTACTCATTGTGTCGCTCTGTACACTTACATGTATAGCCTCACATATCGTCAATGCATAGACGATACTATGTAACAATAAGTAACTTTACACCAATGTTGATGGCATCTGAATTGCCATTGGTTTGAGTGCAACCTTTCAATTCCTTTAAAAGCTACAGTGAAACCTGTGTAAAACAGCCACTCTCAAAAAAAAGACCGAAAAATGGTTTTCAAGACAAATTATCGTACCGTTTGTCATTGAGTTCTTTGTTTTTTTTCCATTTTTGAGTAGCCGTTTTACACAGGTTTTACTGTCCATTTATGTTTGTGTAATTTTATTGATCCTGAGATTAACTACAACAAAAACAGGTGGAAATGTTCAGAATTTATCACTTGAGAAAGGTATGCATCAATGCGTTTTAGCAGAAAAGTAAGAGAAAGTTTACACCAAAAAGAGCGTCAGCGCACCTGTAACTACTTTTTGTGTAGCTTTACTCTATGTTTAGCTTATGATTCATAATCAGGACTTGACGACTGTTTGTTTTGACGAGGCATAATATACCTTTATTACTCGTTTCTAGATTGTGTCGCTACAATTTGTAAACATGCATAAGCCTTATCAGCTACTAGAATCTAGTAAAATCACAGCACAAAATATAAAGTACACACCCACCTTTTAAAACTGCTGTCGTAAGTCTACATGGTACACTTGTATATATTTTATCAAAGATGAAATCAGCAATCAATATCAAAGTTGCTATCGACCCCGTAAGAGCCCTTAAGTGCCATTTAAATGCATTTAAATGCAAAATGGTGGCATAAAATCACCAGAAAATCCATTTCATGCTATGGTTCGTTATAAAAGAATATATATGTTTCTAAAGGATGTCGGCCTACACACGTCAATGTCTATTTGTCCTACAATTGTTGATAAGCTCATCATATTTAGCACACAATTACTAAATTCATGACTTTCTGAAACAACAAAAATGAACAAATAATACAATGGGAGCACAACATACAGACAACAACAACACGACCAACGCCACCACCAACAGTAACAACAACTACAGTAAGAGTATAGTGACTCGGTATGGGATAACAGTCCTGCTTATGTTAAAAACAGCTTGATGATATCCATTACGAAGCTGCCAGAATTATAACAGGAGGCACGAAACTCTGTAGCCACGATAAACTTCTTTCTGATCTGGGGTGGGACGCTCTGCAAGAACGTCGCACAAAGCATAAATTGGTAATATTCTACAAAATCCTCAATAATCTAACTCCTCCTTACCTGCAGGGTTTTGTGCCACCACTTGTTCAAGAGGCTAATCCATACAAACTTAGAAATTCTAACGATATCCGCACAATTCACGCTAACACCAACTTGTATTATAACTCTTTTTATCCCTCCACAATACGAGACTGGAATAACCTACCCCAAGAAATTAAACAGTCCAGCTCAGTTGCATCATTTAAATACCAACTCAACAAAGACACGCAGAGGCGAGCACCACCAAAATTCTTTTCTGCTGGGTCAAGACTAGGTCAAATACTTCATGCAAGAATACGAATGGCATGTAGCTCGCTCAATTCAGAAGTTTATCGAAAAAATATAGTTCCCAGTCCTTCCTGTGCCTGTGGGGGGTTTGAAAGTGCTTACCACTTTTTCTTCATATGCCCAAAGTACAATGTAACACAAGAAAGATACTTAGAAGTTCTTCTTAGAAATCATACAACTCATGAATTACTTTTTGACAAGGATACATCAACTGATGAAGAAAACGAAGCTCTATTTCTTAAAGTAAAGGACTACATATTAAAGTCTAAAAGATTTGTTTATTGAGTTGATATATATTGACATACTGCATTGCTATCCACTTCACTTCTATATAACATGATAAGATATCCTCTATTTACGGTAAAACAATCCAAAGATACATCTTGCTAGAAGTAGATAAATACACATGATAGGTTCTCGGTCAACAGCTCTCTCTCTCTCTCTCTCTCTCTCTCTCTCTCTCTCTCTCTCTCTCTCTCTCTCTCTCTCTGTTTTTTCCTTATATTGAAACATGCATGTATGACTTTATAACTTTCGTAGCGCGAGTTTCTTTGAAGCTTTATAAGCTATTCACACATATTGTACAAATTATACCTGAAACAGGAAATGACTTTCATATAAGCTTTTAGCTTACTGTCAAATCCTGTATCCATTGACAATGTATATATTGCATGAATGTAGAATATTTCAATAAAATATTGTTTAAACTAACTACAGTAATTGCAGCGTTACAAGCAAAGAAAGCGTCAACAACACAATAAAACTGTTAACAAAAATATAATGAATATATCACCAAACTGCACAGCCTAACATTGGTTCGAGGCGGCCGTAAAAAAGACAAGCTAACCATTTAAAATCAAAACAACAACAATAACAACAAAAAAGGGAAAACCCTTAAAACAGGAAACTAAGCATCTCCTTGCCAAACTATTCGACTGTAATGCTTGCCTTTGCTGTAAATATGTGTTTTGTTGACTGCCATGCCACCATAGATTATGCCAGTGTTTAAATCATATACATTTGTTTTACGTATAAAGAATCAGCGCCCTACAAAAGACAAACAATTACAGTCACCCTCTTTATAACGACCATGTTTGTTCCAAGCTTTCTTTAACGTTAAAGTGAATTTACTGTTATAAGGAAATGTCGACAAGTACCAAGTTTCCGAATCATAATCAGTTGGTAAAGAAAAATATTATACAAATGAATTTAAATGCTTTATTGTACCAAATGTATACATCAGATCAATTTCATATTGCATCAAAATGCACATAGCTTCCCTCTTATCAAATGTGAAAGAAACATGTTCATGCAAAAGACCTTGTTCTGACACCTAAGTTGACTGACACATTGTCAAAATTCTGTTATGATGAATTTATTTTCAATAGAAAATGTAAATCTGTTCCCAGAACTAACTGTCGGTGTCGCTAAGTGAATATTCTGTTATAAAGAGGGAATTTTAATGGAAACAGATCCAATCTCAGCAAATTTAAGTCGGATTTTTAATATTCTGTAATAACGAATGACGTTATAAAGAGTTTTGACTGTACATTACTTTCATGGAATTTTGAAGCGGAATCGTCAGCTTTACAACAAGGCATCCATATGTTTGTCCTAGATATCCAGTTTTTTTTTTTTTTTTTTCCAAAACGTTGACTATTCTATACACAATAATGTACACAGCTAGCAGTAGCTGATCATAACATTATTTTGTCCTCAGCGAGAAACCCTGACTTTGTTGTATGCAAACAATAAAAGCAGAGACCATTTTGCACATCCGTGCAGTCTGACCAACGCCTATCATATGAAAAAAAATCCATTTTTTGAAAACATCATGGCTCATCTTACGACAAGCTGAATTTCAATAATCTAGCTAGTCTCTGTATACACTGTAGCTGAGCAGACTTGTTTGAGTCCATGCGCGGATCCAGAGGGGAGGGAGGACAGGGCGTCCGGGCCCCCTCCCCTGAGAAATCACAACAATATAGGGTTTCTTAGCAATACTGGTCCGGATCCACAGGAAAACCAGCCAGCATTCATTGGCACTCTAGCGAAACGCCATTGAAACGGCGTTTCGCTGGTGAGCCGATGATGGCCCGCTTTTAGTGGTATTTGGATCCCCTCATCATCTAAAAAAATAGAAAGAAGGGGGAAATGCGTTGTCATAGTTTATCTGGAAACACTGTTTGAACCCGCTGATGGAGTCTTACTTTGCTTGAAATCCCCAAAACAATTTCTCTCGTCGAGACCCACTTTTATAGTTACAGCATTTTAAGGATCTTCACAAGTTTATTTGGGCGTTTACTTACTTTCCTTTAATTGGAGGTGATTTATTGTAAAACTATCTAAAGTGACTACTTTATAGTTTTTATTTGCAGTTGAAAAAACTCTATGTAAGATTTTTTCATAACAATGACAAATAAAGCTATGAAATTTTATTGTTTTCATAAAAAAGGACGTCGACACTCGCGTATTACACCATAAAATTGATATTTTAAAAGTCGTGGTACATTGCACTTTGAACATTGCGTGTCTAAAAGTACAATAAGGCTTGTTAGCAATATTGTTTTTGGTTCCACTTTATCACTTTATCACGAATGGTTAAGATGGGATAGCGTTGTTATTTCTTCATTATAAATGTTCATTATTTCATTATCATCTATATGCTTCTTGTTTGCTCATATATTAACCCATTTAAGCCTAATTGAATTGTTACCACTGTTATCAATTGGACCAGTCCATTTCCGTGTTAAGGGTTGTTGGGTGATGTTTTTCAAATTTAAATAGAACATTCTTTTATCAAACAGTGGAGAATTTGATCAGACACCGCATAATGTTGTTTACCTATCTCCCATTTTAAAAGGACGCTAGGCCTATATGGGTCAGCGAAAATTCAATGCCTTTGTCTGAGAACACTTACCACCGCTTGATATACAGTATGAAAGTGCATATTAGTTAACACCAAAATAGGTGGCAGCTGAGCAAAGCAAAACAACCAGCTCTCTCTTCCACAGTGAGACGATTGTGAAACTAGAAACAACTATATCAAAAACGCGACAAAACCCGTCCCCACCCCTCTCTCACACACACACACACACACACACACACACACACACACACACACACACACACACACACACACACACACACACACACACACACACACACACACACACACACACACACACACACACACACACACACACACAGTTGTTGCAAAAACAAACAATGATCTTACCAACAAGAACGAAAACACTCAACCGTCACAGCACCCCCTTTTCTTGGAAATACCGTAGATCATCAGGTATTCAAGCCTCGAGGTTATAAAATAAAAATCCTGGTCAACTTAAATGAGTATGGAATTTATCCTGCTCATAAATGTTAAATGCCAACAATTGTTGGCATTTAACATTTATTAGCAGGAGTAATATAACATCTTTGTGTTTAAAGCAAGATGGGTGTTTTTAGGAATTTAACTTCAATGAGCTGAGTTGAGCATGGATTTTTTTTTCTAACCTCAGGGCCTGGTTAGCCAACTGCATGTCACTCACAAAGAAACAACTAGGGTACACCGTATATAGCACGCGTCATCCAACCAGCATTGTCTCAGCCCACTATAGGCTCGTCAGCGAAACGAATAGCCGTCGGTGTTGGGCCGAATGTGGTCGCGATTATATGCTTTCTGGGTTACTGTCTCTGGTAGACAGAAGAAGCCATATAGCAGGTAAAATAAAAACAAATATAATAATCACATTATGACATCCTTGACATAATTTCGTTTCGTCAAAAAAGAATTAACGTTAATATTAATCAGTCAAGTATACCTGAGACAGTAAAGTAAACTTCTCAAGATGGGACTTACAGCTGCTCGCTCACATGAAAAGGGAAATGGAAAGTACACCATAGGTTTACTACATAGAATCTTACGAAGGGGGAGTTCCAATTCTGGCCCATGTGGATTATGATAATATTTTGTATGTTAAATACCTAGGTCACAACAATTAAAAAAAACGATATTTTTTATTCCTCGAAGGCTTTTAGGTCAAAATGGAGCACCTTGTTGTACCCCCTCTTAACATTAATACAGGGCTTATAAAATTTTGGTCTTAAATCACTGCCATGAATGACTGCTAAATTACTTCAATTCTTTCATATTTCTAACGGTAACTCTGTTTCGTAACTGTTCTCTTATCGTATGACATGTACCCAAACTTTGTTTATACAATTTCGAGCCAAATCTTATAAATTGATTGTCCAAAAGATAATAGAGAGCGTCACATTCTTTCTGATACTACCACATAGGTTGTTATGAAGAGGACAAAAAGCGCGTTTCTCATAACAAAACATATGAATCAGGATCTCTCTATTAAATGTATGTTCCATAAATTCCGTTAGTTTTTTTTATTAGATTATGAGGCAATGTAGTACAGATAGTGGCGATATCATTTGTAGACAAACTAAATGCTAGAATACAATTAGATTCTAATTGGTTAAGAGTCTCACCTGAATGTTTAATACTCTAAAATAGATTTTCACCATTTTTTATCATAGACTTTTTCTCAATATTTTATATGTGAGTTTTATGTCAATAAAGATGTGTTTTGTTCTATAACATGGATTTTAACCACAGTGTTGCAAGATGTCACAAGTATAGACAGCTCAGTAGAGGTACGCAAACTAGAATTACCAATTAAACGTTATATAAGTATGGCCTATTATTAAGTTTAGGTAGCCAGTATAGCGTAGGAAGCTTGCCATGAAACACAGCAAACGTAGCAGCATATGACACCGATGCATATCAAGGACATAACCTCTCGTAAAGCAAATTATGCTCATTTGTCTTAACACTGCCATGTTCTTGCTTTAGGATGTTGATGAGGTAAATTTTTTAAACAAACACAGCAAAGTTCAGGAATCAATACAATCAAGTACCACACCTGATCCACGATACCACATGGGAAAGTGACAAAAATACAATTAAACACCACAAACAAGAGCCAAGTGGTCAGCCCTTTCCCAGCATGTGACCACAAGACAGCAATATACAGACGTGAAAGCCTGACAAACACAAGTCATAAAAAACACAAATGATCCACAAAAAGAAGTACCGCCTTGGAATGGTCAGTAAAAATATTTACTGGAGGGTTTAAACAGGTATTCCTGCGACCCTTTCTTCAAATGTCTAAAAGTGAAGTTAGGTTTAGGTGGAAGAAAAACAAAAGTATTGCAATAAGATATAATTATTTCATTGAAATGTTTTAAAAAATTTTTAAATTTTCAAGTATTTAAAGCATTAGATTCAACATGCTCTGGATTGCACCATCAGTTACAACATCTTTGAAAGGCATTTTATAAGCAGCAATTTTGAGAGATTAGTTGAAATAAATCCCAAGCTGAAGTGACTTACCAAATTAATAAAAATCTGAAATAATTGTTTCAAACATTCTCATGCTTCGAGAAATATGTCAATATTGTTTTAGTGTACCCTTTGCTTACTGATATATTATTCCATCTGGTTTGATACAAAAACCATGGAGTGGTTTATTGTATATATTTATGGCTCAAATATTAGAATTTCTAAATTAAGATGTACTTCAGTCTCTGAAGATTGTTCTTATCTTTGCAAACAGGGAATGTCCTGACGAAATTCCGCATTCTGGTGGATTTTATCTGGCTATTCGGTGTTTGCCAGCGTATCCATTTTGGGGTTTCATGTATACACATGGGTAAACAATAATAATTTGTTGAAAAATGCAAAATTGATTGACATTCGACAGGAAAATTAACTATTAAAACATATCACTAAACAAGATTCAGAAAAGTGATTTAATATTTGCTGTCAAAACCAGGGAATGCCACAATACAGTTCAAAAACCAACACATGACGCCACGAGGAAGAAACACAAAACAGAAGCAGGAATATAAAATCCATAATGAGTGTGAGGGTGGGATAGAGAAATCCGCCCGAGGATCAGTGATTGGCATCACAAGGCTTGCCGAGTGATGACAAGCGGTGATCGCGAGGGACGGATTTTTTTCTATCCCATCCCCACATGAATAAAGTATTCTTTTTCTTGTCACTGCTAAAAAAACCTGTATACTCTGAGATGCGACATGGTGAAGCCATTTTTACATTAAAATGACGTATCGGATCGACGTGCGGCCGACGTACGTCTGTTCGCTTTATTTTTTCCCACGGTATGAGATTATATTATCTTACATTATCAAAACAACGGAAATTCCCGATCTGGTTTGCGATCAGCTCTCCATACTTCCGCATGATGATTGCAAAACTAGACTGAAGCAGTCGTTGGCACGCCGTCAAACCGGTTTCAGCCCTCGAGTTTAATATTTTTACTGACCGTTCCAAGGCGATGCTTCTTTTGTGGATCATTTATGTTATTTCTGTCTTGTTTTTGTTATGCTTTCGTGTGCGTCTGTTTATTGATGCCTTGTGGTCACCTGCTGGGAAGGGCTGACCTCTTTGCTCTCATTTTTGATGTCTAATTGTGAAGTTGTCACTTTCCCATTGGTATCCTGGGTCAGGTGTAGTTCTTGATTGTATCGATTCCTGATCTTTGCCCTCTTTCTTACTGTAAGAATTACATCACAGAAACAAGAACCAAATACAATATCCCGCATACACATTGGAAGAAACAGCAAACAAAGCATTTAGTTACTTTTGGGTAGCAGTATATATCTGTATACTTTCTTGTGTAGTAAGCCTATAAACATGATAAAGTCATAATTATGAAGTAAGTGGGAATAAAGATTTGTTTTGTCTTTGAAGATTTCACAGAGTAGAAAGAGAAACAATGTGAATGGCTGCTTAAGAGTGGCGACGACGGGTTTCATACTGTTTATAGACTCTCTAAAATACATGAAAAACTGTAGTACCGAAGAAAAGGTTAAATGAGCCATTTCACTTTAAGGTATTCTTGTACTTATCACATATGCGAGCAGCGAATGTTCAGACGAGACTTCGCATATGCGAAGTCTCGTCTGAGCATTCGCTGCTCGTACAGACAGAAGGGATATAGTTAAAGGCATATGCCTAAGTGCAAGTCTCCAGTATAACTTGATAGCTACACATGCACGTTTAAACAGCGATTTTACGCATATGCGATACGTACATGTACCCAAGTCTCATAAGATGGCCCAAATGTTCAACAAAAATAAGATAACAAGCAGATTACACGTCTATGTAGCCTACTTTGAACACCCTACCCATCTGTCTCTCTTTCTGTCTGTCTCTCTCTGCCTATCTCTCTATCTCTCTCTCTCTCTCAATCCAGCACCACGGATAAGGTTAACGAAGATTATGAAGAAAATGATCATGATGACGAATATGGTGATGACGCTAATGACTCTGATAATGATAAACTCATGAGATGAGGAATTTAATGTACAGACTAAATAGATTATCTTTCATGAGTGCTAAAATGCATGCGAGTCTTGCTGAGCATTTTATCTCTTTTTCACAACGAGTTTAATAAATTCAATAATACAAGAGCACAAATGTTACATAATAAATATCATATGACATTAAGATTACTTTGAAATTACATTCTCGCCGTAAAAAACGTTATAGTTTTGCCATTATGTACGCAAAGCTATTATGGACGTCATAACGTTTCCTGAAAATCTGTAAACCACTAGTGGTTTATCTGGTTTATCGATTTTATTGCATGGCGTTATATCTCTCCCAGACACGACGTCATATGATAAATGTTTTTTTCTTTATAAAATTCACCTTGCCAGGTTTTAACGAGATTCCTTAATTGTTTTATTTGAATGTGATGAATGTATTAGTAACCGAATCAAATCAAGATATGTTTCTTGGACATAACTTGGTTTGATCAAAGCAACACTATCTAATATGATTTGAATTGAACAAACACTCATTCAGTTGATGACTAGTGCTTTAAAACAGATTGTGATGATAATGACGAAAAGGTACTATGAGGTTTTCTTAAATTCTTTTGACATATTCTAGATTGCTAGAAGAAAGACTTGGTGACACATCTAGGTGAATCGGAACCACAATGATTGTTTTATTGGATCTGTATCATAAACACCACAAGTTAACAGAGTCCTGAAGACGGTATATTTGCTAGAGGGTAGGCAAGAGTGTTTGGTAAATATCTGTCTGCTTACTTTATGTACACTGCTAACCTGAATCATTCTGAGAAATGAGACCTTACATATTTTGCCTGACCTGGTATATTGAGTCCGAGGTATTTTGGGTCATTTGACGTTGAGTGAGATGTTCAAACATAATTTGACAGCTACAGCACAGCACATGCGCACAGGGTTTGATACTGAAGCACCTTTTTTGGACTTAGACTTGTCCATTACTTATGACATAATTTCAACCAGAATTTATGATAAACGGGACGACTTTAATTTTGAAATAGTTAATTTTCCATTTCTTGATGGAGATGTTCCTCGGTTCGCAACTTATTAGTTTTGCAAGAGTATGTTCTCATGTTGATGACTTCAAAATAGAAACGCATGTTTGACTTCTGAGTTACTAAAACAGGGTTATCGATACCATACAGCTTTTTCTAAATTTTATAACCGACACACAAAGTGATTGTTAAATACAATATTTGCTTAAAGACTCTTCTGCAACAAGGCATATCAGAACCTGTATTTTATGGCGATTTAGTTTATAAATTTAAAATAATTGTTGGAAAGCCTAATTTTAGTGATCATTTTTTAAAGATTATTAAATGTTATAAAAGAGTGGGATACAACATGGATATCATGCGACAGTTTGCATGCCTGGTTTTAAACCCAATCACGGTTGATAGCTATGGTTTCCTCTTTAATTGCACGACGGTGGGTTAGGCCTCAGACTTAATGGTGGCCCTGACGTAAAGCTGTAATCCGTTGTTTGGTGCCTGATGCTTTTCGTTGGCTGGGCCCACCGTAGCTCAACTCGAGGTTTTCTTTAGCCCTGACTATCTGCGAGTCATGAGCCCTTTTCTTTGTATCATCATAATGTGTTAATTTGATTTGTTTGTTTCTCTGTGATGATGCATTACATTTGTGAGGAAGCCTCCATGCGAGCAACGAAATTTCATGTTTTAACAACAACAGAATCTAGGTCGATATTTAGCGCTAGTAAAATGCATTTAAGCCCCCCCCCCCCCCCCCGTGGCTTAGGCTGCTGTTCGTTCTAAGGAGGTGGGTCTTTTGTTGTTGATCTATTGTTTAATGTACTTCCCATTGTTTGTGGGAGTTCTGTGTTTGTCTTTGTTGAAAGCTGGATGTTTTGCTATTGTTGTCTTGCAGATGTATTGTTACTATAAATGTTATGTGGCTCTTTCCCATGGCGCCGTGGGTTGGCCTGCAGTGTGTGACTGTGGTATTTCCTGATCATACTCACTTACATTTTGATTACTGCCTGCATAATTAGCATTATTACTGACTTTCAACAGTAAAATTTATAAGGTTTTTAGGATTAAATTATATGACACCGAATAAATAAATAAACATAAGACACTCATGAAAGCATTAACCACCCGATGTAAAAGACGATTTAACCTTTTGCCTGCTAGTGACATCGGTTACTAACCTGTGCAATTAGTTTGGATTAAAAACATTTTGACTTCTGAAAGACTATAACGAAAAAAGTTGATTTTGAAAAGAAAATCTGCTGACATCATAATAGCAGAACAAAATCCTCATTTTGACATTATGTGTGGTTTACTGAGTAATCAATTTCATAGTCAAGTTAGAAAAACATCTGAAAGGCGATATGAGTTGTAGTGCTATATGATGTTAAGCTTTATTTGAAGTTTTGAAACTAACTTGGAAAACCCATAGTTTCGCATATAATATGCACATCTTGATAGCTATATATCAAAAACCGTTTCTGATGATAGGAAAAACAAGACAGTCGACACCTTTTAATATCCTTATATAATAGTAGAAAATTTATATCGTCATCATTGTAAACAAGTTAGTAGCTCGTCTTACTGCAGATTCAATTTTTCATTTTGATGTAATAAGATACATCTATAACAAAGATATGTTATGCACTACCGTAAAGAAGCAGGGTCAGACTAAATGGTCCATTTGTCACATGCGCCTAGAATTATTTCATAATACAGACCTTCAGATAAGTGTGAGTGACTAAATACTATTTTTGTTATTTCAAAATCAAAGTCGTCACTTTATCATAAATGTTGGTAGAAACGATATCATTAGAAATTGACAAATGCAAGTCTAAAACCACGGCTTTGGTATCAGAGGTATTAACTTTATTAAGTTGGAGCTCGGAATGATATATTTGACTTACCATATTGTCAAAATAAACATTATCAATGTTAAAACTATCGTCCAAATGTATGGGTGTAGTGTTAAAAGCATCAATAATATCAACCTGCTTAACATCAGAAAGATACATAATAAAGTCCCCCTCATAACAAAACAGGAATACATTGGCAACCAGGGGAGCACAATTAGTGCCCATGGGAATCCCAACTATTTGTATATACAACTTGGTGTCAAATCGAACTAAATTGTTGTCCAACAAAAAGGTCAGCGCATCACATACATTTTGACAAGACCATGGATGATATTTTTTTAGGTTTTTCCGAAGTCAAATTGCGTTTCTGTCGTTACATGCAAGGTTATTTCAATAAGACCAATAAGTTAATCTTTAATTAAATTTTAACACTACATCCAAAAATCATAAGTGGACAAACTGGTCGCATTGCAATCTCTAGCTTTAAGTTTATCTAAAATTTCACCTGAATTTTTAATAGACCAAAATAGATTTTACCGGATCTCTCATATACCTTTTCACAGTACTTGATAACATGCTTTTAACAACCGTAAGGCATGAGATAAACAATTTAGAAAGTTTTGTCGTCGTACAAGAACTAGATTTAGCAATAAATCTTGCTTTATAGGCGTTTTTATGGAGTTTAGGTAACCAGTACAACGTAGGAACTTTGCCTTGGTTTTCTTTAGCTTTGACACCAACATGTAGCGCTGTATGACAACCATGCCCATCGACAACCACCCTCTCGCTCAAAGAAGGCTGCAGTTTATAGGCATTTGTGTCAACAAGCGCACGCTTAAGAGTACTAATATAATACAATCATCAAACAACTACAAGATTGCTAGTAGCTTTATCTGCTGGAACCAAAATATAGTTCATATGAAAATCCTGGATCCCTGGTTTAAGACGAAGAAAAGAAGATTTAGGTTTAGGGGGTAAAAGATGTGTACATGTATTACGAGAGTAAAGTAAAAAAAGGAGTATCCACAATTTTAAAAATGTTAATTTTCCATTCCTTCAAGGCATTAGGTTCAACATTTTCACGTTTACACCAACGATTACTGAAGTCGTTTGAAGAAATAGCGATCTATCTACGACATTTAGAGAAATCAGTATTAGAGGGAAATCTATGTTTAGGACCTTTAGAAATAATATTGCGAACTCAAGCGTCAGGAATGACATTTAGATTACCTGTAATAACATATCCTGCAGGGGATATGAAAATTAGAATCAGGAGTCAAGAGTTTTGGAATCTATATTTATATCAGTTACAATTTTATTAAAATTAAATACAGTAGACCTAATTGGTTTGTTATAATTATAGCAAATGATAGGAGTTTCAGAATTATTAAAGTAATTTGTGGAATAGATGAAATCACCAAATTATCCTTAAAGAGACTATGCAAATCAATAAACTACATATCTTTGTTAACGAATGGAATTTTGATAAAATGTCGTTTATGGTTGATCTCAGAAACCATCAAAATGCAACGTAAAAAGGGCAAGGTTGCATATCGTTGCCTTGACGACAGCTACATGTATATCGTGTGTAGACAGTTAACATACATTGTGTTTTGACCAATCAACTACATTTGTATTGCAGTATAAAGTGCTGCAAATCCAGCACTATTGATCAAAACGATGTAGAAATGGCAACTGTTTTTCGTGAACTTTCTTATCACCCCTGTAACTGCGTGTTGATACTGTTAATCCCATTCACCATTTTTCAGTCATGTTGGGGCGTTATAATGTCTTTCTTAGTTGAACCAGTGTACAAACAGAGAATAAAGAGTCAAGCTTTTTGTCAAGTAAATAGTCTTTGTAAGCCACAAACATCAGCTTCAAGTCTACTTAACAAGCCTCTCTCTCTCTCTCTCTCTCTCTCTCTCTCTCTCTCTCTCTCTCTCATTCTTGCATGTGCCTTTCTGTAATTGGTAGGTAGATGGTATTATTTTGGCCACCATAATTTTTTATATCAAGAAGGAGAAGAACTACATGTATATAAGCAGTACGCTTTCGTTCACATCCTTTTTATTATATAGTAGCACACTGTAAATTGTTTGTGAAGAAAATAAAATAATAAAAAAACGTTTTAAAGTAAAGAGGAAGGCAAAGATCAGGAACTGATACAATCAAGTACCACACATGACCCGAGGCACCATATGGGAAAGTGACAAAAACACAAGGAAACATCACACACAAGAGAGCCAATAGGTCAGCTCTTCTCAGCAGGAGATCACAAGGCTGCAAGGAACAGACAAGACAGTATAATAAAGACAAACGTGAAACATAAAAAAGGATCTAAACCAAATCTGATCGCTTCACTTCCAAAACTTTTCTCAGGACTTGCAGTTATCTATGCAAAAGTTATACCATGGTTTACCCGCATATGCGCGGAGATAGTCCATGAGCTTTAGCGAGTGGATTATCTCCCGTTCATGTGGACAACCATGATCATTTTTATACCGCCTAAATCGCTATAGACCTTGCACATTATGAGCTATTTTGTGCCAAAGTTGGTAAGGAGATTTTATATTGACACAGTGGCTGATGTACAGCGAAAACGTGATGCTGATCGTTTTTGTGAGGATGTACAGGCGTGTATACGTATGTGTCCTTGTTGATCGCAAATGATATAAGCAAGTTGTGTCATGAAAAAAAAAAACTCATTTGCTATAAAAGTTCATTTTGCCATTAATTTACAGATATTTGTTAAAAGGCTTTTCAGCGAGAGAACTATCCGATTACAGGGTTGGTGAAATAAGATTCTGTAATTATCTTTTCACAAACTTTACCTACAAAGGTGTGTACCTTGAATTTCAGAAAAAATGAAATAAATAAAGCGACATTAAGTAAGCAACATCATTTAAACCTTCGTCATGCTGATCACTGATAATATCCTCTTTTGAATACAGTTAAGATCCAGATAAATTGCCCTCTATAGAAGAAGCCATCTTCACGTTATGGGAATTTCGTCAAAGCCATACCAAGGTGGCCAATCACGTGATCTGCCTGATTGGGTTCACGGTCTTTACGAACCAGTAATCGTACATCACAGGTAAGGAAAATCGTTCATAACTTTCGTTATAATAAGTCAAAGTTCATGCGGTAAAGTGCAAAACCCCTCAAATTTTTCTGCACAAGACTGTGTAAAAGTTTCTGCTGGGTTCGAACAACTGTAGTATGTACCCAATCGCGGAGAGTTTTCGTTTTTTTTCCAGTTGTTCCAGGTAATCTGGAAAACTACAGCAAACCCAGGAGAACTTTGACAGTCTTGTGCAGAAAAAAAAATATTAGTTTTGTTGCACTTTACCGCATAAAATTTAACTTAGTATTACGAAAGTTATGAACGATTTTACTAGTTCAGGAAATCCGTGAACCAAATCCTGCTGACCACGTGATTGGCCATCTTGGATACGTAAGAAACTGTAATGGCTAGATACGAAAAGATGATTTTGATACACTGCAATAGAGATTGATACTTATCGCATAGGCGAACAGCGATTGTTCAGACGAGCCTGCGCATTTGACCAGTCTGTTCAGAACCTTCACTGTTCGCATACACATAATATATATGAGTCTCAGACTATCTCATAGCCATCTATATTCACTAGATCAATTTTTATGCATTTGAAAAGAATAACCGCATGCGCGGATCCAGAAAGTTTTGTCAGAGTGGGTCCAACTTGGACAACTTTTTTAAATTCTTATTTAGTTGATGAGGGGAGAGAGGATCCAAATACCACTAAATGCTGGCCATTATCGGCCCGCCAGCGAAACGCCATTTAAATGGCGTTTTGCTGGCGTGGCGATGACGGCCGGTTTGGTAGCTTTGTGAGTTTAGGGGATCCCGACCAGTATTACTAAGAAAATCTATATTTTTGTGATTTTTCAAGGCGGGGTGTTCCGGACCCCATGTCCCTCCTCTGGATCTGGGCATGGATCTTACGCATATGCGATAAGTATCATTTGGTTCGCACTGACCTCTTTCGTTTTCAGCAAGATAAAGGTTAAATGGTTGTAACAGGGTATGGTGAACACCTCATATAGCGAAGAAGAGTAAATCTAGAACTCAACTGTCCTTGACGTTTGTTGTAATATATGTTTTCTTATAGAAAATGTAGGTTTTGTTGTCAGATTCTCTCAGACAAATGGGTTTTAATAATCCCAACGCCCTCTGAGGTTTTAAAGGTACTAAATCCGCTCAAATGCGAACTTATCATCGGGTATTTCGATATCGTTTCAGCCTCATTCTTTTAGAAAAACTGGTTTTGTTGCAATCGGACAGCAACGTCGCAGATTCCGCAAACTTTTTTTATCACATGACCTCGCGCCTTGGAGTAAAATAACGCCATGCAATATATCTGCAACAAGAGAAGCACTCATGTAAGACCCTCTATTTGTATGTAACGTGTGTTCAGTGGTATTTCCCCCCCCCCCTTTTTTGGCATGCTGAAAAGGGCTGGTAACCCATATATAGCCTAACGTGCAAACCCATTCGACTTCAATGGGTTAATGCTCAGCCATTTCTGCGGGCACATACGTATCTAGCGATTTTTGATCCGCGTTCGTCGATTGTTAAGAGCGTTTTTCGATTGCCGTCTATCCGGTGTGTGGGTACTACGTGTGCGAACTCTAGCTGGTATGCAATTCTGATTTTGTCCGTTTTATCTAACACTGTCCATCGGTTTTCGACAATTCGGTTAGGCGTGAAGATTTGTATAATTTTCTCGTGCATAAAATGGTTTATCTGACATATACCTATAAAAGTCATTAACCACCTCTCTGTTCCTGTAGTGTCAGAGATTCTATTGATGCTAAAGCGAGCAGAACACATAAACGACGATGATTATCACTTTTTATAACCAAATATATCGTATATCTTCAACAAATATGACCAGAAAATAATATGCCTGAAGAAAATTGAAAGAAGCGAGGAAGGCTATTGTCTGTTTTATTAGCCGAGGTCTCAGCACCCTAAATTATTAAGAAAATTGATGATTTAAAATATATTTTGGGAACATAAATCACCCAAACAGATAAACATTTTGTACTCTTTACCTGACCAACAATTAGTTTACACGTAGACCAGTTTAGCTTGTTGATTCAGCTGATAATATGTCCTCCTTGGCCAGAATAGTTCATTGTAAAACAGATAACATGTTGTACCTGACCAACAATTAGTTTACACGTAGACCAGTTTAGCGTGTTGATTCAGTTGATAATATGTCCTCCTTGGCCAGAATAGTTCATTGTAAAAAAAAAATAACATTTTGTCAACAAATAGTTTATGCGTAGACCAGTTTAGCTTCTTGATTCAGCTGATAATTCACAGATAATTCCATGTTCTTTTTGGCCAGAATAGTAACATTACCCCAACTTCTGTGACAGGGATGTGTTACGATAAGTCACCCGTGACTCTTTGGAAGAATACCGACATTACACAACCAATCGAGTTAGTGCGTACATGTAAGCGTCGGCTATGCTGCAACTACGCAGTGCTGCGGAAGACAAGACTCACTTAAACATCCATGAACCAAAGGAGACACTTCGCGAGACATCAGTTAGGCTCACACCGCCTAGCTAGAGTGTTTACCAGTTTGTTAGCAGCATGATGCTTCGATGCATTTTGTTAGCAAAACTATGAATACCATTGTATACACAATATTTGATAATAAATAAAAACATCGAATAATTTACTTTAAAATACCCTATGCCTTCTTACTATAGAGATATTTTGTTAGTTTAGCAGCATGAATATTTTTATACCAGCCAGATAGTTGATAAATGCATTGATGTATATGCTCATTTGTGCAGTTGTTGGTCAAATACAAGTAAATTTTCCTATGGCGTGGGCTCAATATTCAATTGTATGGTTCTATTTGTGTGTTCATTTATGCCATGGTTTTAATAGAGTTAAGGCTTAAAGTCCCAGTCAACAATATTTCAGTCATGTCGGGACTCCTCCCAGAGAGAATGAGAGAGGGAGGAAAGAAGAATGGGATAGACTCAAAGGCCCAAACCCCACCCAAATTTGGGTAGCATCGTCGAGCAATAGCTTGCTGCTTATGCAATTTCCACAAACACTAGAAGTGTTGTGTATAGTTTACGGACGCCACAATTAAACGAAACTGTTCCAAATTGCGACAATTATATCATTATTATATGGCATAATACGCAGCACAAAGAGTCATAACTCTGCATGACCTTTAAATAGCATATATTTGAAGCTTTAATTTCGTCACATATGTTTTGTACTAACTATTAATTCGGCAGTCGTTATTCTGGCATAGCGTCCTCAAAACAGAAGTACAACTACACAAGTGCTGCGTGCCGATGCACTAGGTGTCACAATCACTGTGCATTAAGTTTCTGTCCGTTCTAAGGCGGTGGTTCTGTTGTTGTTGATTCATCGTTTATTATTGCTCCGTTTGGGAGGAATTTGTGTTTGGTCCATGCTTTAAAATGCAGTACTTAGTGTCCTTTTGTAGTCATCTCACTGAGGAAGAGAGGGCTAGTTCTTTTACTTTATGTGTGTTCTTGGTGCCATTCTGTGTCAGCTCCTCGCGATGCCGTGTGTTGATAGTGTCATTTCCTGGTTATACTCACTTGCTTTCTGGACATGATTATGGCTTCCAGAGCTGATCCTGAACAGATGCTACGTTTCACTAAAACTGAAAACCTGATCTTATTTAAAGATAATGAGCCAACTGGTGAGATTTTGAAACTTAAGCAAAGATTCAGGCCCCTAGCCTCTCTTGAAGTCAGCATGGGCGAGGTTTGTGTGCATATGCGATATAAGCCAAAGTCTCATAAGCTGGTCTATAATGATACCCGACCTTACCAAGTTATAGAAAACGTGAAATAGATTGATATAAGATACAATAAAACCATGCGCGGATCCAGAAAGTTTTGTCAGAGGGGGTCCAACTTTGACGTTTTTTTAGTTGATGTGGGGAGGGAGGATCCAAAATACCGACAACAGCGGCCCATCGTCGGCCAGTAAACGAAACACCATTAATTGACGTTTCGCTGGCGTGCCGGTGATGGCCCAATATTGAATACTAGCTTGGTGACTTTGTGATTTTTTTCAGGGGATCTGGACCAGTATTGCTAAGAAACCCTATATATTTGTGAATTTTCAGAGGGGGGGGGGGGGTCCGGACCTAATGTCCTCCCATCTGGATCTGCCCATGAATATAAGATACAGTACAATAAAACTATATATTTACATACCACTAATGAAAGTTAAATGTCTAGACACTGCAGGCAAGAGAAAGTAATTGTGAACTGTCAATTTTGCATGTTTCAGCAGAATTAAAGCTTTCACGATCTCAAGCGATATTTATAGTAATTTTTTACAAAAAGACATTTCTTTGCCACTTTAATTTTGATTGAAAAAATTATAACCAACTCTCAACGCACCAATTTCGAAAAAAAGATTAAATCCAGCTTGGGGACGAAAGCAATTAAGACAGCCATCATTCGTGGTGTAAGCACGATTTCCCATAATACATCGGAGAACAATAACCTCTGATTTCTACGCCTTTTGGCCTGTATTTCTATCTCATTTCCAATTTCCCTGAAGTTTAACCAAATCCCTCTAAATCCCTTGATGATTAAACTAATTCAATGACAAATTTTGGGTAATAAGAAGTTGTCATGCCTCTTTATGTCTTCGTCCAATTGGTACGTTTTTCAAGAATGCCAAGGCTGAAAAATGGCAACTTATTCCACATGACTTGTCTTGTGAGACTTTGTAGACTTCTAGAAGAAAATACCTTTTTTGATGTATTATTTTGTATATATTTTGCTTTTGTCCCTTGTAAAAGTTGCTGTTACCTCGGGGAAATCATCTGTCTCTTCTATTCAGCTGAAACTCCCCAGAACCGATGTTATAGATGTGCTCTCTTCTTTTCGCACCAAAAAGTTAATCCATCAATTTCATCGAAAGTATACAACTGTATAATTGCTCTGGCTTTGTTTAAAAATTAATTTGGTGCCATCGATTGCTGCATACGCGTATATGTAGACATAAAACACACAGGCGTAAGTACAGGTTTGTTTAAACTATTTTATAAGATGGTGTGCGACCTGTTTTTGTGGCATTTCCTAGTCATATACACTTCATTACTATCAATTCTTGTATACTGCTCAACAAAAGTTTAGCACGGATATATAAAAATTGGTTCTTATTTGAGCAAATGGCTTAAAGTTATAAAATATCTGCTGAAATAATAGTTTGATATTTGATAAAGTTGAGGACAACATTTGGTGTGTTTCAATTGGATGTCTACTGCGTCGTTCATTACTTTAAACAAGAGAGGGGTCAAAAACGTGTTTCAACTGCATTACTGGCAATACAAAATTGATACGGCATCGGTTCATAACGTCCTTTGTTTTCCAGCTTGGTCTAATCAGCCATTCTGAAAAAAATTAAGGTCGTCTCCATTGAGCATTTGAAGCAAAAGTTGAGTCTTGAAAACAACTAACGTCGTTGTTATAATGACGTTTACAAGTCAAAAACAGAACTGTTTTCGTTGTGTAGGCATGCTTAATTTAAAGGATTTTCGTGTTTAAGAGGATGCCAAAAGAGAGACAATTAAGGGTAAGACACGTTAATAAAATTTTGTCCCTGGGTATTTAATTCATAAAAAGTGACGTTAATCTTAAGTTGAGGCTAAAAGTAAACGGTAACGCTATCTCAAGCAGACGTTTTCAAGGGATCAACTAACAGAAATGTTCCTTGTGCGTGTGCCACTCTAGCATCAAAAAGATTACTTGACCGCTTGATCCAGTTCCCGAAAAGAGTCAAGAAATGGAAAATACCATTTTAACGTCATAATGGAATGGTAAAACGTGGCATAAACGGGTATCAAACTTTGACTTTTTTAACGTTTTTCATCACTAAGAGCCTTTTGCATTACATTAGAATCAAAAGTTTAAATTTCCGATGTAGACTTGTATCCTTTAAATGCCCTTTGCCTCAAAGTAAACGTCAATCCACTGACGCCTAATCAGATTACCTTGTGTCTGGCGGACACGAAAAAACGTAAATTTTAAGATCCCCATACATGTTGATTACATCAAATAAAATGTTTCATGTTTATTCAAAGTGGGGCATCATATTAAAATCCGTGCTAAACTTTAGTTGAATAGTATATATATCCGTTTCGTTTATAATAATGGTATATATATGCAATATTAGAACCATGGTACAGACACAATTATAGCATCGTTCTGAACACGATTGAGCATTGAATTATATAATTATATAATGAGTCACTTTGTCAAAACTGTAGTAAAGGAGAATTACTCAAAAAGCTCTTGCTTTCGTTCTAACCCTAATGTTTGTATGAATATGTTTAAAACAAGGTCTTACTTATATTCATGCTAATGTAAGATACGAAGTATTCAAATTTGTGCGTATTTCTTTGCGCAACAGCCTCTGATAAACGCCCATGCTGATGTATTTAGGGAAATTATTGGTCTACATGTATATTGTTATGAACCATTGTCTACATCTATATCCTGTGTACTGGTAGGTCTACGCACATGCCTTTGCTGCTCGCAGATGCGTTTAGTACCGGAATTTCATGCACTGGCCAATAATTGAGAACAGTAAAACTTGTCTTAAGCGGTCACTCAAAAAGAACACAAAAATGGTTTTCAAGACCGATTATCGCTTAATGTAGGTCAAAAGTATTGCAGAATGCTCCAAGGGGAGCATTCTGCAATACTTTCGACCTTCATTAAGCTACCATTTTCCATTAAGACCTTTGTTTTGTATATTTTTGAGTAACTGCTTAAGACAGGTGTTACTGTATACACAAAGTTGATGGGCGTATTCATAAGCCATCAATATTCTCTACAGTGAGGTAGCGGAATGAGAAAGCTACGACACTGCCAGAATGTGCATGACAATCCTGAGAAAAACTGTTTATACATGTACCTCCAGTGAACAACTAAGAAACTGAACAGCTAACACATTTAGCACACCGATCTGTGAGGAGCGCGACGGTTCGGAATGCTTGAATTGAGGTCGAAGGATCGCTGGTTCGAGACTCGTCTGATGTACAGCATTTCGTCCTTAAGCTAGACACTTTATCCTTTGCTTAGTCCTGGTTCACCCCAAGGAAGACAGGAAATCGTCATGACTGAAAAATCGTTGACTGGGACGGAAAACATCAATACAAACAAACAAACACAAAGATCTACGCCTTAGATTTTCGTTGTCTAGCAAGCATCTCAATGTCCAAGCCTCTAGTGTCAGTCAGTAGCACCAAATGTCGCTTTCACCGTCCCGTGGCACATCGACCAGAGAGCCATTTCAATCTAGACTGCTTCTGTGCGTTATGGAGCATATTTCTGTAGCAAATGATTAAGGGTGACAATCTGCAGAACTGTTGTTTGTCTGCAACTTGGTTCCTGTGCATTGGAATGAAGCCATTTTTCCATCCTCACGAAGAGTGGTAATTATAATTGACTAAGGGTGCAACCTGTATGGTAGCACCAGCTAACTGGTGTAGCATGAGATAGCCATCTCAGTGAAAATTACCTGTATGTAATGTCCCATGGTGTCACAGCTCTAAAATGACCCACCCACCTCATCGCCATCTCCGCAAACGGAGATGGTGATGAGGTGGGTGTGTCATTTAATAGCTCATCACTTTCGTTAGAAACAGCTTTCACACGACTTCTGCACTTTCAGTCAGTAGACGACAACACACTTTAGTTAAGTGCCAATCAACAGCTATGGTCATGTCGGGACGGTCAGTTCACCTAACCACACTTTGGTATGGTAAAACTGGTCGAACGACTACAATACTGTGCCATATTCCTCTCTCACACGTCTACCATGATGAAGATTGACTCACCAATGAGGATGAACAAAAGCGAATTGAAAGCTGTGACCAGTAGACATTTTAAATTGCTAGTAATCAGTAGCATACAAGACGTGGATAAACATATTGTTTACCTCAGATTTGCAGTAGTTGGGACGCCACACAAGAGAACAAGCGATTATGATCAGGAAAAGCCACAGTGACAGACAGCAGACCAACACTTGCCACCATGAGGTATAGGTACAGACCACGGACAGCACCAAGACACCAAGAACACAATTTAAGCAACCAACTCCTTCTTTCCAAGCAAGATGATTGCAAACCTAGAAAGGACACTAAATGCTACACCAGAAAACAAGGACACGCCACAGAAAATGGGAGCAGAATTTACAATTTGGTCTGCTGAAATTGCAGATGCCTGTGTTGCTAACTGTACTTTGTCTCTTCAAAGTTTGCAATAAAATATATTGTTATATGACTGGAAAAATCCTGTCTCCTGATTGGCCCAATTAGTCTTTATAAAACTCTACGTCTACCTTGAAACTGGTCTAAACCGGTCCGCAAGTTAATATTGCATGAAAACCAGCTTGAACTAGTTTTCAGAAGTTATTATTTTTGACACTTCTGCAATATTACCCTCTAGAGAGCTAACAATAGCATGATGAGTGTGAAACTAGCATGTGCTGCATGAAATTGACATGATTTGCTGTTTGACCTCCCAACAGGTAAATTAAAGACTTTCATGATTTCTTACAACAGTTTTGTTTTGTTTTGTATGCTTATTTATCTTTGTTTGAATAAACAAATTGTAAAAACAGTTTTATGATAATATTTTATATTCCTCATTAAGAGAATTAATATACATTTGAAAATGCAAAATACTACATTATAATATTTTAATAACAGTTGCCAAAACTTGTGAGGAAACTCCTCAGATGTCTTTAACAACAAAAGTGAAAGTAGCAAAACTTTCATTCTTAAATGAAAAGTCATATAACAAAACAGTTATTGACTTCAATTTCGGTAGGCATAAGGATTTATCGACCCTTAAAAGTGATATTCACCTCAGCCTAGCGGCCTCAGTGAATTATCACTTTCGGGTAGATAAATCCTTATGTCTACCTCATTGAAGTCAATAATTGTATAATAAATTGTTATTGAAAATAGTCTATAAAATTTTTTGTAACTATAATATGCAAAGAAAACTAGGTGAAATGGATTATCCGATCTGGCGATTGTAGAATTTGCGACTTGTAAAAACTGGCTGAGTCTCCGCATCCGTGCTGTCTCGCCTTTGGCACTCCCATATTATGTGCTCCGGTGAATATTTAGCTAGATACTAGAAATCTAGCACTGCTGTATAACAATCACAAAAATATTGACGCCAAAATTGCACCCATATCATGGTTCATGACACATTCCAATAGCTTCTACTATAAATCTAGAAGCTTGTTTCTGTATATATACGACTAGTACCATATGCGTATATATCTAGCTTTCTGAAGGTACGTGACTGTGTTTGTGTTTTCCCTGTCGTGTGAAAGTTTTATTTCTGTCCGTCACGTTCTGTCCCTAGACACTCCAAGACAGCTTTTCAATGCCTGGAAAATGCTAAGAACTTGTCTTCGCCGTATCGACCGGACTACGTCTTTTAGCTGTTGTCCAATGAAACACATTGTCTAAGAATGCCTGTTCGATGTGTTCGACTAACGAATTTTATTAGACCAAATTGAGTACGCGCTAGATATGCAAATTTCTGTTTCCGATATAATAACATTTATTGCGAATTGAGGTCCCTTCTCTGTCTGTTTGATGACATACAGTTTAGCCTGTAAGACGATGCTTTTATCGAATACTTGTATGCCTGTTGAAACATAATGAAACCAGTTTCGTGAAGAACCTGTCAATCTTGTCCTGTATAACTTTTTACAAGCTGCACGTTTAACCAAGTTCTACCTAGGATACTATAAATTCGACATTTGTAAACGGTGTAGGCGCATCAGAGTTTGCACTGTATGGTATCATTAATGTCATAGCTGCGAACCAAAACAGTTTGAAAATGCGATCTGTGTCCCCTTATGATAATTTTTAGACCATTCCAAAATGATAAAAAATATGAAATGGAAGGTTTTAATGTGTTAATAGGTTAATACGGTATTGAATTTACTTCACGAGTCCATGAGATGTAGCAACCGTCGAGGTGGAATGACAAAAAGTGTATTACCGTAATCAGACCGCTCTTTTAGGAACAGCATGCTTTCGGTTGGCATTGAATGCTTAGTTCTTTACGTTTTAATATTAGCCGCGTAAATACGAATACACTTTTGATGTTTTGTCGTTTGTTTTCGTATGTCTACAAGTGGTTTCCAGGCCAGTTACATGATATTTAACCATTAATCCATATACTTTAGGCTTATTAACACTAACGTCATGGTGACTGCCTATCCGACTGTCTTTCTGATGTTTTTTTTTTTTTTTGCAAGATGTTCAAAATTGGTGGCGAAAGTAGTGGCAAATAAAAGATAACCGTTTCTTTAATGCAATAAGATGTGCACTGTGTGGCAGCTTATCGATTGAGAAGAAATGCTCTTTGCATATAATTCTAGGTCATTTTGTTTTATAAAAGCTTAGACATATCAAAGACAGTATTTAAACTATGACATATGCCCAATTTGTTAAATTCTTCCACTGTTTCAAGGCTCTACCTAGGTACACCTTTTGTTGCCTTGTCTGGCCTCGAGGTTATAAAACTTGAGTTCATTCTCAAACTCAAAATAAAGCGCAATGATTGGCTGCTTGCCTGCAAGCAGCCAATGATTGCCCTTTATTTTGAGTTCGAGACTGTTCTCAAGTTTTATAACCTCGAGGCCTGGTCTAAATATTTTTGTAACCACACGTGCTCCACGCGTTTGATTGACTTATACTCACTTCAAAGAACTGAGTCTGTGTTAGGCACCCAAATTATTTTGTTGTTTATACTATGTATTGTTTCACATGTTTAAATTTAGACTTACCCAAGGGTTTCTCGGACAGTCTTATGATTAATGCAGTCGTGTGTGACTCACATTCGCAAATGGCAACTTCTACCATTCGTGTGACCCATTGCGTTTCTTGAATGAAGAGTAACGTAATGGGCAACACTTGGATTACCGAGGATGTCAGAGTGACTTAGTGGGTTACAATTGGGTTACCGAGGATGGAATAGTAATATCATGGATCACACTTGGGTTACCAAGGATGGAAAAGTGATGTAGTGGGTCACACTTGGGGTAATGAGGATGGGGTTCTAATAATATTAGTACAATTCGGGTTTGCATCATAGTTCCTAACGGATATTGTCATTTTCAGCACATTCTCTTTTTCAGCCCATTCTTTAGGAGAGGAAATCTGGTAGCTACTCAAAATACAGTCTAGCTACTGATGTTGAGAGCGTTTATTCAAATTCAAGTCACAGTCAGGGGGGATAGAACAGGGCCACGATAATCGAGATGAAACGAGTATATTGGCAGCCCCTTTGCATATATTGCCATTCTAGCGGTTAAAGTATATACAAGTCACGAAGAGGCCACGATTTTATTTGTCGTTTTCCCACAAAGATTGCCAATTGAATTGACTTTCCTGTATAAAATATTAATACAATCGCATGTAAAGGAAAATAGCGCTACTCATTTCCATTGCTAATGTGTAGACTGAATCGCAATTGCAAATTTTGCATAATAACAAACTATGAGGTTATACATGGTCTTTTCAGTTATAAATAAGCTGGTGAAGGGAATGCTTCTCGAATCTCTCTGTGTTAATACTGGAATTTGTTAAAATATGTGTGAAAAGTAAAAACAAAAAAGAATAAAATCCGCTTGGTGATAAAAGAGTCCTTGAAGTTCGCCTTAAGCCATTGTTGTTGTTTCGCATATGCATTGGCGAAAAGGCTTGTTTTTAATCCACGCAGGTAACGAAGACCATGATCAGCGATGCACGCACGTGCAGCGCTGATCATCGTCTTCGTAGAACGCGTGTACCCCGAAAAGATATTTTCAAACGACGCGGATGAAATAAATAATTATTGTGTAATGGAATACATGACCGCCTTAAACCAGGAAAAGTTTTACACATAATGTTCGATTCCGTCACATGGTGTTCTGTCGTGGTTGTGTGCTCATGCTCATTGTATCACGTGATATAGCGACCAATTATGATAATTATAAGTTGAATGGTACATGTTTGAGCGATTGGTGTATGATCATCAATGTCATGTACAACGGTTTCCATGGTAATGGGTGAAACACAGTGTCTGGTAAGTTTCTTCGAGTATTTGAAAAACAGGTCCTAAACTCCCCGGAAGTGCTGAAATACGATATGACGTTAAATAAAAAGTTTGGGCCAGAGCATGGAATTTTGGTATCTTCGTTTATGGCCATATAAGGTCTGAGAATTCATCTACATACATTCTTTGTCTATGCAGGCAGCAAATGTGTGGACTCGCCTGAACATTTACTGCTCGACCCAAATCTGGCACTACCCCATATAGATAATTCAAACGATATCATATGACACAATTCTTTAAATCTAACATCACATCTTGACAATTGTTTCAAATAATTAAATTGGCTGAAGAAAAAGTTGTATGAGCTGTGTTCCTTCTACAGGTTCCCAAAGTATACAATAATGACATCAAGGGTATGTTGAATAAAAATAATGCAGTTGTGGTAATAAAATGAGAAAAAAGTGTCCATTTTCTCGACGAATCCCGCAGTTACAAACTTTAAAGCGTTGCTCAATTAACACGCGATTCATTAATAAAATCTTCAAAAATAAAAATAATTCCAATAACTGCTATAAATTATACCTAAATTATCTCTGTGAATGTATGATGGCATAGTTTCACCTATGATTGTTTCTGCTTATATAATCCTCTGCATGCATGTGAAAGAGGCTTTTACGCAACATTGCAGTATTACATTGTGACTAATCTAACAATCAAATCGCGGTATGTTGACCGCAAATGAATGCGTTGAAAATTTCAGTTTGTCTTTAAATGTAATAATTTGAGGCTTTCCGCAAATAATCAATGTGCGGTTGTGTTTGCGTTTAAATGCACGGAAACTATCAAAACACAAAGACAAATAGGAAATGTTTCCTAATATACATGTACTGGTGATTGTGTGTTAACATACACTATTAAAATTTGTTTTGCTGCAATCTTTATGAAGCATCCATAAACGTGTATTTTTAACCTGAATGCTTAAAGGTCGATTTTTGAGTATGAACTAATCTAACAGGTCCTTTGCTTTAACATTGGCTAGTCCAATATTTCCTACCAAAATCGCTTGACGAACTTTTTAAGACTTATATCTCTACCCGCATTCGCGGTTCCAAAGTCTGAAAGGAGGTAAAACACAAAGCCGTGAATGCGTAGTATATTTGCTGTGAGGACTGACAAGGGCGACGGTTTAATGTTGTGACTTGATTTGACACGCTTCATGGATTTCACCTGTTGCTATAATACTCAAGGAAGTATACTTGTTATCTGAAGTCATGTGTTAATGTATACTGAACGGTAAAAGAAAGTCCGCATTTTCCATTTTCGATCATATCTAGCAAGTAGAAGGTTATCAAATAGGTTGTACATGAAAAATATTTGGTGATATAGCTTTCATGTAAATATACACATTTTGTCATATTGTCACAGGTACTTTAATACTGAGTGGCAGCTTGAGATGTTTTAAGAGGCAAACACAGCAGACATGATACTTGATAAATGTAACATTTAAATGTATTCCCGTATTTTGCAACAGTTTATGCTGTTGGTACACATCAGAATTGCCTCTATATATGTTCTTTTGTTATTTAAAGATATTTTTTCCACTATAACTTTTTCACAAACTTCTCAACTGCTTTTATTGTTTCAGTCACTATGACCCATGAATTAAAGTAACACGTTGAAATGTATAAGTTTTGGTTTACACCTGGATGATAATAGACTGCCAATGTGTTGTTATCCACAGCTTAGCTTGAGACGTTTCCTTGGCATAAAATGCAGATTTGGTACTTGCGTCGTTGTACTAATACATGTAAACAATACAGATATGTATACTCTATGGCTTTGTTACATACGTGCTGCCTTGTTTGTTTGAACTTTTGTAAAATACAGTAAAACCTGTGTAAAGTGGCCACTCAAAAATAGACAAAACAAAGATCTTAATGACAAATGGTAGCTTAATGAAGGTCGAAAGACCTGCATTAAGCGATAATTGGTCTTAAAAACCAATTTTCGGTCTTTTGAGAGTAGCCGTTTACACAACGTTTACTGTAGTTCTATCCATACATAGTGAAAACTATAATCAGCTTTCACTACATTGCCTATGTGGTAAGCCAGCCAAATGCGTTGTGATTGGTTACTGAACGAAAATCTGAATACTCATCCTAAAATACCCATCGTCATACCTTATAGAGGGGAACCTTGTAACGTGGTTAATTTATCACTTACATGTTTGCTTTCATAGAGCCATTCTTGAAACTTTTGATGCTGCAGTCATCATAGTGTGAATTTGATTAGAGTGTTACTCTGTGGTGATACTTTGCAATAGTGAGAAAGCCCCCATGAGAGTTAAAGTTTTGTGTTTTAACAGCAACATAATCTAGGGCGAAGATTTGGAACCAGTAAAATGCATTTAAGCTCCACCGGTGACTTAGGTTGCTGTCTGTTCTAAGGCGATGGTTCTGTTACTGTTGATTAATTGTTTATTGTTGCTCCTATTGTTTGTGGGGGTTCTATATATGGTCCTTATTTTGTTATTCAGTACTTTGTGTCCTTCTAGTTTTGCAATAATCTTGATGGGGAAGAGAGAATACTAGTTGCTTTACTTAATCTGTCTCCTGATATCTTGAGACAATCAGTGGTATGTGGTTCTTCCTCAACGTACTGTGTGTTGGTCTGCAGTGTGTAATTATGGTATTTTCTGATCATACTCACTTGCCCTTTTTAAGGCATTCGTGTAAGACTACTAACCATTATACAGTAGAACTTGTGTAAAACGGCAACTCAAAAATAGACAGAAAAAAAAAAACGCTTAATGACAACTGGTAGCTTAATGCAGGTCGAAAGTATTACAGAATGCTTCATTTGGGAGCATTCTGCAAAACGTTTGACCTGTATTAAGCGATAATTGGTTATGAAAACCATCTTTTTGCCTTTTTAAGAGTAGTCGTTTTACAAAAGGTTTGCTGTACTCGTATTCAGCAAACATGTTTATGTAAAAATTGTCCTTTGGACATCCAGCTTTTAAACACATAGCCAAAGTACAGAACGTTCATGTACACTGTCAATTTCATAAGCTGTAGGAGTGTAATACTGTATTGAGCTAGTTGTGAGAATTTTGGTAGGCCTACGCAAGTTGTCTTGGAAACAAACTTAAAATATATGGCGGCTCATTGGTCATAAAAATGCATTTGACTAAATAACCTTAGATGCTGCCTAAACTAATGAAATGTATATGTTGCCATTTATAAAAAATAAGGTTTGGTTTTCTTTTGAAAATTAACAGTGCTTTGGTTTTGTCTTCATACTGGTGCCATATGCAGGCTAATTTCTATATAAAGGGTCTTCCTTATCATATTTACTTTTTACCTGTATTTTTCTAGAAATTCACGGATGCACCAACATATATACTAGGCCAAAAAAGAAACGCCGCATATAAAACATACATTGTATATGGGGGGGTCTTTCACCAATCTCTCGCAAGCGATGTGTCACAATTTGAGCGCTGATTCTTGGATTATGAGTTCCTGGGGTTGTCCTTGCTATCATTGTCACTGAACGAAATTGATTCATCAGTTTAAACTTACGTTTTAAACGATCTTAACGTCTCGTCTTTAGGCGATGACGTCATGAATGCGCACGGTCTGAAATTGTTCAAATTTGTCAGAAACGTTTTCTACGCCTATTAATCATCCTTACATGGCATCGAAATTGTTGGGCTACCACCGATAGCGTCACGTTAGCTTGTAATATTCTTATCGCCTTTTCGCGTTCAACATGTGTCCGTTTTGGCATCGTAAATTAGCAATGTGTAACTTTTAATTTTAAATTTTTGAAATGTTTTCAAGCAAATTGGATATTAGACTAGTGATTTCAGTAGTTATTACATGTGTAAATCTAAATAAAATGAATGTGCACGTGAAAAACTTAAAAATAAAAAGACAGCCAGTACACTGGTTTGGGTTGACTGAGCACAATAAAACAATGGGAATAATGTGTGGCAGGAATAGTAGCGAAACATAGATTGCAGATGAAATTTTGTAACTCTCATTTAACGCTTAATATTTTTAATCTTTATATGCGGCGTTTCTTTTTTGGCCTAGTATATTATACCAACCAAAGAAAAGACTGATTTATCAATACTCTTGTCATATTTATAAAAATGAAATGATTATATTTGTCTACATGTTCAGTGAAACAAACATCACTATTACACTGGTATGTATAACGCATTTTAAATGTATTTTGAAACTAAAATATTATTGAACCTTACCCTGAGATCAAAATGGGTTTGAGATGAACTTAGTCGTCAGTCACATAAACCTTTAAGAGATATATTTGCAGAGCCATTGCAGATAATACTTGTCTTTCTAAAGTTTACTTTCTTACACATGAAACCATACTTTCTAGAGAATTTTTGTCAATTTCGCCAAAAGCATCGATTCTACAGTATCACTTGTGGTTTACCATGCATCTACAGTATACAATAAAGTCTGTTGTCGTACTCAAACGAGTATGCTCACAGATGTTGAACAAGCTAATTAAGTGATAAGATCTTTATATTAGACTCTATGAAGAGAAGTATCATTGCTAAATGAAACTGTCATATTTACCTGGTGTTTTGATGGATGCCTTATCATCGAATTTCATAACTTAAAGATTGTCAAGTTTAAGATGTAGACCTTGCAAAGCCAGTTTGAAATATCTCTGGAACTTGGTTACGTGCAGCTTAAACTCTTAAGATAATTATTTTTGTGCAATACAATACAATACAATACAATACAATTATTTTATTGTTTCATCTCATTTCATATGAGACATTCACAAAATACTTTCATAAACATGTTCAACATAAACACAAAGAATGATATATCATTTAGCATAATGTTAAACAAGAGAAGTATCTGAAAAAAGAGAATATCTATTCTCCTATGCAGAACGGGCTGTATATGCTGAATGCAGAAATTTTGCTACTTGAGATATAGCAAAATTTTGCAAGTAGATGCTACAATTTTGCAAAGATAGATTGCTTGTAAATTTAGAAAATATATGTGTGCTCCAGCTACAGTAATTAAACCTTTCGTACTTTTTAACTTTTTTATGTTTAAGTGGTACAATGGATAAAAAAGGAGCAGATTTGCTTTTCTCGTCTTCTTGGTGTCTTGTGGCTGCTATCGTTCTTTGACTCTTCCACCCCTTCCCAGTGTGTGGGTTGGTCTGCAGTGTGTGAATGTGGTTTTCCTGGTCATATTCACTTACTTTATACATACTTAATTAAAATGTTTTGCACGTTATACCATAGTTGATATGCGACCAGAAAGTTTTGTTGGGTATAATAAGTTTGCAATCATCCAGCTGGGATGAATGAGTGGCTTACTTTGTGCTTACAGCTACTTTTATGAAACCAGTTCCTCTTGCAATCAAAGATAGGATACAGATTGCACATATACTTTATCTATATAGGAGACATTCTATGGAAACGCGTGACTACTAAACGAAAATTACATTGCTGATTTTATCGTGTTTTGTCTTTAATTGCCAAACACGATCTTCAAAATAACTTCGAAGCAAAACTGTTTGCATGTTAATGAAGGTGACATATGTTGTTTGAGTTTAAATTTAAAGATGTTTTCTTTGTAATTGAACGAGGAAAAACTGTACATGAAAGAGAAAAGAAGAAGGCAAAGATCAGGAATCGATACAACCAAGCACCACACCTGACCCGAGGCACCATATGGACAAGTGCTTGACCCGTATAGACATTTCTCTGTTTGGTGTCTGATTCAATTCGCGTATTAATAAATATTATCAAAGTTGTGAAAGAGCAGTGTTTAACATTGATAAACTGCAAATCTAAATTCCTTGTAACAAATCTACCATAGTTTACTCTTTAATTTCCCTGCAGTGTGTCAGGCCCTTGACTCAATGACGAACGTAGCCTAAAAAGGATGATACTAATGGTCTGTTGACTGATGCGTTGCCTTAGCCCGCCACTATTCAACTAGTGTTTTCTTAAGCTCTTATTGTATGTGGGTATTTCTCTTTGTTTTCTTAATTTAATGAAGGTGATTTAGTTTGATTTGATTATTACTCTTTGGTGAGACATTTGCTATCCTAGAAAGCCTATCTAAGCAATGTGTAACTCTATGGTTTAGAGGTACAAGGATCAAATTAAGCACTTGCTAACTTGCTAATTGCTGGTACTGGTATTTTTTTTTCCAGAAGTCAAGCAGAAATTAGCAAAATCACTCTCATATTATATGCTTGCTGATTGAGATCCACACTGTTTGCAAGGTAACTGAAATGTGGGTTTAGAAATGTGATACTATCATAAATATTCTTTACACACAATCATGCTAATCAAATGTGTTCAATTTACTACTTAGCGATATAACTGGAAAATAATTTCATAATCAAATTTAAATTTAATTATGAGCTATTTCTAGCAAGTGGTTATTTTTATCAAATTTGATCCCCAAGATATATCAAGAAACCCGGTGGTTTATTCTACTGTCCTTTCAAAGAGATGATTTTGTTGCTGTTCTTTGTTGATTTTTGCTTCAATTGTGTTTTGGGAACTCGTGTTAGAAATCTCGGAACTGTGTCACTGAATTCATGCTTGTGCGTCTGTTGTTTTTTTTGTTGGTGCCATATATTGGACTGTGATTCTGTTATTTGTTTTAATTTCATTGTTTTCTGTATGTCTAATTTAATATGGGTGTTTTGTGTTGGGTCCCTGATATGTTGTGTAGTTCTAAATGTCTCTTCTAGCTTTTCAATCATCTTGCTGAGCTCAGAAGAGGAAATGAAGCTATCTGCTTTGCTTTTATTGTGTTTGATGTCGTGTGGCTGTCTGTCTTCTGTGTCACTTCCTATCAATTGATTTGGTTGATCGGCAATCTGTGATTGTGGCACCACTTGCCTTTATGTTATGTGTGTTTGCATTATTTTTCTGTTAATACTCATATATAGTACTTTTGCAAGACACGCCAACTTTTGCGGAGATTCAGTTTTATCTCTCCTCTTTTATTGCATTGATCCAGCACAGCATTACCAATGATATGCTACCTATGTCTGGTATGCGTTCTGTATCACACAGTCACAAGGAACAACTTTTTAAAATACTTTGTGGATTAAGACAATTTGAGTACACCCCACATGTTTTACTAATTTGTATCACTTTGTGCTAGTATTTTTCATCCATGTGCACATTTATGACCACATTGCTGGCATTTTGTGACCATATTTTCTTGTTGTTGATCGAGCTCGGTCATCAGATTGATACTGGGTTGTACATTATGACAGAATATTTCCTGTCTAACTTTCACATTTCTTTTGTCAAGGTCATTCCTGCAGTTTTGGATAAGTTGGTTAAGAACTAGTTCTGCCTACTTTGTATTTGGAATGCAGTCGATGTGTACATTAATTGCTATGAAATTATTTCATTGTTTCACAATGCTTGTTTATGATGAAACATTGGGTGACTTGAGACGTACCTGCATGGACTCGTCATTTTGTGTTTTAACATTAACAACGTAATCTATGTTTAGCATTAAGAGTGTATATACAAACCCTTGTCCTGCTGAACCTAGACATGTCATATCTAGAAAACAGGATAGAGCCAGATCAGTTGGCTTCCAACTGATCAGGATCTGGACTATTTTCCATTCAGCTCAGAATCCACTGTATGAAAATAGCATATGAATGTGCTTTATTAATTCATTAACCAGGACAAGGGCTATTATCACACTGGTCAATGTAAACGCACCGGTGGTTGCTACAACGAGCTGGTGGTTGCATTCTACAGCACCGGTGGTGGCGTAAAAGGTAAAAAAATCTATACCTGATGCCTTTATTATTTATTTATAAACTTGCATTTATTTTATTTGTGATGACACCTGGCGCACAGACCACCGGTAATATTGCAGTTTATGGCTCTGCCAAGCAATTGGTTATTTAATTCATGGTTTGGACTGCAAATCCAACAAAGTTCTGGAGTTTTGTCGTGACAGGTGTTTTTTCTAGTGTAACTGCCTAAATTGAGTGAAATCTGCACGTCTAAGCGCAGCTGTTGTCACATTCCCGTGAAATAACATCCAAAAAACGATTACTACTTTGGGTTTTTTTCTTGGTAAACTAGCAAATGTTTTATTGAGGAATTTTTATTACAACGCACTGGTAGCAGTTTTTGACGCATTGATACAACGCACTGATGGTTGCACAGAATTCCTGTGGTTGCTGGTGCAGCCTCACCACAGCATTCACTGTTCTTATAAACGGTACATAAATCGTTATTTGAGCCAGCACATGATATTTCAGTACCAGGATGAAGACTCAGGTGAGCCTATGCAAATGTACAGACTCGCCAGAGCGTTCTCTGCGTAGAAAAAATAGAGAGTAGTAATCGTTTTTGGATGTTATTTCATGGGACTATGATAACATAGCTGCAGCTGTGCTTAGACATGCAGAATTTCCTGAAGTTAGGCAGTCACAATAGAAAAAGCACCTGTCACTGTCAAACTCCACAACTGTGTCAAATTTATCGGTCAAACCGTGAATTAAAACGTCAATTGCATGGCAGAGCCATAAACTGCAATGTTTCTGACGGTTTGTGCGCATTGGGTCATCAAAAGTAAAATAAAAGCAAGTTATAAAGAAATCATACAGTCAATAGGCATAGATTTTGTGGTTTTTGTACACTGATGAAAACTCAAGCGTGACTCTGCAAATGTGTAGCCTCACCAGAGATGCTCCAGAGCTAGCCCTGTTCGCACTTTGAGAGTGTCTCCGCCTATTTTTCAGATTGGCCCCAAAACTTTTAATTTAATGAGATTAGATTGTTTGTCCGTTATGATACATTACAATAGTTACTAAGCCTCCATGCGAGCTAAAAAAAATTGTGCTTCAACAACAGCAGATTCTAGGGCGAAGATTTGGTACCAGTAAAATGCAATTTTAGCACCCCAGAGGAAAAGGTTGCTCTCTGTTCTAAGGCGGTGATTTTGTTGTTGTTGATTGTTACTCCCATTACAGGATTTTGTAATTGTTCTATATTTTGTTACTTTATGTCCATTCTTGCTTTACAATCATCTTGATGGGGAAGAGAGAGAGCTGGCTGCTTTGCTGAGTTTGTCTTCCTGGTGTATCGTGATTGTTGTGTGGCTATTCCTCTCAGTGCCATGGGTTTGTTTGCAGTTTGTGATTGTGATACTCACTATTTTTGGGTGTCATTCATGCGAACAGCGATGGCTTTGGCTACATTTGCTTGGACTAGTCTGAGCCATCGTCACAGTTTAAAATTTTCATGTGGTGACTCAAATGGCGATTGAATGTCATTTTGTGCGAGCAGCGAAGGGTCTGGCGAGTCTGCACATTTGCAAAGGCTTACCTTAGCATTTGTCACTGTTCAAAATCTCTTGTGCTGCCTTAAATGGCGATTTGTGTGCTATTCACGCCAGCAGCGAATACTCTGGTGAGTCTGCACATTTGCGCAGGCAGTCACTGGACAATGTAATAAATATCAAGATCTCTTGTGCTGGCAGCAAAGGCTCTTGGGAGTATGCACGTTTGCACAGGATCGCCTGAGCCTTCTATACAGTATCGAAATATCATGTGCTAGTTGAAATGGCAATTTTTGCAACGTTTATGTGAACAGCGAATGATGTGGTGAGTCTGCACCAGCAACCACAGGAATTCTGTGCAACCATCAGTGCGTTGTATCAATGCGTCAAAAAATGCTCCCAGTGCGTTGTAATAAAAATTCCTCAATAAAACACTTGCTAGAAAACCAAGAAAAACAAGATAAAGTAGTAATCGTTTTTTGGATGTTATTTCATGGGAATATGACAACAGCTGCGCCTAGACATGCAGATTTCACTCAATTTAGGCAGTTACACTAGAAAAAACACCTGTCATGGCAAAACTCCAGAACTGTGTTGGATTTGCCGTTCAAACCAAGAATTAAATCACCAATTGCTTGGCAGCGCCATAAAATGTAATCTTACCGACGGTCTGTGCGCCTGGTGTCATCACAAATAAAATAAATGCAAGCTTATAAATAAATCATAAAGTCAACAGGTATAGATTTTGTTTACCTTTTCCGCCATTTTACGCCACCACCAGTGCCGAAATAAGCCACCACCAGTTCGTTGTAGCAACCACCGGTGCTTTTACATTGACCAGTGTGATTATAGTGGTTGAGGCCTAATTATGCATTCTGGGACGACTAATTTACTATTGTTGTTGGTTTTTCTACATCCCCAACAGTTTTGTGTTTTATCGTGTTGGAGCCTTATATGTTGGCGCTCCGTATCTGTACTACGGTTTGCTATCATCTCACAAAAAGAGATAACTGGTTTATAATATTACCATATATAAGTAGTCCACGAGTGAACAGAACTTTTATGCGTAAACTTGTAAAAAATTCTTACCAAACAATTTTAACATATTTTTTGGGTGCTCAAAAGAACCGTCTCAATGAGACGGTTCTTTTGAGTACACACAACGTATGTTTTGGTTGAAAAATAAGAAAAATAAATTTTCGTTACGCACTCTTGTAACTAAAGCACTTTGATAATTTTGTTCCCTGGGTTATGTAACTACATACTCGTGCTACATTCGAGTCTTAATCGTACCAACTCATCCCCAGGCACGGTTGGAGCTCAATACTCGTACCAGTCAACCCGTGTATAACCGAGTATACCGTATTGGAACCGTGTGCCCAACCGTGTTCTGTGTCAGACAGGCTTAAATATATGCTCCTTGCTCTGTGTAGCGCGGCACATGTACTTTCTGTGTCTTTAAAGCTATGTGATAATCTCGCTTGAAAAGACAGAGTTAGTTTTAGCTTTGTTCTTGTATTTGCTTAAATATTTTCACTAAGCTTTCATTGTTTCATGATAACACGAGACCCAACACTATTTGTTGACGTCACTTTGGTACTGCAATGACGTCACTCAACGACAATGTGCCTGACTTCCAATCCAACCTAAGTGCAGACCAGCTAAGATATCTAGGGCGAGATAAGAAGATAAACCCAGATAATATTGATTAGCTGGTGCGCAAAAAATGAAAGCACTGGTGAAAATCGCTGACCCCCTTTAATAAAACATCGCTCACCTTTTCGACCATGGAAATCAAATTTTAGGACATCCTTATAAAATAGGTTTTGGATATAAAACTATAGCCTCTGTTGCTGCAGACTGTTATAATAGTAGACGGCAAAACTGTACAGCTAACAGCTGGAAATTTTCATCATTCTAATATTTCATTTTCGTTTATCTTTTATCCAATGAAACCTTTTGAAAGCTGGTGTCAATTTCTCAAAAGGAAGACCTGGGGCGAAATTGTATTGAACGCCTCTTCTTATCATCTTCATAATGAAACGTTAATTTCCCGAATGACATTTTCACACTTTACTCATCTTGCGCATCGACAGTGGGGAGATTCTTAAACGGTTTTGCAAGGTTTTAAATTCTTGATAGCCAAAATGCAAAACTCGATGCTTAATCACAATGGTAAATCTCGGACAACTTATCCAAAATATGGCTGCCTGTTACTCATAAAAATACCTACTACTCATCATTATACAAATTATTATGAGCTACTCACCGTTATACAAATATTAATATTGGCTATTCACCATTATACAAATTAATATGAGGTATTCATTATTATACAAGCAAGTAAAAATCTCTTTATTCTCTTAAAGGCATTTAGACAACACGACGATATACATAAAACAAAGCAGCAAAACGCGGTAGGCATACGATACAAAATAGTTTAATAGGCCATTTAAACGAGCATCTGACTAGGCAGAAAGATGTAGGAATGAAGAATGGAAAAAGATGTGACAAGATAAATGAATATAGCATCACATTTAAATAAACATATTCTTTAGGGATTTATCTTAACTATAAGAATACAATATCTTTGGGAGCAAGATAGATAGAGCAAGATAGATAGCTATGTATGTATGTATGTATGTATGTATGTATGTATGTATGTATGTATGTATGTATGTATGTATGTATGTGTGTGTGTGTGTATGTATGTATGCATGCATGTTTGTATGTATGTATGTATGTATGTATGTATGTATGTATGTATGTATGTATGTATGTATGTATGTATGGATCAATAGCTATGACTAGTCATTATTATACAAAATCATATGATCTATTCACCATTATACAAATTCATGTACTACTCACCATTATACAAATTAATATGATGTACTAATCATTATACAAATTAATATGAACAACTAACCATTACACAAATAAATATGAGGTACTCACCATTATACAAATTAATATGAACTACTCACCATTACAAAAATTACTAAGAGGTACTCACCATTATACAATTTAATATAAGGTACATACCATTATATAAATTAATTTGACTACTGATCATACTGATCATTATACAAATTGATATGATGTACTCACCATTTTACAAATCAATATGAACTACTCACCATTATATAAAGAAATATCTACTACTCACCATAACACAAATTACTAAGATGTGCTCACCATTATACAATTTGATATAAGGTACATACCATTATATAAATTAAAATAACCTACTCACCATTATACAAATTAATATAAACTACTCATCATTATGCAAATTAATATGAACTTCTCACCATTATACAAATTAATACGAACTACTCATCATTATGCAAATGAAAATGATGTTCTCACCATTATATAAATTAATATGAACTACTAATCATTTTACAGATTAATATAAAGTACTCACCATTATACAACCTTGTATGAGCTACTCACAATTAAAAATTAATATGAATAAATTACCTATACACAAATAAATAGCTACATCTTTATACAATTAAATATAAAAAAAAATAACTCTTTTGGTTCTCAAGTGGAGCTTGTTTAACAAGAATATATTTTAAATTCGCTGTTAACCATCGACGCTTATGTGAACGTAAGCGAAAAATGGCATTTTATATTTTTGTTTGTGCAAAACGGAAAGTATATGAAAACAGCAAGTGAGTATGATCAGGAAATACCACAATCACAAACTGCAGACAAATCCATGACACCGTGAGGTAGATTGACATAGCACTGACTGTCACACGACATCAGGAAGACAGTAAAAGTAAAGCAACCAGCTCTCTCTTCCCCATCAAGATGATTGCAAAACTAGACTGATACAAAGTACTGAATAACAAATCAATGCCCAAACACAGAATGCCCACAAACAATTGAAGCAACAATAACCAATAAATCAACAGCTTAAGAACGGACAACAGCCTAAACCACTGGGGTGGGGGGGGGGGTTAAATGCTTATCGGATAAGACAATTCTCGTTAACTTGAAGTCCATGGGATCAGGTCCCGAGGTTTATTCTTTTTATTATGAGCATCCTGATCAGTTGTTTTCATTTTAACTTATATTAGCATGATACGAGTTGCACTCTTTATTCTGAATTTAGTTTTTGAGCCGTTTAAATTTCATGCTCAGTTGAGTCGAGCATTAAAATAGTTTTAGAACCTCTATGCCAGATCTATTACCTCGCATTTTTGGTAGCTCGAATCAAAAGGAATTGGATTGTAAAGAAAGTAATTACTTAATATTTACGTTTTTACTGATATAGTGTGGCTACTTGAAAAGACCATCTTGGTTTAAACAGAGAATATCCATGTTTATCCATGTTGAGTTCAACATAAGCGGGTTGTTCGAGGTATCATATTTCGAGCTATTGGAAGTCGACTGTATAGGGACATTTCTGTATCAGTTACCTCTTATATTGTCGCACGTTGCCTGATAAACGTTGTCTTCTCACGGCATATGCCTTTATCAGGTCATGATGACGTTGCACTTTTTGAATGACGTCGCCAATGACGCTGAATCGACACTAAAATCGAAAAGTACGTCATAATCGCTAGTTTGAAGAGAGTAACATTAGGTAAACTGATAAATAGAATTCCAAGTTCGCATCTTTTGATATCAAGTTTACCAGGCTCGGCTTTGAGAACGCATGTTGAATCGCTCGGCAAGCCTCGCGATGTCAACAAGCGTTCCCAAAGCCTTGCCTGGTAAATTGATATCAAAAGACACTCACCTAGTATTCTCTATGTATATCATTGCACAGAATTAACTTAAACAACATTAATTCCAAAGTCCCACTAATCAATAAAGCGATTTAGCAATAACCAGTCACCAATAACAAGCAGGCAAGTAACAAGCCATTGTATTTTACCTCCGGCAGCCTCGGCATCCTAGTATGTCGTGTAATTGACACCATTACGCCATTTAGACTGGTGTCACAGCCATAATTTGCCCTCTGTAAAAATATAAACAGTCTCAATTGTAGCAGGCCACTTAAGCTTCAAATGAAGTAGAAAACCCATTCAATCTGAAGGTATCGTGCCGCGATAGAATAAAAGCGGATTATAGCCGTGGACAATTGGCTTAGAGGCCACTTCCTGCACATGACGACAACGCCAATTGAAGTCAGATCCAGTCAAGACAGGTAGCGACGAGATACGCCGATATGACAATGGAAAACAGGGGAAACTGTAGGCAGTATTTTCATCATGCCGACCAGAATCATCGCTGCTGCCATCATCTGCCAGCAAATGCAAACGTTAAAAGTTCCGATCCATTTTGTAGTCGAATATGCCATTCATTAGTACACATGCAATAATATGTGTTTTGCTTGCCCTGGCTGAACGGTGGCAGTTCTAACATTTGAGTATTTAATTGCTTTTATCAGAGGTGGGTATTCGGACGCAATATGGTGTGATTTGACTTTTTGAGAAAAAATATCATGTTTGAATTTCTATCTAAATGTAAAGAAGAAGGTTGTTGTTGTGTTTGTGTTTAACGGGGCCACGGCTTAAAGTCTCCTCATCCGACAGACTAGTGAAGCCGGGAATCGAACCTGCGACCCTGGTTTATAAGGCAAGCAGTTTATCCATTACACCTCAGCGGCTCCTAAAGAAGAAGGTAAATATCAAGAGTCGATACAATTATGTATCACTCCTGACCCGGGACACCTCCCCGTATTGGAAAGTAACAAAAACACAAGGAAACAACACACACAAGAGAGCCAAGAGCCAGTCCTTTCCCAGCAGGTGATCAAAAGAATGTAAGGAACAGACAAGACAGTATGCTAAAGACAAACATTAGATATAAATAACAAAAAGATCCACAAAAGAATTATCGCATTGGAACGGGCAGTAAAACAATTCACTAAAAGGATTTGAACATACATGTATTTAACAGCACCAACCTCAGCAAAATATCAATTTTAATCAGACCATTGTGTAAATAGTGGAAAAACAAACAAAAGCAAACAAATGAGTATATTCAAATTCACTTTTTCATCGGTTCAATGTTTCAAGTTCACCCTTTAACACTTTGTGCGCAATAGTTTTTTCCTCTTCTTATTGCTGGTTCAACCAGGGAAGACATGAAATCGTCCAGGCATGGCTCAAAATTTGCTGATGGCATGCGCGGATCCAGAAAGTTTTGTCAGAGGGGGTCCAACATTGACAAGGTTTTTTTAGTTGATGAGGGGAAGGGAGGATCCAAATACAACTATAAACGGGCCATCATCGGCCCGCCAACGAAACGCCATTAAATGGCGTTTCGCTGGCGTGCCGATGATGGCCCAACACTGAATGCTGGCTTGGTCGCTTTGCGATTTTCAGGGGACCCAGTCCAGTATTGCTAAGATATCCTATATTTTGTGATTTTTCAGGGGGGTTCGGACCCCCTGTCCCCCCCTCCCCTCTCGATCCGCGCATGAAATCGGACGTTAAGCATCAGTACAAGCCACCCAAAAATGGCCATAGAAGTAACTCGTTAAAGTATTGTCATTCTTCAGCCCAAGAGAGTGATTTATTCAGCAATCAAAATTTGGTTAGATGTTCGATATTCAACATTCAACATTCAAATTTTGAATGTCGAATATCGAATATCAAACTCAATCCAACATTCAAATCGAATGTTGAATATCGAATATCAAACTAAATCCAACATTCAAATCGATTGTCGAATATCGAATATCAAACTCAATCTCACATTCAAATTTTGAATGTCGAATATCGAATATCAAACTCAATCCAACATTCAAATCGAATGTTGAATATTGAATATCAAACTAAATCCAACATTCAAATCGAATGTCGAATATCGAATATCAAACTCAATCTCACATTCAAATTTTGAATGTCGAATATCGAATATCAAACTCAATCCAACATTCAAATCGAATGTTGAATATCGAATATCAAACTAAATCCAACATTCAAATCGAATGTCGAATATCGAATATCAAACTCAATCTCACATTCAAATTTTGAATGTCGAATAACGAATATCAAACTCAATCCAACATTCAAATCGAATGTTGAATATCGAATATCAAACTAAATCCAACATTCAAATCGAATGTCGAATATCGAATATCAAACTCAATCTCACATTCAAATTTTGAATGTCGAATATCGAATATCAAACTAAATCCAACATTCAAATCGAATGTTGAATATCGAATATCAAACTAAATCAAACATTCAAATCAAATGTCGAATATCGAATATCAAACTCAATCTCACATTCAAATTTTGAATGTCGAATATCGAATATCAAACTCAATCCAACATTCAAATCAAATGTTGAATATCGAATATCAAACTAAATCCAACATTCAAATCGAATGTCGAATATCGAATATCAAACTCAATCTCACATTCAAATTTTGAATGTCGAATATCGAATATCAAACTCAATCCAACATTCAAATCGAATGTTGAATATCGAATATCAAACTAAATCCAACATTCAAATCGAATGTCGAATATCGAATATCAAACTCAATCTCACATTCAAATTTTGAATGTCGAATATCGAATATCAAACTCAATCCAACATTCAAATCGAATGTTGAATATCGAATATCAAACTAAATCCAACATTCAAATCGAATGTCGAATATCGAATATCAAACTCAATCTCACATTCAAATTTTGAATGTCGAATATCGAATATCAAACTCAATCCAACATTCAAATCGAATGTTGAATATCGAATATCAAACTAAATCCAACATTCAAATCGAATGTCGAATATCGAATATCAAACTCAATCTCACATTCAAATTTTGAATGTCGAATATCGAATATCAAACTCAATCCAACATTCAAATCGAATGTTGAATATCGAATATCAAACTAAATCCAACATTCAAATCGAATGTCGAATATCAAATATCAAACTCAATCTCACATTCAAATTTTGAATGTCGAATATCGAATATCAAACTCAATCCAACATTCAAATCGAATGTTGAATATCGAATATCAAACTAAATCCAACATTCAAATCGAATGTCGAATATCGAATATCAAACTCAATCTCACATTCAAATTTTGAATGTCGAATATCGAATATCAAACTCAATCCAACATTCAAATCGAATGTTGAATATCGAATATCAAACTAAATCCAACATTCAAATCGAATGTCGAATATCGAATATCAAACTCAATCTCACATTCAAATTTTGAATGTCGAATATCGAATATCAAACTCAATCCAACATTCAAATCGAATGTTGAATATCGAATATCAAACTAAATCCAACATTCAAATCGAATGTCGAATATCGAATATCAAACTCAATCTCACATTCAAATTTTGAATGTCGAATATCGAATATCAAACTCAATCCAACATTCAAATCGAATGTTGAATATCGAATATCAAACTAAATCCAACATTCAAATCGAATGTCGAATATCGAATATCAAACTCAATCTCACATTCAAATTTTGAATATCGAATGTCGAATATCAAACTAAATCCAACATTCAAATCGAATGTTGAATATCGAATATCAAACTAAATCCAACATTCAAATCGAATGTCGAATATCGAATATCAAACTCAATCTCACATTCAAAATTTTGAATGTCGAATATCAAATATCAAACTCAATCCAACATTCAAATCGAATGTTGAATATCGAATATCAAACTAAATCCAACATTCAAATCGAATGTCGAATATCGAATATCAAACTCAATCTCACATTCAAATTTTGAATGTCGAATATCGAATATCAAACTCAATCCAACATTCAAATCGAATGTTGAATATCGAATATCAAACTAAATCCAACATTCAAATCGAATGTCGAATATCGAATATCAAACTCAATCTCACATTCAAATTTTGAATGTCGAATATCGAATATCAAACTCAATCCAACATTCAAATCGAATGTCGAATATCGAATATCAAACTAAATCCAACATTCAAATCGAATGTCGAATATCGAATATCAAACTCAATCTCACATTCAAATTTTGAATGTCGAATATCGAATATCAAACTCAATCCAACATTCAAATCAAATGTTGAATATCGAATATCAAACTAAATCCAACATTCAAATCGAATGTCGAATATCGAATATCAAACTCAATCTCACATTTAAATTTTGAATGTCGAATATCGAATATCAAACTCAATCCAACATTCAAATCGAATGTTGAATATCGAATATCAAACTAAATCCAACATTCAAATCGAATGTCGAATATCGAATATCAAACTCAATCTCATATTCAAATTTTGAATGTCGAATGTCGAATATCAAACTAAATCCAACATTCAAATCGAATGTTGAATATCGAATATCAAACTAAATCCAACATTCAAATCGAATGTCGAATATCGAATATCAAACTCAATCTCACATTCAAATTTTGAATGTCGAATATCGAATATCAAACTCAATCCAACATTCAAATCGAATGTTGAATATCGAATATCAAACTAAATCAAACATTCAAATCGTATGTCGAATATCGAATATCAAACTCAATCTCACATTCAAATTTTGAATGTCGAATGTCGAATATCAAACTAAATCCAACATTCAAATCGAATGTTGAATATCGAATATCAAACTAAATCCAACATTCAAATCGAATGTCGAATATCGAATATCAAACTCAATCTCACATTCAAATTTTGAATGTCGAATGTCGAATATCAAACTAAATCCAACATTCAAATGGAATGTCGAATATCGAATATCAAACTAAATCCAACATTCAAATCGAATGTTGAATATCGAATATCAAACTAAATCCAACATTCAAATCGAATGTCGAATATCGAATATCAAACTCAATCTCACATTCAAATTTTGAATGTCGAATATCGAAAATCAAACTAAATCCAATATTCAAATCGAATGTCGAATATCGAATATCAAACTCAATCTCACATTCAAATTTTGAATGTCGAATATCGAATATCAAACTAAATCCAACATTCAAATCGAATGTCGAATATCGAATATCAAACTCAATCTCACATTCAAATTTTGAATGTCGAATATCGAATATCAAACTAAATCCAACATTCAAATCGAATGTCGAATATCGAATATCAAACTCAATCTCACATTCAAATTTTGAATGTCGAATATCGAATATCAAACTAAATCCAACATTCAAATCGAATGTCGAATATCGAATATCAAACTCAATCCAACATTCAAATCGAATGTTGAATATCGAATATATAACTAAATCCAACATTCAAATCGAATGTCGAATATCGAATATCAAACTCAATCTCACATTCAAATTTTGAATGTCGAATGTCGAATATCAAACTAAATCCAACATTCAAATCGAATGTTGAATATCGAATATCAAACTAAATCCAACATTCAAATCGAATGTCGAATATCGAATATCAAACTAAATCCAACATTCAAATCGAATGTTGAATATCGAATATCAAACTAAATCCAACATTCAAATCGAATGTCGAATATCGAATATCAAACTCAATCTCACATTCAAATTTTGAATGTCGAATATCGAAAATCAAACTAAATCCAATATTCAAATCGAATGTCGAATATCGAATATCAAACTCAATCTCACATTCAAATTTTGAATGTCGAATATCGAATATCAAACTAAATCCAACATTCAAATCGAATGTCGAATATCGAATATCAAACTCAATCTCACATTCAAATTTTGAATGTCGAATATCGAATATCAAACTAAATCCAACATTCAAATCGAATGTCGAATATCGAATATCAAACTCAATCTCACATTCAAATTTTGAATGTCGAATATCGAATATCAAACTAAATCCAACATTCAAATCGAATGTCGAATATCGAATATCAAACTCAATCCAACATTCAAATCGAATGTTGAATATCGAATATCAAACTAAATCCAACATTCAAATCGAATGTCGAATATCGAATATCAAACTCAATCTCACATTCAAATTTTGAATGTCGAATATCGAATATCAAACTCAATCCAACATTCAAATCGAATGTCGAATATCGAATATCAAGCTAAAACCAACATTCAAATGGAATGTCGAATATCGAATATCAAACTCAATCCAACATTCAAATCGAATGTTGAATATCGAATATCAAACTAAATCCAACATTCAAATCGAATGTCGAATATCGAATATCAAACTCAATCTCACATTCAAATTTTGAATGTCGAATATCGAATATCAAACTCAATCCAACATTCAAATCGAATGTCGAATATCGAATATCAAACTAAATCCAACATTCAAATCGAATGTCGAATATCGAATATCAAACTCAATCTCACATTCAAATTTTGAATGTCGAATATCGAATATCAAACTCAATCCAACATTCAAATCGAATGTCGAATATCGAATATCAAACTAAATCCAACATTCAAATCGAATGTCGAATATCGAATATCAAACTCAATCCAACATTCAAATCGAATGTTGAATATCGAATATCAAACTCAATCCAACATTCAAATCGAATGTCGAATATCGAATATCAAACTCAATCTCACATTCAAATTTTGAATGTCTAATATCGAATATCAAACTAAATCCAACATTCAAATCGAATGTCGAATTTCGAATATCAAACTCAATCCAAAATTCAAATCGAATGTTGAATATCGAATATCAAACTAAATCCAACATTCAAATCGAATGTCGAATATCGAATATCAAACTCAATCTCACATTCAAATTTTGAATGTCGAATATCGAATATCAAACTAAATCCAACATTCAAATCGAATGTCGAATATCGAATATCAAACTCAATCTCACATTCAAATCGAATGTCGAATACCGAATATCGAACTCAATCCAACATTCAAATCGAATGTCGAATATCGAATATCAAACTAAATCCAACAATCAAATCGAATGTCGAATATCGAATATCAAACTCAATCTCATATTCAAATCGAATGTCGAATATCGAATATCAAACTGAATCCAACATTCAAATCGAATGTCGAATATCGAATATCAAACTCTATCTCACATTCAAATTTTGAATGTCGAATATCGAATATCAAACTTAATCCAACTTTTGATTTTTTTTATATCGAACCTCGAATATATCAAACTGAATCATACATTTAGATCTTAAATCTCAAATAGAAATATCTCGAGTACTAATTATCAAACTCAATCCTACATCCAAATTTTGAATAGACTGCTTCATTATGCCTTTTGTAAAACATTGTCCCTCAATGCGTCAGGGATGGTGATTTACGTTGTTTTCTCTCTGGATTATAGGGCACACTTTAAAAGCCAGGCTTTAATCGGTGGGTTGGTGCATGATGCTTATCTGTAGCTGGGCCCAACGTGGCTCAAGTTGAGGTTTTCTTTAGCTCTCTGACTATCTATGAGTCGTGAGCCCTTTTCTTTGTTTCATCATAGTGTGTTAATTTTATTAAAGTGTTTCTCTATGATGATACAGTGCAATAGTAAGAAGGCTTCCATGCGAGCTGATTATTTATTGTTCTTCAACAACAGCAGAATTTAGGGCGAAGATTTGGTACCCGGTGGCTTAGGCTGCTGTCCGTTCTAAGGCGGTGGTTCTGTTGTTGTTGATTCGTTGTTGATTGTTACTCCCATTGTGGGATTCTGTAATTGTTCTATGTTTTGTTGCACGTTCATTCTGGTTTTGCAATCATCTTGATGGGGAAGAGAGAGCTGGTTGCTTTGCTTGGTTTGTCTTCCTGATGTCTCGTGATTGTTGTGTGGCTCTTCCTCGCGGTACCATGGGTTTGTCTACAGTTTGTGATTGTGGTATTTCCTGATCATACTCACTTACTATTTTTCATGACATCCTCAGTATTCTGAAACTTATCTCTTCGATTCGCAAGTCATGTTGCTAGAATTGATTACTTACGTCCCAGTGAACAAGTTTTCAAGTATGTCGGGACGATGATCAATATCTGACCAAAGTGTAAAGAAAAGTTTTTGGGTAAAGGAGAAACGGAGCGGACAGGAAATTCAAGGATTAATCACATGACCTTCATTTGTGGCCTTGACATTGAGTCTTTGTAACTGAGCCATAGGTTCTGCACACCATCTCCCAGAGATGAACATTTGACCAAAGTTTAATGCAAATCTTTCAAAGTGTTCAAGTGATATGGAGCGGACATAAAATTCAAGGCTAAATCCAATGACCTTTAGCTGTCATAGCTTCAGTACACCGTCTCACTGAGTTGAATGTTAATGAAAATCTTTTTTTCAAGCGGTATGGAGCGGAAAAGAAAGTGCTACGTTCGGACAGACGGACGGACGGACTGACGGACAGGCAAAGGGCATTCCTATAATCCACTCTCAGCTTTGCGGCGGGGGATTAATGACCATAGATTTGGAGTTGTGATCTCTGGACCTGCAGACAAACACTTTGTCAACGGAACGGGTCGGCTTACTTTGCAAACTGATTAAGACTATTATGGAACCAGTGTCGTTGTTCCCCTGAAATAAATTGGATTGTTCGTCTTTACCCCCACAACCCTCCATACATGTAATTTCTTATATCCACTGTTCCCCATATTCTTCTTTATTCCCATGTCCCCCTAAAAACAAATTTAGCATTTGTTTCCTTGTTTCGTTAATTCCCCCCCCCCCACCCCCCGTTTCTCCAAACCCCTGGGGTGGTATCATAATGTTAAATTGTTTTTTATATGTACAGCATGCGAAACGTCGCAGGGCTGATTTTTAAAAAAATCACAAAACAGATCAAAAGTGAAACTCGATTAATGAGCCACGACATGAGAAAACCAACAATGTCGCCGTACGCTACGAGAGGACTCAGATCTAATCAGCCTAGTCTTCACATGAAGAAAAGTTAGGTCCTTAGTTACTCACTGAGCGCACAGCAAAGACTCTGATCAGACTGGGCGGATACTATTTCTGATCAGAGTCTTCGGTGGGCGCACACTTATTTTGTTGTTCGTCATGTCATGGATAATTTTAATGTGTTTGTTTATTCAATCACAGGAAGAAAAAGACGTTGCAACTGTAGAATTGAAGAAAATCATATATATTACATTTAAAGGTGTGGGGGAGGGGGGTGGGGGTAATTCTGAACGCAAATAAATCTTGGTATTGAATAACTTATTTGCAGGCTGCACACTCCAAATTTATATCAAACACAAAAATCAAACCACCTGTGTGTCCAGGTTGGGCTATTAGGGGCTTAAAATGGCGATGCTGTGGGGCCCGGTAACCAGTAATGGAGATACTCTAGTGAGTTATATGCAAAGTTCAGGTGCGTATCCTCGAAAGCCTACTAGGTATACCCCCGTTGGCTTGGGCTTTAAGGGCATAGATGCATAGAATGCCTATAGAAATTGCGATGTACTATGTAGTTTGGCTATATGATGGATATACTGTAACGAGTTATATGCAAAGTTCAAGGAGTTTAGAGCATACATGAGGTAGTGAAGCCCATGGGATGATATGCCTTTGTGCCCTTCCTACTAGGTGTACCTCCGCTGGGTTGGGCTTTAAGGGCTTAGAAATGGCGATGTACATGTATTGAGGCTGCGCGACTGAACTGTGCATATAGCCCTCTTAAGCATGTTAAGTATCCCCGTAGAATGATATACACAGGCCTAACTCCCTCCCTCACAACCTCCTGTATGCTCGAAATTTCAGACGATGCGCACCTGAACTTTGCATAAAACTCTATAGTATCTGCATCCAACCAGGCCCCACTACATCGCCATTTCTAAGCCCTTTAAGCCAACTCCCAACGGGGGCACCAATAGTAGGCAGTAGGCAGGACACCCAGACTAACCTCCCCATGGACTTAACTACGAATTATCCGAGGCTGCGCACCTGAACTTTGCATATAACTCTATAGTATCCCCATAACTGGTTAACAGGTCCCACTACATTGTCATTTCTAAGCCCTTAAAGCGCAAATCCAATGGGGTACACCTAGTAGGCAGTAGGCAGGACACCCAGACCTACCTCCCCATGGTCTTCACTCGAAATTCCCGAAGCTGCGCATCGGAACGTTGCATATACATGTAACTCTCTATAACATCCCTATTACTGGCTACTGGACCACTTCAAGGTGACAGAGAGTATCGAACTAGCAACCTCTAACAATTTGAAAACGCGTCACCTTCATACCAAGTTAAAGTCATTTTCCAACATCGCCCAGCCTCAACACAAATAAGCAGTACGTTGTTGTTCATTTTTGTATGCCGTCGCTAAAAAACAGTGATTATGAGTGAGGCGTTTTAGTTGGGAACAAGACAGTTCACTAACAAGACAATTCACCGACACGTTTTTGAAGACATGTCACTGAGAGAATTGAAGACAGTTCACCGAAACTTTTTAAGACAGTTCACCGACACATGTGCTTTATATGTAACTGACCTATGGCTGGAAAATAACTGTTAATTTTGAGGAATAATGGATCTTTTGTGATTTGAAGTAAAAACAAAAGTAGATACATTTGGTAAAGAACAATGGCAATTGCTGCCAGTATACACTGAACTGAAGTTCTAAGTAGCCACTTTTCAATTTCTTTTTTTCTGACTAAGCCCTAGTGATATTGAAATGAATTTTCGCCCAAATATGTGCATTTTAATGAACTAAAGTTAAGAGGTGTTTTGGGAGAGTTTTCTATCACTTCACGATTTTTGGGTTCAAAAATGCAAAAATCAATTTTTTGAAGAAAATAAGCGTTTTGAGTGCAGTTTTTATCAAATTCAAGTACAGGTAATTGCAAATCTACCTAGTCGACTTGAAAAAACACCAAACACTTGACATTTTGCTTATGACAGATTTTTTATGAATTTTTAAAAATTGATAATTTTCCGAATTTTCCGAAATTTTCGGAAATAATCAGCTGCAAATACTAAAATCATTGTATGTATTGTATTTTATGTTAATATGCTTGACAAAACACCATGCAACTTGATAAGCCCATTTTCTAACGATATTTTTTACCAATTTGGTATCCACCTCTGATTTTAACGTGAATCTTTATAGGTCATTTAAATGGCATTTTTTTAAGATTTCTTTTGATTTTTTTAGCAGAACAGTGACGCCAATTCGAAATAAAGAATCCCTGAAAATTGCACTGCTATGCCGCAGATAATAAAGCGTACAGAGCAATTCAAAGTGAGTATGCAAACTGCATGATTAAGCTAAAAATCCTTTGATTAAGTTGTTGACCGTGGCTGTCTTCATGTTAACGTAGAAGAGAAATGGAGTGTTCAATTGTCAAAAAAAACTGTTGATTCTTTTCATCTTATATCACAGTTGTTATAAACATCTTCAAACTAATTAAAATATAAATGGATAACGTACCTGATGAAGAGTTTATATCACATTAAAAAGTGTGACTTTTTGAAATGATGATACCTTTACTCGGACCTCGACTGTGCAAGGTCTACCAGTCATTTTGAAATGACATAATTCGCAGAGTCTCGACAAAGCCTTGGACCTTTTTATAGAATTTAAATTTTGTGAGAGCGATTTTTACTTTCTGAACGGGAGCAAAAATTGTATGGTGGCTACTTATAATTTCGGTTCAGTGTAGAAGATAGATAGAACTATTTCTTCCCACTAATGTACATTTATGTTTCTGCTGTGCCTCATCAGTGGGATCATGGACTTTGCAATTATTGTTGGTTAACAAGGCGATTTTTGTTTGCTTGATTAACAAATAATAGGCAGATCTTTTGATGTTACATGAAGCTAAACTATTGTTGTTTTCTTTTCAACTAGGACCAATCCAGTATATACAGATAATGTAATGATCTCTCTATATGCATTAGGCATATATATGTCTAATAAAAAGATCAAAGTGCCACAGAAATCATTCAACTCCAATAATTTTATATTAGTCATGTGTTTAATAGTATCCCAAATGATAGTAAAACATGTGACATTCATTATAAATACAATATAAAATTTGTCGGTGAACTGTCTTCAATTCTGTCGGTGAACTGTCTTTAATTCTGTCGGTGAACTGTCTTCAAATGTGTGTCTGTGAACTGACTTGTCGGTGAACTGTCTTCAAATGTGTGTCTGTAAACTGTCTTGTCGGTGAACTGTCTTGATTCATTTTAGTTGACGTCAGTATATATCGTATCTGGAAACAAATTTATTATAAAAATCTAAAATAAAGGTTGACCAAAGAGACAAAATATGGTGTATACATCTGTTTGTCAGAAGCTTTTGGATCAGCATTATGGCGAGAACAGTCTCTGCAAAACTTTGTGGCCAGATGTGGGCTTGAACTCATAACCTACCCCAAACTTACGTAAGAAACTCCCCTCCGATTGGGCTCAAACCAAACAAACATTTGCGGAAATTTCTCCAGACATTATTACATGTACCTTCTTTACATGTACATGTAGGTTTAATATACCATTTGAGTATTTTTCTACTTATCACATGACTAATACGCAGGCTCATCAGAGCCTTCTATGCGTGTACAAACACACACAATCCAGTAAACATCTGTAAACATGCCACCTTCGGCCCGCTAGCGAAACGCCATACAAATGGCGCTTTGCTAGTGGGACGATGGTGGCCCGATCCAATGGCGTTTCGCTAGCGGGTCGAGGGTGGCCCGGCATTGAATGCTGGCTGAGAAGTAGATGAGAATTCAGATTCCGATTGTATTTTCTGGATTTACTTACATATGTATCTTCCATTAAAACGTTTCTCCTAAATATGGCCACCATTATAGGCTACATGTACTACTTTGCAAATGGAGACACTTTACCATCTGGTTATCTAGACATTGTTAGCTGCGACAACAGTGGAGACTCTCAAATACTGTGACATGTCGGCAAGAAAATTGTGTCTCCTTACGTACATCTATTAATGAATAAGAATTTCCTCTCTCAGATGTTAAAAAGTAGGCCTGGTGGCATTAATAACGCATAGATTACATTTGCCTGAGCACCGTACGATTTATTTGTCCACGACTTTCCGTACGATTTTCCAGGCACCGTAGATGGCAACGGGCTACAGATGTACCATGACCTCTGAGTAATGACCTTTGGACCATTATAATTCAAAAAGGTTGATGCGTAACGCGTAAAATGAGCCAGTTGTGCGTCAAAATATTATAGTAAATGTAAGTAAACGCCTAAAACCACTATTATACAGTCTCGCCTCAAAGCTTTTTGCTCTATAGGGCATACGCATTTATATTGTATGTACGTCGGTAAAGTAAGCAGCGATATTGCTGCAGCGAAAAACGGTAAAGTTGGCAGCAATTTTGCTGCAGCAAAAAGCGGTCAAGTAAGCAGCAACAGTAAAAAACGGTAAAGTTGGCAGCAATTTTATTGCAGCAAAAAACGGTCAAGTTAGCAGCAATTTTGCTGCAGCGAAAAACGGTAAAGTTGGCAGCAATTTTACAGCAGAAAAAAAAACGGTCAAGTTAGCACAAAATTTGCTGCTGGCACAAAAATTTCTGCTAGCAAAAAAATTGCTGCTGGCACAAAATTTGCTGCTGGCAAAAAGTTTTCTGCTAGCACAAAATTTGCTGCTGGCACAAAAATCTCTGATAGCAAAAAAATTGCTGCCAGCAAAAAATTCATATGGGACAATATCAGCTGTTATCGGTTTTAGCTGCCCGATTATCTCCCTTGAATAATGACCACACCAGCAACTTACCTGTTGAAGTCTGTGGCATCAATTACACAGGAAAGTATACAAACCTTTAAATAAATTATCAATAACTAACTTATTATTAAGTTGCCATTGTTTTATAAGTTATCAAAAGAAAATTTAATGTTTTATCTTTACAATGATTTAAACAAATATGAAATAACTTAATATTTAGTTTTGTCAAATTGTTAATCTTTTTAACTGGTAAAAATCCCATTCACTTCTATGTAAATTGTATGAAAATGCTTAGGGTGAGCATTTTATTACCCCCAAAAAATCATATTCTGATATTTTCTCGATGTTTTATAAGTTATAAATGGTATCTCTATCATCCAACAATACCAACCATATAAGTTACATAGAAATAAATTAAATTTTAGTTCTGTCATTTTTAGGTTGAAAATTGAGTTTTAGCGCCTTCTTGCCTAAGCGTTTAAAAGGGCGGAAAAAATGTCTAAGTCCTAATTGGTTTGCGGGTCTATAATGCTCCTGCACTATTCGATACGCTTAGATAATGTCGAGAGATCTTAACATCATTTTTAAAAGAAAGGGAAAGATCAGCTGATTAGGAGACATGATTGTGAAAAATATATATTATTTTTTGTAAAATGTAAGAAGTAAAATACCACTGACCCTGACAAATCGCCGAAATAAAAATCATTTTATTGCAAGCTGCTTCATTTTTTTTCATTTTTTTATTGTTTAAGTATAACAATTATTATTATTATTATTATTATTATTATTATTATTATTATTATTATTAACGCCCTTGTATTACAAAAGAAATTAATTTGAAGACTTCATCTGGCAGAATATTCGAACTTCATTCTCACACAAGATAGGCGATATTCGAAAACGTTAATACTATCGGCGAACGTAGATCCGAATAGTTAGAATCAGAGTTTTTGAATGCTATTTGTCGCCCGACAGGTGACAAATGGCAATCGAAAACACTGTTTCTAGCGATTTTTGTTCCGCGTTCGTCGATTGTTAAGGTCGTTTTCGATTGTCACCTATCCGGTGTGACTCAGGTGACAAAAAATTATGAGACGCTCATAACTGGATATGCGATAATCCAAAGGTGTCAGATAATCCCTGAGGCTAAATGTCTTATCTTGATTGCAACTGATTTTCTTGATACTGATTTTACGGGTTTTACTGAATATACGACTCGGTTTAAACTGTCCTTCTACTAAAAACTTATGCATAAATAAATGCGACATGGTTATGCATCAGACACCCAGGCTGATCTCAGTCTCAATGCACGTTACACCTATCTTACTAGTTTTGTCGTGCGGCTTCTCGTTTAGGGTCATTACTGTTCTGTATAATAACCTATTTCAGTCATACTGCCAAAACTGTCACTTCATGGGCAGATGCTCAGACTGCGCAAATAATTTCGTTTGAAATTCTACCATTGTTTAAGCTTTGGCAGCTGTGCAAGAATTGTAAAAGACATGCTCAATTATGCCGAAGATTCCTATAAATGAATAATCTGGAAAACGGATCCCGCATAAGCAACAGTGTAGATCCAGATAATTCATATCAAGACATCTCTACGGGCCTGTATTGTTAGCAATATTTAACACTTAAATAAATTGTAAACTTATGATAGAATTTTTAGTGAGGCCATTTAACTCCTCGGGGAATTTTCAACTTGAGCGAACGGCAAAGGTCCTGGTGAGATTGCACAGCGCAGATTGCTGTTCTCAGAATGCACAGATTTAAACAAAACTCTTCACACCGGCCTGATCGGGACCAGTAAGAACCAGAACTGACCAAAAACAATCTACGAAAGGTAACGCTATTTCAGCAGCAAACAGCAATCGGACTGATCAGACTGCGCAGATAAACTATTATGCGCATTTGTTGTTCGCATATGGTTAACTGAAAATTCATGCATCTAGGGAGTGGTGATAAGAAACTGCCATGAACGTGTAACATACGCATGGACTGACCTGCTCAGTCGTTTTATGATGTGGTCATTTTCACGTTGACACAGCGGGAACTCAGTGGGAGTTCGCTCATCTGCTGATAAGGATCTGGCCTATGGCGACTGCTCTCATGAATTTTGGTGCATTTTTCTGTCTGCATTATATTTCTGTATATATGTATTTTTTTAAACTTGAAACGAATACGCTGATCAGACCTTTTTGTCAAACTCAATGTCCTTTACCTCGGCCCAGTGACGTATTCTTATATAGGTAACTGCAAATGATGTGGGCACATGTACTCGAATAACTGTCTCAATGAGACGGTACTTTTGAGCGCCCAAAGCGAATGTTAAAATGATGATAAGAAAATATTCACAATATTCTGCTGGATTTATTTTTTCTTATTATCTAGACCGCGAAAGTAAATAGAGATATTAGATAATATTGGCTCGAGTCTAGACCTATGATTCTTTACCGAGGGAAGACTCAGATCAGGCTTTGCATCAACATTACTGATACGGGTAAACATGAAAAAATGTAACATTTTGGAATACATTATTGCTTCTCACATCATAGAGATATGCCTTATTGCAAGGCCGTCGTCGGCGGTCCAGCCGGTCCGGCTATGGCCGGACCACTTTTTTTGCCCAAAATGGTTCTAGCCGGACCACATTTTTGGCCAAATATGTTTTTTGCAGGGCCGTTTTCTCACGTATCTTCTAGACCTTCTTTAATGATCTATTTTTCGATGATCCAAGATTAATTATTAAATGATAACTGAAGCGTGCGCTGGTCAATATTTCGGCTGCCTCAGGGTGTGAAAGACAGAGGTTAAACAAACATGATTAAGAAAATGACACCTGTTTTAAAGGGATAGAAATTTGAGCAATAATAGTGGTACCACTCATTATGACTCTCTCCAGGGGTCATACTGGGAAGATCAAAGGACAGCTATAATGAGGTGATTATGAATTCACTGCATGGGTGATAAAGAGGCCCCTTGAAGGGTTTAGGTAAATGCTTATAAAGAAAGAATAAAATGATCGATCTAGCTGAACCAAACAGGTGATGTTTACAATATTATTGGACATTAGAAAAAAAAAGAATTTTTTGAACATTTTAAAAAGAAAAAAAGAAGAAAAGAATATTTTGAATATTTCTCTTGAAAAGATGAAATAAGAAATAAAGGCAAAAAACAATATATGTAAGATACTGGTGCATCATCTTTGCCCCATAAAATAATTGTATCATATTAATCAATTTGTGCAAAATGGATTTTTCCATCTTTATCGATTTGATAAGTCCATTTTCAATTTGAGTGCAGCTGGGTGATATTTATCTTTTTTTAAAAACAAACAAACAAAATTTGACAGAGCAGTCTGAAAGCGATCAGTAGATACCCTGATCAGATGCCACACTCCACAGTGTCTGATCTGTGTCTGGACTGCTCGTCACACCAGGATGTTTCAGGTAAATATTATCATTTTTTTATTGCTAAAGTAACAGTAAGTTTTTTCTGTCTGATGTGAAAAGGCCTTGGTTGCATGTCGGGAACTTTTTCATGCATTTTTGTCGTCTGCTGATGTATTTATTTTACTCTATTTTTTTTGTTTTTTTTTTGAGAAGAAATCAGAAAAAAAATCAAACAGCTTCAATCCAGTCCAGACCAGATATTATTTGTCCAGCCTGATCTGGGTCCAAACTGTATGTTGATGTTATAAGTTGGCTATAATAACAGTAAGAATGCCCCTGATAATTCAGATCAGGCCCGACATCTTCCTGGGCCCAATTTGGATCCAAAAGCATTTTATTTGCTCGTAACAGTAATCAGCAGATGACAATGACAGGCAAAAGGTATCATAAAGGGAAAATGAAGTAAAGCAAATAGTTTCTTCAAACTTTATATACAGAAAATAGCATTTTCTCTGAATAAAAAAAATGGACCAGCACATTTGAAAAAGATACATATTGGAAATGCATAAAGTGGATGTTCGGTTTGGTATTTGACTCAAACCAGCAAATGCCCTAACAAGTCTGCACAGGGGTGAAAGCTTGTCTGAGCCGTCAATGATATTTTATTCAATAAGTATTATTTTCTCACGCATTGTGACAAGGCCCAATAATGTATAATAGCAAACAGTGTAGACCCTGATTAATGCCACAAAACTCGGCATTTCATCTAGGTCTGAGCATTATGGCACTACACTCAGCAGTCAAAGGGTTAATGTATTGCACCTTTGCATTTCAGACAAAGATGATAATAATAATGGGACATCAGCGAATCTGTGGAAATAATATTTAGTTCAAGAAAAAAAACAAATAAAAATATTTATTTAAATAAATAATTTGTGTTCAAGTCTCTTCTCTTTCCTATTTGGATTGAGAGACAAAATCTCCTTCAAGCAAAATAACAGCCTATGGAGTGGATAAACCCTGATCAAATTTACAGGTAAGTCCCCCTTGGAGCCCCCTCAATAAAGTGAGATATTGAAATTGACCTGGAAGCGATGTAAAATTTCCCTTATCAGTAAATTCACTAATGATTCCATATATCACAAAATATGTGTCTTTAAGACAGTAATTATAATCGAGCCGCGATGCGACAAAACCTTTCTTCGGGGTGTTCAACAAAGCCAGGCTCAAACCACTCTCCTCAGCTACAGAGACTAGCAAGAGAATTGAAAATAATTCTAAATATAATACTTTACACCATAAGCGGATAACAAAGGAGCTGATCAGACTGCGCGGATGCGCAGGCTGGTCTGCGCCTTTGTTGTTCGCAAATCCCCGAAGACAGGTTTTCTCAAGTCGAGGCGCAATTAAAGGATAATCCTTTGAAGGGAGTGTTATAGTCAGAATAACAGAATATCAGAATAACATAACTTTATTTGAGAAAACATCTCAGGCCACACGCAGGTGGCATATGAGAATAGTTATGCATTTGTAGAATACATGAAGTCAGATGACATACATAACATAGCGTCTTTCTCAGAACTGTGGAGTGTACATTGATACCTATCAAATCATGGATATCCAATTCGCAAGATAAACTAGAATTTGTCAGAATGTCCGTGTCTAAAAATGATAATACGGGGTAAAGCTTGAAGTGCCCCGAGTTACAGATGTTATGCGTAGACAGCGTCGAAACAACGCCGATACAGATACGAAAGCACTGTATCGGCGCGGACTCGCCGCTGTCCTCGCGCAACATTTAATTTCCAATGTAATTTATGTCATTCAGAAACAGCATCAAACCAGTGTCGATGCAGTTGCCGCGACGCTAACTCGTAAGCTCGTGGGAGTCGGCCCCACCAACGCCACACACGTCGCTGTGAGAAAGTAACCAGCCGGCAACACAACAGTCAAATTTCAACATACGGCAGTATAGTCTTTTTGTGCAGCAGAAATCAGTCGCCTAATCTTTGCAAACGGTTTAGACTGAGATCAGGCCCGACATTATGTCAATACGACCGATCTCTATGATCTGTGAAGGAACAGAAAAAAATATTAATTATGTATTATTTCTTGCCGCACAACTATCATACAGAATCATGCAGATAGGCAAAAATACATGTAGTCTCGGACCCAGCATAAATGTTTATTGGGTCCGAGATGTAGTTGGGCGTGAAATTGTGAATATTTTCTCATCAATCAGTTTGAACATTCGTTTTGAGTGTGCAAAACAACCGTCTCATGGAGACGATTCTTTTGTGTGCCCGCCCACAGCTTAACTTTCGGTTGAAAATTTAGCATTTGTTTTGGGTTTTCACAAAAACGCCTTAATGAGACTGTATTTTTGAGTACCAATGACATATGTTTTGGTTGAGAAATAGGGATTTTTTTTATTACACTCTCTTATCTAGAGGCCTGAGAATGCTTCATATGCCCTGGTTAATTTGTATATACTGTTACATGTACGTAAATTGATGAAAAGAAACAAAATAAAGACAAAAAAAAGACACAAATAAAAGATAAAAAAGAAAACAGATAAAAATAAGATAAATTGAAAATGAACAATAAAAAACACAAAAACATGGCGGGGATATCTGTATCAGATTTTACTGTTACTTTAAATTTTGAAGAATCAGTTAACTTTGATGCCACCGCTTGATGAGACCCACCGAGTGGTCGAAATAGTCGTTGATATTTTGGTGGTTGTGGGAGGGGTAGCAATCGAAAGAGGCTGTGGTAGGCATTTGAAAAATAGCTATAATGCCTGTAAAATAAGCTGAGGTTCACAAGCAAAAATGGCCTCAAAGTGCAACAGAATCGCTTCTTTAGTCATCTTGAATTACAAAATTTTCTTGGGGGAGATCACCCCCCCCCCCCCCCCCCCCCCCGTACGAGATGGCGGCACTCGGTGAACACCAACGAGGTTCAATGGCCGCACCACTTTCTAAAAGCCGACGACGGCCCTGTATTGTTCTGATATAAAAAGAACATTCAAATTAAAGAACGTTCTGTTGCGTGATCACTCCAAACGATAATCCTAATTATAATTGCTGCCGTTAACACAGGTATCGATTTTCTTAATCTTGTTTTTATAACGACCATAAAATACTGGGGGTAAACGCTTCAATTATCACCAACGCGAGACGAATACCATCGATACCTGGACTCCGATACAATCGATTTCGCGACATAGTCGCCACGGTGTAAGGGGGACAATTGACTTATCGATTATTTAGGTGATCAAGAACCGCAACTGCCCGCTTAAGTCGGACCATAGTTCTATTTGTGCTGCTGGCACAAAAATTGCCGCTGGCACAAAAATTCCTGCTAGCACAAAATTTGCTGCTGGCACAAAAATTTCTTCTAGCAAAAAAATGCTGCCATCAAAAAAAATACTGCTGACACAAAAATTCATGCTAGCACAAACTTTGCTGCTGGCACAAAAAATTCTGCTAGCAAAGAAAATGCTGCCAGCACAAAATTGCTGCTGGCACAAAAATTTCTGCAAGCAAAAAAATGCTGCCAGCACAAAATTTGCTGCTGGCACAAAAAATCCTGCTAGCACAAAATTTGCTGCCAGCACAAAATTTGCTGCTCTCACAAAAATTCCTGCCATCACAAAATTTGCTCCCAGCACTAAAATTTCTGCTGGCACAAAATTTGCTGCAGGCACAAATGAGCCGTGACATGAGATTTCCAACAATATGGTATGTGCGACCAGCAAAGGCTCAGACCATCCTGCGCATACGCGCAAACAGATCAGAGCCTTTGCTTGTCGCTTAATTATTATATGAGTGTTAAGCTACTGATCGAACTTATTTTGGTGTTTCAAAGCTTAACAGGAGGCTGCACAGGTTCGTTTGAGTCTACACTTGTCAAAATGGCACATTGTTGGAAATCACATGTCACGGTTCAAATATTCCTGAATACAGGGCCGCGTAGGCAGTCGGTAACGTGTCTGGCTACAGATGCGTGTCTGACTGCAGATCCTGGTGTCCCGAGTTTGATCACAGCCCGGTCTCATACTTTCATGGAGATTGATCATGAAATAAATTCTACGGTCATATTCCTCCCTTCAGCTGAATCATTTAAACGAATAAGTTATCAGTTATTAGCGAAAGTATGCGCTTAAAGTACTGGTTTGATTTGATTCATTATGTCCCATCAACAATCTTTCAGTTATATAGGGACAAGTCTTCCTGGGTTGAACCAGTACTAAGCTAAGATTAATGCGTCTTGCTTAAGGGCACAATGCCATGCCGCCGGTGAGGCTCGAACCCGCGGCCCCTCGGTCTCGAGTCAAGCACTCTCGCTCCGATGATGAAGTACTGGTTACCCGCTTCTTCAAAATTCCCCAGGAGATATGTGATTAGGTGAGCTGACCGTCTCGCCATGGCCATAGTTGTTGACTTGGGGACGTAAAGCAGCAAAACAAACAAAACACAAATATTCCTGCTAGCACAAAAATTGCTGCCAGCACAAAAATGGCTGCTGGCACAAAAATGGCTGCTAGCACAAAATCTGCTGCAGGCACTAAAATTATTGCTGGCACAAAAGTTGCTGAAGGCACAAATCTTCCTATCGGGCCGCGTAGGCAGTCGGTAGCGTGTCTGGCTACAGGTGCATGTCTCACCACGAAAGTATGGGACCGGACCGGGATCGATCCCTGGATTTGAAGTCAGACACGCATCTGCAGCCATACGCGTCGCCGACTGCGCTACGCGGCCCAGCTCATCTAAAAACAGAAGTAAGAAATGAAAAATCTGTGGATTATCTACAGAGAGTAGTAAAAATCTGGGACTTTGGCCGATAAACTCCAATTCAGTCAGCCCAGCTACAGGGAGTATTAAGGAATACCATTTGGGGGTTTGATCCGTTAAGCCACAAACCAACCAGATCAGTTATAGAGAGTGGCAAGAAATCAAAATTCTGGAGTTTTGACCTGGTTAACCTCAAACCAGCCTGCTCAGCTACAGAGAGTAGCAAGAAATCAAAATAATATCTTGTCCGTAGGAGATAAAACAAAATCAGAAAAAAATCAAATAATATGACCTTTTCCGGCCCGCAATGTAATGGGGCGGCACACGTTTTTTTGGTACTAGATTGCATCGTATTGTATTATTCCAACAAGCATGCACGGCAACATAGTTGGACTACATGTTTAAAAAAATTCTGACTTTTTATCATTGTATATATGTTGTGTGTGTGCAAATAGCGAAGACTCTGGCAAGACTGCGAGGATGTGCAGCCTTGTCTGAAAATGTTGACCGATTGTAAGGCGGTCACATTGTTAAGTTGCGGTCACGATGGGGTTGCCGCAGGAATCTGTGTGATTTTACAGACACTGCACAGGCTTCACGCGGCGACCTTTCGGTAGCTGCGCGGGGTCTCTACGATTTCTTAAGAGCCTACAATCAATTTTGGGCCCAAAATACCATCTAAAATCATACATTATCCGCCCGACCAGCGTGCTGTATCTGTGTGGTACAAATGTACATGTACCCGTATGGCAATCATGCGATGGGTCAAACTACATGTCTAGTCAACGACCAACGGCCTCGCAATTTCTCAAAATTTGTCATAGCCAGGAGTTGATTGTAGATGCTACAGCAACCGTGAATGAGTACATTAACTGACTGAATGTTGGATTCAGTTTGATATTCGATATTTAAAATTTGAATGTTGGATTCAGTTTGGTATTCGATATTCGACATTCAAAATTTGAATGTTGGGTTTAGTTTGATATTCGATATTCGACATTCGATTTGAATGTGAGATTGAGTTTGATATTCGATATTCGACATTCGATTTGAATGTTGGATTTAGTTTGATATTCGATATTCGACATTCCATTTGAATGTTGGATTCAGTTTGATATACGATATTCGACATTCGATTTGAATGTGAGATTGAGTTTGATATTCGATATTCGACATTCGATTTGAATGTTGGATTTAGTTTGATATTCGATATTCGACATTCGATTTGAATGTTGGATTCAGTTTGATATTCGATATTCGACATTCAAAATTTGAATGTGAGATTGAGTTTGATATTCGATATTCGACATTCGATTTGAATGTTGGATTTAGTTTGATATTCGATATTCAACATTCGATTTGAATGTTGGATTGAGTTTGATATTCGATATTCGACATTCGATTTGAATGTTGGATTTAGTTTGATATTCGATATTCGACATTCAAAATTTGAATGTGAGATTTAGTTTGATATTCGATATTCGACATTCGATTTGAATGTTGGATTTAGTTTGATTTTCGATATTCAACATTCGATTTGAATGTTGGATTGAGTTTGATATTCGATATTCGACATTCGATTTGAATGTTGGATTTAGTTTGATATTCGACATTCAAAATTTGAATGTGAGATTGAGTTTGATATTCGATATTCGACATTCGATCTGAATGTTGGATTCAGTTTGATATTCGATATTCAACATTCGATTTGAATGTTGGATTGAGTTTGATATTCGATATTCGACATTCAAAATTTGAATGTGAGATTGAGTTTGATATTCGATATTCGACATTCGATTTGAATGTTGGATTTAGTTTGATATTCGATATTCAACATTCGATTTGAATGTTGGATTGAGTTTGATATTCGATATTCGACATTCGATTTGAATGTTGGATTTAGTTTGATATTCGATATTCGACATTCAAAATTTGAATGTGAGATTGAGTTTGATATTCGATATTCGACATTCGATTTGAATGTTGGATTTAGTTTGATATTCGATATTCAACATTCGATTTGAATGTTGGATTGAGTTTGATATTCGATATTCGACATTCGATTTGAATGTTGGATTCAGTTTGATATTCGATATTCAACATTCGATTTGAATGTTGGATTGAGTTTGATATTCGATATTCGACATTCGATTTGAATGTTGGATTTAGTTTGATATTCGATATTCGACATTCAAAATTTGAATGTGAGATTGAGTTTGATATTCGATATTCGACATTCGTTTTGAATGTTGGATTTAGTTTGATATTCGATATTCAACATTCGATTTGAATGTTGGATTGAGTTTGATATTCGATATTCGACATTCGATTTGAATGTTGGATTTAGTTTGATATTCGATATTCGACATTCAAAATTTGAATGTGAGATTGAGTTTGATATTCGATATTCGACATTCGATCTGAATGTTGGATTCAGTTTGATATTCGATATTCAACATTCGATTTGAATGTTGGATTGAGTTTGATATTCGATATTCGACATTCAAAATTTGAATGTGAGATTGAGTTTGATATTCGATATTCGACATTCGATTTGAATGTTGGATTTAGTTTGATATTCGATATTCAACATTCGGTTTGAATGTTGGATTGAGTTTGATATTCGATATTCGACATTCGATTTGAATGTTGGATTTAGTTTGATATTCGACATTCAAAATTTGAATGTGAGATTGAGTTTGATATTCGATATTCGACATTCGATCTGAATGTTGGATTCAGTTTGATATTCGATATTCAACATTCGATTTGAATGTTGGATTGAGTTTGATATTCGACATTCAAAATTTGAATGTGAGATTGAGTTTGATATTCGATATTCGACATTCGATCTGAATGTTGGATTCAGTTTGATATTCGATATTCAACATTCGATTTGAATGTTGGATTGAGTTTGATATTCGATATTCGACATTCAAAATTTGAATGTGAGATTGAGTTTGATATTCGATATTCGACATTCGATTTGAATGTTGGATTTAGTTTGATATTCGATATTCAACATTCGATTTGAATGTTGGATTGAGTTTGATATTCGATATTCGACATTCGATTTGAATGTTGGATTTAGTTTGATATTCGATATTCGACATTCAAAATTTGAATGTGAGATTGAGTTTGATATTCGATATTCGACATTCGATTTGAATGTTGGATTTAGTTTGATATTCGATATTCAACATTCGATTTGAATGTTGGATTGAGTTTGATATTCGATATTCGACATTCGATTTGAATGTTGGATTCAGTTTGATATTCGATATTCAACATTCGATTTGAATGTTGGATTGAGTTTGATATTCGATATTCGACATTCGATTTGAATGTTGGATTTAGTTTGATATTCGATATTCGACATTCAAAATTTGAATGTGAGATTGAGTTTGATATTCGATATTCGACATTCGTTTTGAATGTTGGATTTAGTTTGATATTCGATATTCAACATTCGATTTGAATGTTGGATTGAGTTTGATATTCGATATTCGACATTCGATTTGAATGTTGGATTTAGTTTGATATTCGATATTCGACATTCAAAATTTGAATGTGAGATTGAGTTTGATATTCGATATTCGACATTCGATCTGAATGTTGGATTCAGTTTGATATTCGATATTCAACATTCGATTTGAATGTTGGATTGAGTTTGATATTCGATATTCGACATTCAAAATTTGAATGTGAGATTGAGTTTGATATTCGATATTCGACATTCGATTTGAATGTTGGATTTAGTTTGATATTCGATATTCAACATTCGGTTTGAATGTTGGATTGAGTTTGATATTCGATATTCGACATTCGATTTGAATGTTGGATTTAGTTTGATATTCGACATTCAAAATTTGAATGTGAGATTGAGTTTGATATTCGATATTCGACATTCGATCTGAATGTTGGATTCAGTTTGATATTCGATATTCAACATTCGATTTGAATGTTGGATTGAGTTTGATATTCGATATTCGACATTCAAAATTTGAATGTGAGATTGAGTTTGATATTCGATATTCGACATTCGATTTGAATGTTGGATTTAGTTTGATATTCGATATTCAACATTCGATTTGAATGTTGGATTGAGTTTGATATTCGATATTCGACATTCGATTTGAATGTTGGATTTAGTTTGATATTCGATATTCGACATTCAAAATTTGAATGTGAGATTGAGTTTGATATTCGATATTCGACATTCGATTTGAATGTTGGATTTAGTTTGATATTCGATATTCAACATTCGATTTGAATGTTGGATTGAGTTTGATATTCGATATTCGACATTCGATTTGAATGTTGGATTCAGTTTGATATTCGATATTCAACATTCGATTTGAATGTTGGATTGAGTTTGATATTCGATATTCGACATTCGATTTGAATGTTGGATTTAGTTTGATATTCGATATTCGACATTCAAAATTTGAATGTGAGATTGAGTTTGATATTCGATATTCGACATTCGTTTTGAATGTTGGATTTAGTTTGATATTCGATATTCAACATTCGATTTGAATGTTGGATTGAGTTTGATATTCGATATTCGACATTCGATTTGAATGTTGGATTTAGTTTGATATTCGATATTCGACATTCAAAATTTGAATGTGAGATTGAGTTTGAATTCGATATTCGACATTCGATCTGAATGTTGGATTCAGTTTGATATTCGATATTCAACATTCGATTTGAATGTTGGATTGAGTTTGATATTCGATATTCGACATTCAAAATTTGAATGTGAGATTGAGTTTGATATTCGATATTCGACATTCGATTTGAATGTTGGATTTAGTTTGATATTCGATATTCAACATTCGGTTTGAATGTTGGATTGAGTTTGATATTCGATATTCGACATTCGATTTGAATGTTGGATTTAGTTTGATATTCGACATTCAAAATTTGAATGTGAGATTGAGTTTGATATTCGATATTCGACATTCGATCTGAATGTTGGATTCAGTTTGATATTCGATATTCAACATTCGATTTGAATGTTGGATTGAGTTTGATATTCGACATTCAAAATTTGAATGTGAGATTGAGTTTGATATTCGATATTCGACATTCGATCTGAATGTTGGATTCAGTTTGATATTCGATATTCAACATTCGATTTGAATGTTGGATTGAGTTTGATATTCGATATTCGACATTCAAAATTTGAATGTGAGATTGAGTTTGATATTCGATATTCGACATTCGATTTGAATGTTGGATTTAGTTTGATATTCGATATTCAACATTCGATTTGAATGTTGGATTGAGTTTGATATTCGATATTCGACATTCGATTTGAATGTTGGATTTAGTTTGATATTCGATATTCGACATTCAAAATTTGAATGTGAGATTGAGTTTGATATTCGATATTCGACATTCGATTTGAATGTTGGATTTAGTTTGATATTCGATATTCAACATTCGATTTGAATGTTGGATTGAGTTTGATATTCGATATTCGACATTCGATTTGAATGTTGGATTCAGTTTGATATTCGATATTCAACATTCGATTTGAATGTTGGATTGAGTTTGATATTCGATATTCGACATTCGATTTGAATGTTGGATTTAGTTTGATATTCGATATTCGACATTCAAAATTTGAATGTGAGATTGAGTTTGATATTCGATATTCGACATTCGTTTTGAATGTTGGATTTAGTTTGATATTCGATATTCAACATTCGATTTGAATGTTGGATTGAGTTTGATATTCGATATTCGACATTCGATTTGAATGTTGGATTTAGTTTGATATTCGATATTCGACATTCAAAATTTGAATGTGAGATTGAGTTTGATATTCGATATTCGACATTCGATCTGAATGTTGGATTCAGTTTGATATTCGATATTCAACATTCGATTTGAATGTTGGATTGAGTTTGATATTCGATATTCGACATTCAAAATTTGAATGTGAGATTGAGTTTGATATTCGATATTCGACATTCGATTTGAATGTTGGATTTAGTTTGATATTCGATATTCAACATTCGGTTTGAATGTTGGATTGAGTTTGATATTCGATATTCGACATTCGATTTGAATGTTGGATTTAGTTTGATATTCGACATTCAAAATTTGAATGTGAGATTGAGTTTGATATTCGATATTCGACATTCGATCTGAATGTTGGATTCAGTTTGATATTCGATATTCAACATTCGATTTGAATGTTGGATTGAGTTTGATATTCGATATTCGACATTCAAAATTTGAATGTGAGATTGAGTTTGATATTCGATATTCGACATTCGATTTGAATGTTGGATTTAGTTTGATATTCGATATTCAACATTCGATTTGAATGTTGGATTGAGTTTGATATTCGATATTCGACATTCGATTTGAATGTTGGATTTAGTTTGATATTCGATATTCGACATTCAAAATTTGAATGTGAGATTGAGTTTGATATTCGATATTCGACATTCGATTTGAATGTTGGATTTAGTTTGATATTCGATATTCAACATTCGATTTGAATGTTGGATTGAGTTTGATATTCGATATTCGACATTCGATTTGAATGTTGGATTCAGTTTGATATTCGATATTCAACATTCGATTTGAATGTTGGATTGAGTTTGATATTCGATATTCGACATTCGATTTGAATGTTGGATTTAGTTTGATATTCGATATTCGACATTCAAAATTTGAATGTGAGATTGAGTTTGATATTCGATATTCGACATTCGTTTTGAATGTTGGATTTAGTTTGATATTCGATATTCAACATTCGATTTGAATGTTGGATTGAGTTTGATATTCGATATTCGACATTCGATTTGAATGTTGGATTTAGTTTGATATTCGATATTCGACATTCAAAATTTGAATGTGAGATTGAGTTTGAATTCGATATTCGACATTCGATCTGAATGTTGGATTCAGTTTGATATTCGATATTCAACATTCGATTTGAATGTTGGATTGAGTTTGATATTCGATATTCGACATTCAAAATTTGAATGTGAGATTGAGTTTGATATTCGATATTCGACATTCGATTTGAATGTTGGATTTAGTTTGATATTCGATATTCAACATTCGGTTTGAATGTTGGATTGAGTTTGATATTCGATATTCGACATTCAAAATTTGAATGTGAGATTGAGTTTGATATTCGATATTCGACATTCGATTTGAATGTTGGATTTAGTTTGATATTCGATATTCAACATTCAAAATTTGAATGTGAGATTGAGTTTGATATTCGATATTCGACATTCGATTTGAATGTTGGATTTAGTTTGATATTCGATATTCAACATTCGGTTTGAATGTTGGATTGAGTTTGATATTCGATATTCGACATTCGATTTGAATGTTGGATTTAGTTTGATATTCGATATTCGACATTCAAAATTTGAATGTGAGATTGAGTTTGAATTCGATATTCGACATTCGATCTGAATGTTGGATTCAGTTTGATATTCGATATTCAACATTCGATTTGAATGTTGGATTGAGTTTGATATTCGATATTCGACATTCAAAATTTGAATGTGAGATTGAGTTTGATATTCGATATTCGACATTCGATTTGAATGTTGGATTTAGTTTGATATTCGATATTCAACATTCGGTTTGAATGTTGGATTGAGTTTGATATTCGATATTCGACATTCAAAATTTGAATGTGAGATTGAGTTTGATATTCGATATTCGACATTCGATTTGAATGTTGGATTTAGTTTGATATTCGATATTCAACATTCAAAATTTGAATGTGAGATTGAGTTTGATATTCGATATTCGACATTCGATTTGAATGTTGGATTTAGTTTGATATTCGATATTCAACATTCGGTTTGAATGTTGGATTGAGTTTGATATTCGATATTCGACATTCGATTTGAATGTTGGATTTAGTTTGATATTCGATATTCAACATTCAAAATTTGAATGTGAGATTGAGTTTGATATTCGATATTCGACATTCGATTTGAATGTTGGATTTAGTTTGATATTCGATATTCAACATTCGGTTTGAATGTTGGATTGAGTTTGATATTCGATATTCGACATTCGATTTGAATGTTGGATTTAGTTTGATATTCGATATTCGACATTCAAAATTTGAATGTGAGATTGAGTTTGAATTCGATATTCGACATTCGATCTGAATGTTGGATTCAGTTTGATATTCGATATTCAACATTCGATTTGAATGTTGGATTGAGTTTGATATTCGATATTCGACATTCAAAATTTGAATGTGAGATTGAGTTTGATATTCGATATTCGACATTCGATTTGAATGTTGGATTTAGTTTGATATTCGATATTCAACATTCGGTTTGAATGTTGGATTGAGTTTGATATTCGATATTCGACATTCAAAATTTGAATGTGAGATTGAGTTTGATATTCGATATTCGACATTCGATTTGAATGTTGGATTTAGTTTGATATTCGATATTCAACATTCAAAATTTGAATGTGAGATTGAGTTTGATATTCGATATTCGACATTCGATTTGAATGTTGGATTTAGTTTGATATTCGATATTCAACATTCGGTTTGAATGTTGGATTGAGTTTGATATTCGATATTCGACATTCGATTTGAATGTTGGATTTAGTTTGATATTCGATATTCAACATTCGGTTTGAATGTTGGATTGAGTTTGATATTCGATATTCGACATTCAAAATTTGAATGTTGAATGTTGAATATCGAACATCTAACCAAATTTTGATTGCTGATTTATTCTGACTGTGAAGTAAGCACAATTACACCCGATTAAATACAAAACTTGATACATTCACTTGGACTAAGGTGACATTTTACGAGGTAGATCACCTGTGTTTCACCACATGGAATAAGGAATGGGGGAGTATGAATTTCACATATTTTGCCTTGGTTTGTTCGCATGTTAAACACTGAATTTGTTCTGTAGCAGGTAGTTATCAATTATATTGTAAAACTGAAAAAATAGTATTTATCATTTAATTTCTCCTCTGTGTTAATCATAGATAAGTTTTAGTATGTTTATATGTTGATCTAAACATTTGTATTGTATATGCATTGGGTCGGAGTAAAGTACATGTTTGAACATGTAATATTGTTTTCAAAATCATGAGAGTAAGCCAAGGGGAACACATAATTGAAGCAATCTTGAAAAAAAATAACAATTATAGAAATGTATAATATGTGGTTACACATTTTCTTCTGTTTGAATATATAAGCGACAGCTCATAGTTTTCTAGCTTATTTTCAATGGACATGTTATTATGATTGGTATTCAACATAAAGTGTCAGAATAATTTCTCATCATATGTTCATTTAGTCAAAATATGCTTAAGAATAAAAGAAAATAACAGAACTTGATTTGGCACAGTTATTATTTTCAAAATAATTTTATAATTTGAATTTGATGCATATTGACTGGTCGGAAAAGCAGATGGACCTTTACATGATTGCTCATATACTAAACTATATCAAATGTATCCAGCGTATGTTGCAATAGCAGACCACAGCCTACTTATGGCATCTTAAAGTTCTACTGATATTGGCTGAAGGTTTCAAATATTTTGATGAAGCTTTACGAAACCTGTTACCCTCATATGAGCCGTGACATGAGATTTTCAACAATGTGGTATGCTCGACCAGCAAAGGCTCAGACCAGCCTGCGCATATGCGCAGACTGATCAGAGCCTTTGCTTGTCGCTTAAATATTATATGACTATTAAGCTACTGGCCGAACATCATTTGAGGTTTCTACGCTTAAGAGGATGCTGCACAGGCTCAGCTGAGTCTACACTTGTCAAAATGCCACATTCACCTCCCTAAAGCCATCCAATTGCTGTGGCCACTCTCCGTTAACGTTCGCGGGCGACGGATCTGTTGTTGCAAGCTTTTGCCGTTCTTTTTTTTTTGTTCTTCTTGCATGTAGTGCATCGTCATCGGAGGTGAGGAGTTTGGTAATATATACTATGTAGTACTTTTTATGTGTATAATTTAGGTGTCTATGTGCTGGTGATATGTTTACCTGGTTCTTGCTCATATATGTTTACATACTTCCTGTGCCTCTTCTTCGTGGTGTCATTTGTTGGTCTGCGATTCAGGACAATGGAGTTTTATGGCCATATTTTTCTCTATAGCATTGGTAAAAATGACTGATTGGTTTCGTATTTAGTTCTTGCATGTGTGGGATTTTCTGTTTGGTTAGAATGTGTTTGTTAATTCAGCTATTGTATTCTTATTGTTTGTTGCTACCTCCACTGTGTTGGGGTTTGTGTTTGTTTAGTTGTGTAGTTCATAGTACAATTTCTAGTTTTGTAGTCATCTTACTGAGGAGCTCCCATTGTACGGTGTTGTTGACCTGCGTCATGTACGGTGTTGTTGACCTGCGTCATGTTTTGTAGTGTAGTTCTAAGTGTCTTTTCCAGTCTTGCAATCATCTTGACGTGAAGAGAGAGAGAGAGAGAGTTGGTTGCTTTAATTCATTTTATCATAAGATATCGCGTCTGAGAGTGAAATAACGCCATGCAATAAAATCGATAAACCACTAGTAGTTTACAGATTTTCGGGAAACGTTATGACGTCCATAACAAAGTTGCGTACATAGTGGAAAATAATATTTTTTTTTACAATAGAAATGATTTCAAAGTAATCTTGATGTCATATGATAAATATAATCTAACATTCGTGCTCTTGTTTTATTGGATTTATTAAACTCGTTGCGAAAAAGAGATAAAATGCCCGGCAAGCCTCGCATTTTATCACATTTCTCCAATTTGTTTAATAAATTCAATAAAACGTGAGCTTTCATGTGTTCTAGCTGTCCCCTGGCTGTCAGTATACTGTGTCATTTCTCCTCAGTGCAGTGGACTAGTCTTTGAAATTTGATTGTGACATTTCCATGACATAATCATTTGCTTTTGGGCTGTGTTTCTTTCTGTTTCTCATTGTGGATTGGCTGTGAAATGTGATTGTGGAATTGCCATGTTTCCCTCAAAAACAAAGAGAATCTTACCTGAGTGCTCATGGTTTGTTGAATTCATTAATCGTGTTGAAGAAAATAGATAATCTGCGAGGCTGGCCGAGCATTTCTTTCACAACGAGTTTGATAAATTCAATAATACAGGAGCACAAATGTTAGATTCTATTTATCACATGACTTTAAAATACTTAAAAATTGCATTTTGGCTAGCTAGGGAACGTCAAGATTTTGCCATCGTTATGATGGACGTCATTTTGTAACGTACTAAATCTGTAAACCACTAGTGGTGCATGGCATCATATCACTCCGAGACTGCGACGTCATGTGATAAAGTTATTTTATTTAACGATTGTAATAAAATATCTTGTGATCACAATGTTAGATACATATTTTACAAGAATACTTAGCATTACTTTTTACAATGCTTCAACATAAATTTCTATATCTAGATTCCCATCAAAGACATTGTCCAGCTCTTTTATATTGCCCTATGAACTACTGACCTTGACTCTTAGACACACATTACTTTACACGTGTACTTTACACGTGCCATGTGCTGGAATCATTGTTGCATACATGTAAAAATAATAACTTAGTGTCAAATGGATGACAAATGTTACAGCAAGGAACAATAGACGGAAGTCATGTATCAGGTATGGCGAAATCACAGCAAGACATTTCACACAGAGGCACAACAAATCGTGTTTCTTAATATCATTCTAACCTAGTCAGAAGAAAACTCCGATTGTTCTAGTATGAAACGAAAGACAAAAGAGTAGGCCAGGCTGCATACCCAGTTCCCTTGTTTATCATGTTATGCAAAGTAAAACTATTAGTACATTCACCAACCATCCTTTTAAAGATTCTAACTTGTCTGTGTAGTAGACGCGTAGGTGTTGAACTTACTTAATGACGCTCCCTCGAAGACAGATTTTCACGCGATGAGGAACAATTAACACCTCCCCAGCAGAGTCATCTCGGGTTAATTTACGCGTGCTAAAACTGAAATGTTACAAGCTCTTCAATGGGCAATTTGTTTCTTTCAAACTTTATTGGCTACGTGGAGTATGTCGTTTCGAATAACCTTTTGAGTAAAATAATAATAGTTGTTTCACCAGAAAGTGGACCGAATTTAATTCATGAGAGCCAAACGCTCAGCAGTGTCTGCACATGCGCGATACAACTTAAGTCTTGACAGAATTCGCTTATTTGTTAGTCTTGAAATGATGACGCTGTACAGCTGCAGTCTTCCAGCGAATACTCTTGGATGATACTGTGCGCAACACTGATATACACACATCATCTGTTGATGATAATGTACAAGGTACAGCTCATTTGAAGATGTTTTGGCTAGTCAGATCCTTTTATGATCATAGTCTTAAAACACCTCGTGGCGGCTTCTCTATCTGTGTGATCGTATCTCAGCGGTGCAGCTGGCAGTGTTTCTAATAAAAAGCGGCGTTGCGCAAGGGTCATTTTTCACGCCTATTCTTTTCCAATGTTTTATAATCATCAGTTGCCAATTGTGACGGGTCTAGTGTTTATCTCCTTGAATCAGCTGTACTTTGCTCCGCTTTATGTCCCATAGTTGTTAATGAAGATTAGGCTTTCTTCAAGATGTCGATGATGTTTCTTTGTATCTTGCAGACACAACAATCGTTTAGTAAAGGGTGTTATTGCTTGCGGCGCTCTCGCCGCAAGCATTTCTGTCGGAATAGTGATACCCTCTACCTGGTTTGTCTATTTATATAACATACTGTTAGCATAACGGTCGTGGTTATGGGAACAAAACAGTTTAACGACAAGACAATTCACCGACAGCAAGTTAAGACAGGGTTCGTACGGAAATGGGAAAACAGAAGTCCAGGACTTTTCCAGGACTATTCCAGGACTTTTTCATTTTTCAAGGACTCGATATCTTCCCAATTTTGTATAACACAACGTTTAAAAGTGGACTTTTTTCAGGCAGAAGCGGCGAAATGGTAGGCGCACTCGATTTCTTTGATTCATCTGACACCGGTGATAAAAACCGGGACTACCGCACAAATTGAATAGAATAGAATACGAGTTGCACCTCGCTCTTTGACCAAACTCCCCAACAGTGGCAACTTCAGTAGAAATTGACCACTGCCGCAATGCGTCATTTGACCTCGAGGTCACGCATAAATAGTACGTAGGCGGATTGATTTCTAGCGAAAACGGCCAGCTTCACGTGCGTTCTTGACAACACTAGTTAAACAAAGATGGCGGCCTCGGATAGCATCTGTGCCGCTTCACTTTTTTGACTGCAAACTATTTGAAGTTTAAAGATTAAACATTAGTCAAGCTTGCATATTTGATTATTTCTGATACAGAGGAGTTTATTACACGCCTCGTTTAGTCCAAAACACAGTCAAAATTCCCAAATTAGCACACCCTCAGGCTGTCGACCCAGTAGGCAGTATGCATGTCCATGGATCGAGAGCAGTACCCTTATAAATAATGAATAAAAGCTGTCTTTATTAGATTCTCTTCAATTCAACCAATTATGACCAAACACCATCACAAAGATAGATAGATAGATAGATAGATAGATGGATGGATGGATGGATGGATGGACGGATGGATGGATAGATAGATGAGGCCCTCCCAGGGGTTTCGGGGAACAGGGGAAAAAGGGTATTTATTTCAGGGGAACAGGCTAGTCTAAGCTTACATGTATTTGTGAGTCCTCTCCCTCTCTATAGAATTTTAGGCAACAGGGAAACAAGGGCAAATTTATTTCAGGGGAAACAATGAACATAAGAATACATTGGGGGCTGGATATAGGGGAACAGTTAAGACATTTTATTTAAAGCAACAGAACAGGCAACTCTATCCATATGCTAGGGGAGACTAGTTTGTCTAAACCCACAAAAATTGTGAGATTCTTTTTATAATTATACATGTATTTATGTAAATAATAATATAGTTGCATTTTTAGTTTAGTCTGGCCTTTTACATCAACAAAAGAATTTCATGTCCAGATTGGGACTAAATACCATTCAAAAGACTACCACAATTAACCTTATAAGACCCATACTGGGTAATTGGCAATTTATTTAATATGTCAGCTTCTGATTTCCAGTTTAGTACAGTGTTAAAATTTTAGTATTAATAGTTGATATGACATAAATGTGTTGATGATCATTTGTCTCACTCATCAATATGGAGTTTTAATTTTCATAGTATTCTTATTATAATATTTTCTGTTCATATATGACTGCAGGATTCGGTATACATCATGCCCCAGGCACCATGTAAATTTCTTTTGATAGCTAAGGGCTCACCCAATCAGGTGGGGGGCATAGTGTTGGAATGATTTAAGCCTTCACATCTGATTTCCATATACCATTTTCTCATAGACAAACTTTGTCCATTCTTGAATATCAGAGTAAGCAGATAAATGTGACCCGTGCCATATTGAAAATCAAAATTTACTAATTTATTGAGTTAAAAATACCTGTATCGCCAATTAATTGGATAAGACATTCAAACTGTATTATAATTTTCCCCTTTGTTTAAAAGCATAATGTGCTAGTTTGGTAAAATCATGTTGTTTATAGTCTATAAGTGGTAAGGTGACATGGAAAGCTTAGATTAATTTAGGTTTCTACTGATGTATTGCCCCCAGTGTACTGCCGGAGTCATTAGTATACTATAAGCTCAACCAGGAGCCTTTGGCTCAGGTATACAAACAATATACATAAGGTTGATTTTATCCTTAACTCATTTTTAACCAGGGCAAATTTTGTAATCTATTGTTATCCAAATGCAAACAAGTTGGACCCAGATTGGGCCCAACAAAATGTGGGGCTGAATCTGTATCAAAATTGTTTCACACTGCAGATAATATCCTGGAAGACTTTTTTTAAAAAAAGAAATCAGCAGATGACAAGAGAGTTATCAAAATAATAAAAAAAAATGATATGCAGTATGCAAGCATGCAAAGAGTTAAATAAAGTGAAATACAAATGATACTTAGCATTCCATGCTAACAGCCAGTGTGTCAGAAATCCTGCTTTGGGATGCTATTCCTGTGAGGTTTTTTCTTTTAAAAAAAGAAATCAGCAAATGAAAAAAAATCATGATAAAATATCCAGCATGCAAAGAGTAAAATTAAAGTGGTGGAATACATTCAAATGATACTTTGCATCCTACTTTGCAAACAGCTAGTGTCAGAAATCCTGTTTAGGTTTTTTTTAATCAAATTCAGGAAATACTGATAATAACCCTTTCTCCATCTTTATGTATAATGGACTACCTCAATCTTAATGAATCAATATGTATGGAAGGATCATCAGTCCCAGGGGGAGGGGGGATTCTCTCATTTTTTATTCATACATAGGCTCGCACCAAGCGTCTACCGTTCACCCCCAAAAAATATCAGGAATTTCAAGCACCCCCAAAAAATATAGCAACCCAAAAAAATATCCCCCATTCAGGATTCTGTACCTTGACCTTAAGAAAAGACCCTAAAATGCATAGAAATGACCCCTAAATATAGTCAAATTTTGTGATGACCCCCAAAAAATATCCACAAATCTTCATGCTAAAAAAAATGTTGAAATTTAAAATTTTGAACCTGAAAAAATGACCTGGGCCTACGAATGTATGAAAATATAAGAGTAAACCTCTGGGTCATCAGTACACAAAGGTTTAAAGTAAAAGTTTATTATCCTTTATTATACCCCCCGCAAACTTTGTTTGTAGGGGGTATACTGTTTTCACGTTGTCCGTCCGTCCGTGCGTCCGTCCGTCCGTAACGCTTTGTTTCCTTAATAACTCGAAGAGTCATTGCTGGATTTTCATCAAACCTTGCAAACATGTTCATATATGCAAGACAAATACTTTAGACAAAAAAGTAAGGGCTAGGGGCCAATTCTATTAGAGTTATTTCCCTTTGTAGTTCTAAATGGCTTTTAATATAGTGCTTTTTCCTTAATAACTCAAAGAGTCATTGCTGGATTTTCATCAAACCTTGCAAACATGTTCATATATGCAAGACAAATACTTGAGACAAAAAAGTAAGGGCTAGGGGCCAATTCTATTAGAGTTATTTCCCTTTGTAGTTCTAAATGGCTTTTAATATAGTGCTTTGTGCTTATGCTATTATAGGCCATATAGGGGCCAATCAACTCCTACCTCAGCTTTCGATGGAACAATTTGATACTTTTCCTATACAATGTAGACACATTGAAAATATGCATGAAGGAGTTTAGTTCAGAAAAGATAATTTTTGACAAAATGACAGCTGTGAGAACTTAGACAATTATTCCCTAATAAGGTGTTTGTATATGCATAGACAGTGCCTTTATGGGCTGATCAACTCCTACCACAGCTTTTTATGGAACAATTTGATACTTTGCCTATACAATGTAGACACATTTAACATATGCATGAAGAAGTTTGGTTTAGAAAAAATATTTTTTGACAAAATGACAGCTGTGAGAACTTAGACAATTCTCCCTAATAAGGCTTTTGTATATGCATAGATGGTGCCTTCATGGCCCGATCAACTCCTACCACAGCTTTTGATGGAACAATTTGAGACTTTGCCTATACAATTTAAACACATTGAACATATGCATGAAGGAGTTTTGTTCAGAAAAAATTATTTTTGACGAAATGACAGCTGTGAGAACTTAGACAATTTTTCCCTTATTAGGCTTTTGTATATGCATAGATGGTGCCTTCATGGGCTGATCAACTCCTACTTCAGCTTTTGATGGAACAATTTGATACTTTGCCGATACAATGCAGACACATTGAACATATGCATGAAGGAGTTTGGTTCACAAAAAATAATTTTGACAAAATGACAACTGTGAGAACTTAGACAATTATTCCCTTATATGGCTTTTGTACATGCATGGATAGTGCCTTTATGGGCCGATCAACTCCTACTACAGCTTTTGTTGGAGCAATTTGATACTTTGCGGATACAATGTAGACACATTTAACATATGCATGAAGGAGTTTATAATTTTTGTTTGCACAGATTCTACTGAAATCTTCTTATCAAAACTAAGGTCTTCTTGTTCGAACTATAACTTGCCAAGTTTTTTCAATGACTCTTACTGTGCGGGGGGTATCTAATAAGCATTGCTTATTGACTTTTTTCATTTTATACAGTGGGGTTTATAGTCCTATGATGGGGTACTCTATTATTACATGGGCTATGCCTATTTTTTAAGGTTAAAAATTTTGAATTATGTGGAATTCACAAAATAATATTGTGGAGTGAATTTGTTCTGTAATGATTTTTTTTAAATTACATGTATCTCCAAATACATACCACAACTGTCATAATGCAAAAAAAGGTCACCAGGGACTCAATGTATATTTTTAGGAATGAGCTTGAATTGGTATGTCTGGTAATTGGGTGGGGGGGTCTCAGACTATTTATTTGGGGTGGGAGGGGGTATAGAGAAGATGCAAGTAGAAAGTTGGGGTCTTACATTTTTCACTGGTTTAGGGAAATCCTGTAGAAAACATTTTGGTCATGCATTTCATGTCAATATTTTGGCCCTAATCATGGATACTGTCTAGGTGAATGAGTTAACATAGCTCATTTTATGATGCTTCTAATTAGTTTATTTTGTCATTGCAATGGCCAGATTGGAACTGAGGTCTTCTCATCAAAGATTTACTGTCACTATACTAAATTTATACAAGGACTTTAAAATACTGGTAAAGAAGCACCAGTCTCTGTACAAACTTGATTGTTAATCAACTCAGATATGTTTTTAAAAAAACTGGAAAAATATCATATATTAGAAAACAATAAACTGGCACCAAAAAGTATTTAAAAAAAAACAGATAAAGATGGTGGTATTGTTGGATAAATCCAGGCAGCTCATTGACAAACAGTTGGAAAATCTGACTAAATTCTTTGACAAATATCACATTGACTCATGACAGTGGAAAAAAGATCTCACAAAATTAGTTCAAATTATTTTATTTTTAAGGGTGCACAGGTTTAGATAAACAAAACAATGTAGATCTAGTGTAAAATTGTAAGTATTTTCTTATCCATCAGATTTAACATATGTTGTGGGTTTTCAAAAGAACCGTTTCAATGAGATAGTTCTGTTGATACCCACAACATATGTCAAAGTACCCACAACATATGTTTGACATATGTTTGTGGGTACTCAAAAGAACCATCTCAATGAGACGGTTCTTTTGAGTACCCACAACATATGTATTGGTTGAAAAAATCATTATTTGTTAATAAAATACACATATTTATAACTCTAATTTATAACCTAATTAAGGCATGTATCATCAGGTTGAATGAGATTTTTTCTAGAATTATCCCTCATCCTCAATAGTCTTGACCTACCTGTTATCAGTTTTCACTGATATTAAGGGCATTAGTAGATGAATTAAAATACTAATGATTGATTGATACTTTAGTTACATGTACCTTCATAAGACTGGGTAATTTTATTCTGAAAAGAAAATAGATCAAGGTTTATAATGATACTATTACTATCAAGATCTATATATGGCTTTTTGTGCATATAAGCCCTTGAAAGTATTGAGAGTATCTGGGGCAGACATGAACAAATGTAAACTGTTGGTACAGCTAAAATGATATAGAAAATACCAGATACCAGGGATGAAAACATGATAAAAAATAAATAAATGGCACTCATTTTAAGCTACAAACAGTTGGAAACCATGACTACTATAGTTTCTTTGAAATTTAGACACTGGGTATCTTGTGAATGCAAATCCTCCTACAGATAAGCTAACATACCTGATAAACAAAAATTCATAAATTCAAATAACCTCAATGCTTTTCTCAAGATTCTTGTCGTGGTAAGCTGGTGCAGCTTGTGAACCACATGTCTAACATGACAAAATTATATTGTAGCGCTTCTTTTGTCTGTCAGTATAGTTGTTCTTTTTTATAGAAAAATGCATGCCTGAATCCAGGAATTTTTGTCAGGTCCATCTGACAATAAAACTATCCCTGATTTTGGGGGTTTTATTTTTTATAGACTCAGCTAATTTTACCGGGAGTCCAATGTTTCAAAGAAAACTATAATTTCCACAGGGTGTCCAACATTTTCCAATAGGGTCCAACTTTTCCCATGTGTGTGTGTGGGGGAGGGGCAATTGCTTCTCCTATAAGAACCCATATAACTTGTGTTTTTCCATGGGAGAGGGGTCCTGACCATCTTTTTTTAACGAATATTAGCCCTCAGTAAATGGCTGCTTATGTACTAGCTTTGTTTAAACACCTACTGCTCAGGCCCACTCCATCTTTGGGTATGCAAGAACGAAGCCATATGGGGGTGTCCGGAACCCCTCACCCCTGGAAAATCATAAGTGATAAAGGGTTTCTATAGGAATGAGCCGTAGTGAACCCCATCCCCGGGAAAAACTTGCCCCCCCCCCCTCCTCCCCCTTGAAAATTTGAGTACTGGGTCCGCCCTTGTATGCATACACGATCAGACCAAAATAGAAGTCTAACTTGCTGACTAAAGCCGATTGTTTATATATCTGCAACATCAATTAAATCATTTCTGTTCCGCTTGTTCTTCGCGGTCAGCAAACTTCCATCTTAGAAGTCACATGACAGTCACGTGTCCGTTGCTAGCTTTGCCGTATAACTACCAAATAATCCTGCCAAGATTATAGTTCGTCTACATTTTCGTAAATATTTCTCACATTAATCACAGAATCGTGCAAATGATGGATTGAAATTACAGACTAGCCATCATTGAATTATATAGAATGGAGAAACAACAGGCAGAGTTTGCAGATAGCCCCATGTTGAAATTTTCAACATGAAGAGCTGGGTTGCGGCAGCGGTGTTTTCTGAAGGTCTCTGAACCGGAAGTACACCGCTGTGGGGAGTTTGCTCTTTGACGTGTATCCAGCGATTTTTATTCAGGGTTTTTTGCGATTTTCACACAGTTTTTTTTTTTGCGCATCCCATATATCTGAAAGGACTAAATGTATTTTTATATTTTCCAAAGACTAATTCATATTTTCAAGGATGATTTTACAAAATTCCAGTACAAATCCAGGACAAAAGGCACTTTTTTCTAATTCGAGGAGTTTTCCAGGACCAAGGTAAATTTTTCCAGGTCTGTACGAACTCTGCAAGAGCATGTCTCATATTATATGCCATATTTATCCCCAAATTCACTTTGTGGATATATGTTGTGGTCATAGAATGTCGCTCACTGTTTTCATCCACTAGCTGTGACCTTGATCTCAGGAGTCAGTTCTTGAAAAAATGCACCCACAGCAGATCGCCTATTTTATTTATGATGCATTCCATATTTGTTATGTAGATACATCTTGGACCCTGGCGAGTCACCAAATGTTTCCAGGTCCCTGTGACCTTGACCTATGATTTCAGTTCGAGCAAGGTCAAGCTCAGAGCATATCTGTATATAATTTGAGGTAGGAATCCTAAATTTTGTTGAAGGATGTATTTTGGGATCATGGCGTGTCGCATACACTTCTGGGTCAATTTGACATGTAGCTTGTACATAAGCATGTAAAACACTGCAGCTTTAGTTTTATAACTTTATTAATCATGCCATGATTGTCCAAACATGAATGATCTGGCGCAATTGGAATGATATTGGCCCACTAAAGTTCCTACTAAAGATCTTACGTAATATATACGTGCGTAGGTTTACACCCGAACGGCTACAGTTGCAACCTTTTACTTAGTTGTCAAGTAAACAAAGTGAATAGCCCTGTATGCCCCACCTCAATTCTTCATCGTAGACAAAAAGGTTGTGCATAAACTGCACAGACTACTCTAATTAACAATTACGAATAAGAGGGACCGCAAATAGAACACATCAAGGATTTATTTTGTAAAATAAAAACATTTTGAGGCTATTGATAGATCTTGAACCCATCTTGCTAGATAGGTCTAGAGGAGGGAACCAGATAAGCTACCAGAGTAACGGTGCTCTGACCCACCGTTGATGTTTAGTATGTTCATGACGTCACTATAGTAGCGACTATCGATGTTCGAATTGAACTTTAGTTACTATAGTAGGAACTAAACTTCGATTTAAAGTGGGCCATTATAATTGCCATCAGTCAACTATATAGAATAGCTACCAGTCTGTTAATAAAAGTGGTCATTAATACACGTAAAATATTGTAATAATATTTCTTTCTTTTCCAAATGGGTATGTTCATTAGTCTATTAATGTAATTGTCTTCAGTGCAGTTGTATGATTATATGAACTTAGCACCAGCCTATAGACTAGCAACAAATTAGGAATATGTTTATATGGGAAAAATGAAATGACTATTTGAAATGTTCTAGGCTTTTGGGAAAGGCGATCAACTTTACAGCCCCTCAGAGATCGCTATCAGGCTACAGGGACAGTTAAATATCAACGCAGGTCTGGTTAACCAAATATGACGACCTGACGTTAAGACGCCAACTTACGTCAAGTGTATCAACAATATTTGCATCAACGATATCTGTTCTGGCTGGCTATCGTCATTTCCAGACAAATAATAGGGCTTCGAGGGTAATTTGTATCCAGGTTTTTAATAAAAATATTTTGATACAATTACTTTAAATCACGTCTGATTCCTAGACAAATTTTAATTTGCAACTTTTGAATCTAAGGGTATTGCTATTCGATAGACTGTTGTCCTATAATTATTTATCATTTTGGCATGAAATTAAAAACATGTTTTGCTGACGTGTTGATGTTCATTGTTGCCAAAACTCAAAAAATTGATACATTAAAAATAAGTAAATTTTATTAATTTCATTTTCTTGCGTTTTTAAAGTCCTTCAGTGTACAGCGCTAAGTGCCGCTTTAGATAACTGTTTGTGTTTTTCTTTTGCCAGAAGAGTATCTTACCCACCTACTCAATAACTATTGTTAATGTTCGTCTATGGCGTGGTTTTAGTGCAGTGTAAACAATAACCAAATTTGGAGGTTTTCCCAACATACAAGGTGCACATGCTGTTTTTCAACTAGGCAAGCCCTCCTTTAAAAAGGAAAATTTATTTAAATATTGGGTAGTCCTTTCCGAAAGGTAAACTAAAGTTTAGTGATCTTTGTTAGAACTATTGCTGCCAAAACATCTTCAAATGAGCTGTACCTATGAGTGTACACTATAACAAAATACGTGCACGTTTACACCATAAGAGCTGCCGTGCCATTTTGGTGTTAACTTACACTTGCTTTCGTGCTAAAACAACTTGATGCCAACATTTCTGCGGTGATAAATGTGAAACACTACAACCTGTTAGTGTTTTAGCTATTCTCCTATTCAATACAATCGAACAAAACATAGCTTTTTGTCATTTGAAAGGTTACACCAAGACCAGGTGACAGTTTAGCTGCCACCAAATCTATTGTAGAGTTACACTTATTTTTTATAATGTATATTGTGATTGCCTTTAATATTCATTGATAGTAGCTGTATAGATGATTTTCCAAAACTAGCCCTGAAACTGCTGTCACCGGTCAGTGAAGGATCATTGATATACAGGTTTTGTACTGTAAAAATGGGTACAGTAAAATCTGTATGAATCGGCTACTCTCAAAAAGACCAAAAATTGGTTTTCAATACAGATTATCGTTTAATATATGTCAAAAGTATTGCAGAACACGTTCGACCTTATTTAAGGTACCATTCGCCATAAAGATCATTATTTGTCTATTTTGAGTGGCCGTTTTACACAGGTACTACTTTTGTGGATCATTTATGTTTTTTCTGTCTTATGTTTGCTATGCCTTTGTGCGCGTCTGTTTATATGTGTCTTGTGGTCATCTGCTGGGAAAGGACTGACCTCTTGGCTCTCGTTTGTGGTGTCTATCTGTGAGTTTGTCACTTTCCCATTGGTATCCTGGGTCAGGTGTGGTACTTGATTATATCGATTCCTGATCTTTGCACCCTTACTTACTTTACTTCATAGGTTAGTGTCTGATGCTTGTATTTGGCTACGCTCGCAGTGGTTCAAATGGCGGGGTTCTTCATTATTGGAAGGGTAGATGTTCTAATATCACTGTTTCTCCTATGCAATGGCCGTACCAGTAATATATTCTACTATCTTTCAAAATAAACAGTAATATCAACACGCTTAAACGATTTAATTATGCTGATTCTCTCATTCATAAATATTCCGATTTGAGTTGAAAATCCTCGTTTTGAAATATTATCATTATTCTAGCATGAAACATTATTTTATAATGATTCAACGATTGCACTTCAAAAGTCACTGGAGAAGTGAAATGGCGATTAAATTGATAGACGATTATCAAATAGACGCAGCTAATGAAACGCTGGCTAATCAGATTTTTGTCTTATTGACTTAATTGAATAACTGGAGTGAGAAATATGATGTAGCTTTCAGGCCTCTAGATAAGAATGCGTAATAATAAAAATGTGGCTCATATTTCTTAATAAAAATATATGCTATGGGTACTCAAAAGAACCGCCTCAATGCGACGGATCTTTTGAGCACTCAAAACGTATGTTTAAATGACGGGTAAGAAAATAATTACAAATTTCCCTAACTCAGCCTATGCCTTCACATAACACCATATGCGGTTGACATTTGCTGTTTTAATAAAGCGTTTTAAAAGCAAACTAAAGCGTTTGAAATAAAAATAAGAACTATTTAAGTTTCCTCCTTTTGATCATTTATGGAGATGTGTGATTGTCCTTTACATAGACAATAGGGATGTTTAAATATTAGATAAAACTGTAATGAACATTGATGATGGAAAATAAACAGAACTCTAATAGTCACATGACAGCAAAAATACAATTTAAGTAAAGCAACCAGCTCCCTCTTCCTAAGCGAGATAATTGCTAAACTAGAAATACACTAAGTATTGCTTAGAAAACCAGAACCAAATACAAAACTCTCACACGCAATGGGAGCAACACTAAAAATGAATCAACAACAACAACATGACTACCACCTTGGAACCAACAGCAGTGGAAGCTACTGAGGGCCTAAATGTATTATACTGGGGCCAAATCATCACCCTATATTCTGATAAACTATTTTAAAAGCACATTTGAAATAATAAGCATTAATGTATATTCTCATACTTCAGTCCTGTTAAACAAGACGGAATGTATACAGAATAGATACTGGTGAAACAGATCCATTGATGAAACCGTTGCTATATTATTCTCTATTATGTCAAGAATGAAGTGACAAATCAACGATTTGCTGCGAAAATAGAGCTTCACAAACAAAACCATGTATATTTTGCCATTCGAAAGGTGGTAAAATAAATAATTTTCCATATAATACATTTCCGTCACAGAAATACTGAAAAAATGAAAGATTTGAATAGCTGGACCAAGCTTCCAGCTTAAAATGTTTTGCTGCAATTAAGATATTTCGTTTAAAATTGCCCTATCACTGATATCCGATATGTTATCTACTGTATTTCTAACTAACCTGACGTATCAAGATTAAGTGCACCATTTCTATTCTACTAAGTTTGCTCAAAGTTTTACATTCTTTCACATGTTCCAAGGCAGTGATTGTTTTGGTGTTTCTTTACTGTTTTCGTTGTTCCAATTGTATGTGAGGTCTCGAGATTAGCCATGTCTTTTGTAATTTAGTTCGTTGTTCTCATACTAGGCTAGCAATCATCTTGCTTAGAAACAGAGAATGGGCTGTTTTGATTATTGTGTTATTGTTTTATATGTGTGTCGTTGTATCTCTCGGTGCATTGGGTTGGTCTGAGATCTACGAGTGTGCTATTCCATGGTCATATTCATTTTAAACTGCCCTGCCCTGAGTTGAAAAGAGTGGGATACAACATGGATAGCATGCGACAGTCTGCATGTTTGGTTGTGAACCCAATCACGGTTGATATCTATGGTTTCCTCTTTAATTACACGACGGTGGGTCAGGCCTCAGACTTAATGACGGCCCTAGCGTAAAGCTTTAATTTGTTGATTGGTGCATGATGCTTGTCGTTGGCTGGGCCCATCGTAACTCAACCTGATGTTTTCTTTAGCTCTGGCTATCTGTGAGTCAAGAGCCCTTTTCTTTGTTATAGTGTGTTAATTTAATTTGATTGTTTTTCTGTGATGATATATTGTATTAGTTAGGAAGCCTCCATGCGAGCTAAGCAATTTTGTGTTTTAACAACTAAAGAATCTAGGACGAAGATTTAGTGCTTGTAAAATGCTTTTAAGCCCTGCGGTGGCTTAGGATGCTGTCCATTCTAAGGCGGTGGTTCTGCTGTTGATCGATTGTTGTTGTTGATCTTTTGTTTAATGTACTTACCATTGTTTGTGGGAGTTCTGTGTTTGTATTTGTTTTGTTATGCATTACTTTGTGTCCATTCTAGTTGTGTAATCATCTTGAAGAGAGAGAAAGCTGGTTGCTTTGCTAATCTTGTCTTACAGATGTACTCGTATTGTTACTATAAATGTTCTGAGTCTCTTACTCACGGTGCCGTGGGTCGGTCTGCAGTGTGTGATTGTGATATTTCCTGATCATACTCACAGCTATAAGACCAACATAATATGGAAATGACCTATCACTATCCCACACAATGTCACATTATTGCTAACATATAATATCAAAAAGGAGAGATGCAATGCCATGTTGTTCAATGAACAAATCATGCATGGACCATTCGCTCAAATCCAGTGCAAACATTCAAATTAAACAGGGTCAACCCCGATATCCCCACACAATTGTGTCAACAACAAATTGTAATCTGCTCTCTCTCTTTCGCTCTGCGAGAAAATTGCTAGACCCTATCATACATGATATGTAGTCATAACAGCATTAATTCCATAGCATACATTCAAATTAGACTATGCAGTCGATGTTGGCTTGTATGTCACATTGTGCAGAAAACGTAAGGATGCCTGATTTGCATTCCAATTGTTCACAGATCAGACTGTCTAATTCCTATCTAAAACATTAAATGATATTTAAATATATGTTTGGGTAATAAACATAATTGAATCTCTGAAGCGATTTTGTTTGGTATAACACAATAGCTTTTGATAGCAAAAAAGAAAACAATATAATATATCATTTGGTTAAAGTGATGTTTACAAACTAACGCCATCTGCAGACAACTCAACGTTCAAACTCGTTTGATGAGAGTTGACTGTGTATGTGGTATTGCGACACTGGTATAAGTCCTTATGATCATTGCCCTGGTACAGTTGCTGTTTAAATTCTTAGATATTCTGATATTTCGTTGTAGCCTTAAAGCCATGCTCGCAATTCACTTTACCAGGATTAGTAAAACATATAAATACAAAATATTGTCTAATCTATTTTACGCTCCGCGAAATCAAAAATTGCTCAAAGGCAGTGTCTTTGCCTTTAGATAAGTAGTTTTATTTTTCTACGCTCCATTAGTGGTTGATGGTGTGATAAAGGGATGTAACTTATCAGAGTCTTCTGGATGGTTTATTTTTATACTCATTTCGTCGTGTTTTTCATTTCAACGCCTCCAGTGTTCAATGGATGATAAACCGATACCGATGTGGGGTCATCTGATTTCATTTCTGAGCTTTACTAAGGTTTACCTTTAGGTGCACATACCTGTACAGTGTGTATAGGGCAGCACATAAGATTTTGGCATTCATCGCTTAGGCGAGCAGTGAATACTCAGGCAGGTCTGCACAGTTGTGCAGACTAGCCTGAGTATTCGCTGCTCACATACACAAAGTTTGAATTTAAATGTATGCGTATGGGTAACGATAAAACTGAAGTCATCTAGCACTACTACATAATAGCACACGGACGCTTATAAGTATGGCTTCTTGGAATATAATTTGCGCCATTGCCTCAGGCTTTTGCCTGTATCTCTTCCTGAAACACACACACACACACACACACACACACACACACACGGAAGTAACTGGTCTGTTTCGGTTAACTGTTTGGTCATATTTATGTGATTAAAAGGGTGTTAAGAAAGGTCGTTCAACAATAAAATTGTTTTATCTTAGTTGTGTAATAAGGTGTTAAAATCGAACATGGCACTGATATTCTTTATATAGGATATACTTGAAAAAAATGAAGAATTGGATGTTTAATCAAACACTTTGCCATAGAAATAATGGTCTGCAAAAAACAGTACCCCATTGCCATGAAAATAATGGTCTGCAAAAACCAGTACCCCATTGATGTTTGGGCTCGAGGAGCTGAGTGGGGGTATACAACAAACAATAATTGCCATGCAATAGCCTTAGTGATCAAACCCTTTCCAAATTAGTTAAATAACTCACCATAAATGTTACAAATTTTGGAAAATTTCAGATTTTTCAGATCGTTTGAAAGACAATACCTACAGAAAATATAATTTTGTGACGTGATTATATGTGAGACACGATGTCAAACGTTACAAAATATCACAGGCGAAGACATGTTTATATATGTACAATGTAAGTTTTCAGCATCCTTTCCTTTTTCCTTTTCAGTGATTTAAAATTCTATGATGAACTGCCAACAACTTTAATTCTTAGTTTCCGTTCGAATTTGGCAATACTCTCTCTGAAGAAGATAGAACTGTTTGCTTTAACTTTATTATAGTCTTTCTGTCTTGTGGTTGTCTGTTTTTTCTGTGGTTTGTATCTCTTCTTCTCCGAGGTTATGGTGTATTACAAAATTGAGCCAGTGCATGAGATTTCCAACAATGTGGCATTTTTACATTTGAAGACTCGGACGAGCCTCTTTAGCCTCCTTTTTAGCTTAGAAACTCCAAATGGTGTTCAGTCAGTAGCTTAACAGTCATAGAATACTCAAGCGACTAGCAAAGGCTCTGATCAGACTGTGCGTATGCGCAGGCTGATCTGAGGCTCTGCTGGTCGCACATATCGCATTGTTGGAAATCTCATGCACTGGCTCAAATATCTGTGATTAAGGCATTTCCTGAGCATACTCACTTACTTTCTTGCTTAATTCACAATTGCATTGAATCAGAATAGTATCTTCTATTTGCATGGACCTATTGGGGTGTGTAATAATGAACTTATGCGATTCACCTAATGCTTATCAACACACATACAACCTTGTCTGAATGATGCTAATTTCATAAGTGAGCATGGTCAATGATTTTTGGTGCACCTACAAGCGAATGGCCTAAACTCCTCGTCCTTTCGAACGCACTTGCAAGTTGGTGACACTAAATTGAAATTGTTTCTTACTTATCCACAAGCCAATACTAAGTCCACTTCGTTGCTTGCGGTCTCACAAACCAAGTGTGATATGTCAGCTTTGTTCCTTACACAGTGTGTGAGAGAACGAAATGCAGCAAGTACCCTCGGCAAGCGAAGGTAGATGAGTTTGGGCAAGAAAACTGATGTCAAGTCAGACACCATGAAAGAAGTTACTTTTTTAATCAGGTGCTACTTTAATCCATACAGCTCAAAAGTAATACTGGTGTTTTGTGTCCATTATGAAAGAAATTCAAGAACATTTCTCCAATTTAACTACTACCTTGCCAAATGAGCCAGTGCATAAGATTTCCAACAATGTGGTATGTGCGACCAGCATAGTCTCAGATCAGCCTGCGCATACGCGCAGTCTGATCAGAGCCTTTGCTAGTCGCTTGAGTATTCTATGATTGTTAAGCTACTGACTGAACATCATTTGGAGTTTCTAAGCTTAAAAGGAGGCTGCAGAGGCTCGTCCGAATCTACGCTTGTCAAAATATCAAATTGTTGGAAATCTCATGCAGCGGCTCAAATAACATTTACACCAAAACTTTGTATTTAATCCCATTAGCTTATTTCTTCCGCTTCGTTATGGTCTGGTTAGCTTCAATGTATTTGGGTAATATTTATTTCGAAAGTGTTAACAGTTCAGATTCACATTTTATCATTGGAGACGAACCACGCAAAAAGATAATTCAAACCAACATACAGTCTCTAGCATCTGTCTTGTCACCAGCGAAACTCAGGAAGTGATCCTTAGAAGCTTACCAGAAAAAATGAGTATTACCTCGAAATGCCATACTAACAGTTCACAGGCCAGCCCAATGTATTTACCACCTTCATCAGTGCACACATTGCACATCACGAGATAGTTTGTGCGCAAGTTGGTTAGGGTTGTATGAAGATACCCAAACGACAGCAAGAATATATTTAAGTAAAGCAACCAGCTTCCTCTTTCTACACATCGTATGTGTAGAAAAAAATGATTCATTGGTAGTAGTCCTTGCCCAATCAACTAATTGCCACAATTTGAATACTGTAGATAATTTTATCTCCAAGGTATCTCATACTTTCAGGGAACTCAATTGTTGATCAATATGGAATAAACTGCAATTGAACATCGTTTAAACATCTTATTGACAAAAGGTAGCACAGTGACTCAGTGATAGAGTGCTTGACTAGAGACCGAGGGGCCGCGGGTTCGAGCCTCAATGGCGTCACTGTGTTGTGTCCTTGAGGAAGACACATTTATCCTTGCTTAGTACTGGTTCAACCCAGAAAGACCCGTCCCGATATTGCAGAAAAAATGCTGACTGGGGCGTAAAGAATCAAACAAAGTAAGAAAGACGGCAAAGATCAGGAAACGATACAATCAAGTACCACACCTGATCCAGGATACCATATGGGAAAGTAACAAATATACAATAAAAATCACCAACAAGAGCCAAGAGGTTAGCCCTTTCCCAGCAGGTGAACACAAGGCAGCAGTGAACAGATACGATAACATGAGAAACACAAGACACAAAAACACAAATGATCCACAAAAGAAGTTCCACCTTGGAATGGTCAGTAACAATATTTTACTGGAAGGCCTAAACCTTATCGACAGACCGAAACAACTCTGAAGATGTTATATAGCCTTTATCTTTGTGAAAAACGAATACCCTCAAAAGTTGCCAGGACTAAACATAAGCTCTGTGTGAGAAATAACGTCACAATATGTTTCCATGTGCATGGTATTTCAACACTTTAATGACAGGAAATCCTTAAAGCTGCATACTCTGTAACTACGAACATTTTTCGACAAATTTTATTTTCTTTTTAAATCATTTGTAAAAGTAGAATTAAGCTATGTTTTCACTATAAAAATGTTCAGTACAGCTGAAAACTGCATGGAAAAGTGAATTATCTTATCAAATAGGTGTTTTTTTCTCTTGTTGGTAATTATTTGCGTCCCTCCAATAATTCTAGATCGTTGAATTTTAACATAAATGCAGTTGTTTTGATAGTGATAACTTGCTACGATTTACGAAAATGGTAAAATGTTTACCTGAATTTGAGCATTTTTACTGTGTTCTTGAAAAATAAAATATTATTTTTAAAATAAGAAGATCAAAAGTTACAGAGAATGCAGCTTTAATGGGTACACTATCAAATTGTGTAGATACATGTGAGGTGTCACGGAACGCATCTTTTCAGGTTCTGTACTAAAGTAAAACAACTTTAGATTCTAACTAGTTAGCCAAACAGATAGTTCCCCATCTAAACAACATGGTATCAATTCCAATAGTCAAAGCAGAATTTATAATCATCAATGCACCTTTGCTTGATATTTCAATTTTTTACATCAAATAAATATATCTCACAATGCACAAAGTACACATGCATACTGGTGCAATACGGCAGTTATTGTATAGTTGTGTGTATGTACGCACAAACCTTACAATAACTTACACGTATAGGTCCACATGTGATGGTATTTGTTTCAATATAACGAGACGTTGCTTTATAAAATGAATACTAAGAATATACAGTAGCACTCTAAATCGGTTGTGAATATTCTTGGCCCTGGATCCCTGTATTCAATCTAAATGTGCATATCGAAAACGTCTGCGTATGGCAAATGTGTTTTTCTATGCATCGTCTTGGGGTTTTGCAAACCTCTTTGGTGCTACCTGTTTGACCAACCATCTTATTTACAGATGGTATGACTTATGTGTGAAACAATTTTGTTTCTTTCATTCTTTTCTTTCTCTTTATACTGCCATGTTACCTATTTGGTGTTACCTCTTCCGCGCATCTTTTTTGAGCGACCATTCTGCGATCATCTTCTGTGCAATGTGACATGTTCTACGATAATCCTAAAACCTCTTCTACTCAACCATTTATATACAACATGTTGGACTGGACTAACTACGTCGGTACATCACCTTAGAACTAATGCCGGGAGAGGAACGCCATGAAGAGCGGAATTCGAACTTAGATCGTGTGTGATCAACCGAAAAGTTCTATAACCTGTACCACATTTTGGAAAATCAGTTTCGCCCCAATGTTGGGATAGTTTTCGTATTTCCAATCACGTGAGAATTCTTAGTCGTGCGCCCTGTTTGCGTCGTAGTTATCCATGTGGTAAATGGATATCTGCTCAGGGAGTGAGTCCAGCAATGCCTACATGACTGTGTCTTCCATAATTGCATTCATAGCGAGTGCCATTTTTTCTTGCAGTGATCATTTATTTATTGTTGACCTGAGTTTTAAGGTGACCGATGGTCAGTTAGATGGACTCCACTTGACTAGTCCTGCTTTGGGGGAAGATAGCACATTTCGTGTTTAAGTGATAAGAGGAGCGATACAAAGGGTATAAAGTCGTCACTTAAATGGCGGTAAAATTGCTAGGAGTGATTGCCTAAACAAGCCATGTGCACTAGTTAATGGTCGCGGCGAGTGTAATGGTCCGATTTTGTGGTTTTAGTGTCCCGTGGATGCAATAAAGGGCACAGAGACCATATATCACGTGTTTCCTTTGATTTCCTTGCCTTTTCCGCTTTGAAATGCTCCATAATGCTAACAGAACGAGAAGGTTGAAACAACGCTTAAAACCGAATACCAAACTATTAGACTGTTGTATGCAGTAGAGCCGACATCGGCGGATCCAGACGGGGGGGGGGGACAGGGGGTCCGGACCCCTGAAAAAATCACAAAAATATAGGGTTTCATAGCAATACTGGTCCGGATCCCCTGAAAAAGCACAAGTCTACCAAGCCAGCATTGAATGTTGGGCCATCATCGGCACGCCAGCAAAACGCCATTTAAATGGCGTTTCGCTGGCGGGCCGATGTTGGCCCGCATATTGTGGTATTTGGATCCTGTCTCCTCTCATTAACATAAAAAAAGAAAAAAAAAAACGTTGTCAAAGTTGGACCCCCTCTGGCAAATCTTTCTGGATCCACGCATGGCCGACATAGGAACTATGCAATTTTCAAATAGACTACCGATATGTGTGCAAAGTGTTGATATATGGAAATGGATTTTACAATAAGATAAACAGTCGGGGTAATTATGGTGGCCCGCCCGTCTAGCTTAAACTGAAAAAATAGCATTAGAAATGTTCGAACCGCGGATGGACCGCAAATCCAGCCAGATGTTGGGTCTTTTTCACTGTCCATTTTCTGTCAAAGATCCATAAAACTTATGGTCTAATCTCAAAGTTCGGTTTGTTTTTGGTGAAAAGGTGAAAGGAGAGAGACAAAATTGCCAAACCCTACGATCTTGTTCTCTGATCGGCACTTGTGGAAGCGAAACTAATGTTTTAAATTAATAAATTAACATTTTAACAATCGCTTCGCAACCTGGCATACATAGCTGCAATTCCTTATCATATGTCTTTATCGAACTGAAAAGTTCTTTAATTAACACACTTAATTCCCTACGACCAGGCATAGCCTGAATGATGTGACATTCACAATCGGATGCATTCTGTTCCCTACAGGGACTCTTTCTCTGCGGTCACTTGTGAAAACTATCCAATTTAAACGCCAAACCCAGCCCTGACCTCAAATGCTTGCGAAACACACTCGTATACGACCCAAACATTTTCGCATGTGACACTCAAACAAAGTACGGAGAAAAAACATGGTTGACCATTTGACACCAATACCGAACATGATTGTTGCTGTTCATTTGACCGCATCATTTTGATATTGTCCGAATACTATTGTGTGGGTTTAATTGAATGCTGAAATTTGTGTGAAATAGTCATGTCTGCACCGCCTTATTTGACCTTAAAAGTGAACGTAGAAACTCGTTCATTGAATTCATTTTATATTGCCGGTACTTTTAATTTACGATTAAAAAGTATCAAAATGCTAACAATTGCAAGTTCCTTCTATACATTTAGAAGGACGCTCCGCCTATGTAGCTCGGTAGAGCATCGCTGGTGGGCCAGAAACCCGTTGGCTTGAGTCAATTCCGCACAATTCTAAAAACGTACAGTGATACATACTCGTTGCTCACTAGTTGGTGTTCGCATAAAATGTAGTACTAACAAGATAGACACGGGCCTCGTCGGCAGGAATTCACGACTAGGTTAGACCCAACCAAGACTGCTCACCTACAGTGACCAGCTTGACTATTGAAATTTTGCTTGTAGCAAGTATGGATATTAACTTACAAAACACAAACGACGAAGTTTGTGCGTATGCGCCGTTTTGTTCACATGCAACAAATTTGTATTTCTCATCGAAAGTCCCATATAAAAAGCTGTACAGACCTTGCGTTGCTGATTTAAAAGAGCTTCGGTATCTTTGCTTGAATGATTTGGTTGCTTTGCTTGAATTATGCGTCTGATGTATTGTGACTGTAAGTGTTATGTGGCATTTCTTACCGTTGCCATGGGTTGGTCTACAGTGTGTGATTGTGGCATTTCCTGGTCATACTCCATTGCTTCTTCATTCACGTGTCTTCCAATGTTGACAATTGACATATATAAGATATCCATCTTCATTCATAGTGAATACATATGTAGGCCTTCTAGTGTTCACTGTTAGAATTTAAATGTACACATTAGTGAGCTATTTTTCAAATGGCAACGCACCTATTAAATATGATGAACAAGGCAATACATGCTGTCATGTATGCGACTTTAATGAAGGTCCATAAACACTCCAAGGGTTCGCGAATGGCATCATTAATCAAAGGCGTAGCCAGAACGCTGAAGAAGTTACGCACACCAAAAGGAGCCTACTGTAACAATCAGATATTATCTTCAATTGCGTCCCTTTTCAAAATGAGAACCCAGAGGGAACGAATTCTTTCCTTTAAGAGTAGTTCTTTATGGTATGGAAAATCACGTTTGCCACATTAGGTGACCTCCTTTGACTGTGTACTTTTTTCATCACGTACATGCGTAACTGCGTAATGGGAGCTACGCCAATGCCAATACAAATCTTATTAAGTGAGCTCAGAGTTTCACAATTAATATAACATTATCTAATGTACAATGACATTCGTGTACACTGCAATATTTGCAATGCATATATATGTTCGTCAAATATACAACTATATGCAATCGTGTTCACCAATATTTGATCTGAACATAACTAAATGTTGTTAAGAAAGTTTGTTCCACAATAAAATTATTTTCCTATTAGTTTAGAAATAATGTGTTAATATACATAAATGGCATTGGTACTCTTTATCGTTGACATACATGAAAAGAAATAAACAACAGGATTTTTATCAAATATTTTGCCACTAAAACAATGGTCTGCAAAAACCAGTACCCGCATTATTTTTTTGGGGCTCAAGGAGCTACATGGGGGTATACCACGAACGTCCATTCCCATGCAATGACCTTAGCGATCAGGACATTTCATTATTAGTTAAGAAACTCTCCAAGGACTTGTATTTATCTAACATAAACATTGTGGACATTTTGCTAAACGGCAAAGCTGAAAACAATCATCCAAAATATCATAAATGTCAATTGGGGAAAATATTGGATATTGTCAGAACACTCAAACTGCAGTACCCGTAGGTCATTTAGTTTTGTGGCATCACTGTACGTCAAACACGATGCCAAACGCTATAAAATATCACATGCATAGATAGGTTAATAGAACATGCAATGTTTTCAGCATCACATCCTATTCAATGATTTGAAATTCTATGATGAACTGCGTGCATATCATTCATGTGCTTTCTAATGTTCACACCATACATATAAGGTCATTTCAAAATAGTCATGGATGCACCAAACATCGTCATACACGTGCACCTTGATATTGGCAATATAAACAATGTTGGTTATGAGTGCATCACACGTCTCCATGTCTCCATGCTGGTTATGAGTAAAATACACATCTGTTTACTCGCATGATATGCTGTATGTATAGGTTGTAGATCATATATTAAAATTATAAAGGAATTAAAAGGGAACGAGCGCAGCGAGTGAACCACTTCATTTCTTTATAATTGTATGTAATATATGATCTATGACCTAGTTATAGTTTTCTACTTGCTCCTTTAAAAATGTTCGCAATGACCACTTCACGGATTTACTTAATGATTTATTTAATAGATAATACAGATATTGACAAAATATGTGATTAAGTTGGCCAAAATGTCTGTGCAAACTGATTGGTTGTGAAGCACAGAGGGGGTGGAGTAAACTATAAATATAAATTCAGCTTATGGTAATGAACTCAATGAGTCCAGTCATGCAGTGTTTACAAAGCACATACATGTATAATGTCACTGTCAGGGATTGAAATACAATATAATTTTGAAAATGCTTACAGCCTCGATTTATGCAAAGAATATAAAACCTGTACAATTTGCAAATGTAAGCAAATAAGAAAAGTGAATAATGTAGCCGTTTTGTGGTAAACACTCAGCGTATTAAGCCGGTCTTGGTTATCCGATTCTTCTATATATATTTTGAGAGGTCAGAGTTGTCCCGGGAAATTGATAGCATCTTTGCCAACAATGCCTGTTCTACCTACGTTCTGGTTTATTCATGTCGTCAGGTGAGCTGTAACACGTCAACACGTTTTAAAGGTGTAAGTATTAATGTTTTTCACATAAAAAAGTTTGTTGCAATAATTCATTCAGTGAATGATTGATTCGAAAGTTAATATAGTGACAACAGTTAAAGGGAGACAATCATAATTATAACTGAGCCACGTTAAGAGAAAACATAATCATTCAAGATCTGCGTCAAGCTAAAATGTCAGCTGCATTGCACATATTTGTACTTTCTAAACAACAACAACAACAACAACAACAACAACAACAACAACAACAACAACAACAACAACAACAACAACAACAACAACAACAACAATCAAACTTGAATAAAATACAATACTGTAGACTGAAGAGCGATTGCACTGCATATGCACCATGTAGCTGACTGTTGACGCTTTGGAGTAGGTGAGACATCTTCGCCAACATCGATATTGTATTCGCCATTTTTTCAAGTCACCCTGTTTGGTCTAGGCACCTGTATTGTGAACGTGCTGATATATTTTTGATATGTTTGCTTCTATTTGAGAACATCAGGGATAATGAGCTATGACAGAAAACAGAATGCTACTGAGGCCGATGGTAAGAAGCCTCAGAGGAAGCCTCAGTGGTTTGGTACTATTCCGATTTATTCTCATGAACAGGCTCACATAAATCTTCCTGCAGTGGTTCTCATGTGCTGGTTTAACCAAGATATTTTTTTTTGCTTTTGCATGGGTAAGAGAATTTAAATCTATCAATGTCATTTTGCCTAAATTTTGAGAAAATAAACGTTTGGTCTGTAGATTGGCTGTGATGGTTTGCAGCTCAAAATCGTGGACGTTATTAGATGTATTTGGTCATATCACTGGATTCAAACAAATTTGCTTAATATTTTAATAAACCTACAATGGTCACTACTGAATAATGGCGCTGCAGCAACATTTAATCACAACAATGTGTGTGGTAAGCCTGAAAGGATCACATTGCAGGAAAATGCAGTTTTCAATCAATTGATCAAAGCAGAACTACGTGCTGCAAATACCAAGCCATGCACTACTCCATTAGCTTTCCTTCAAATATAGATTTTACAGCTTTAAAGTTCATAGTTTTATGACACAGCCCGAGGCGTAAAGTTCGTCTATAAATCATATTCGCTGCTTGGAGTTAGTGTGAAACAATGATATCTACTACTAATAATGCTAGTTTCCTTTCATTGTGTTGAAAGTCTTTATAACGATGACAGTTGACGAAGGGATGTCAAAAATTATGACGGATTACTGCTGCAAGTAAAGTACAGTCCCAAATGAAATACTCAGCTTATAATTTGACGATAAAATAAAGCACTGCTGCAAACTAGATTACACGTATAAACAAATTTATCAGAGTCCAACCGGTTATTCTAAACAAATAGAGCAAAGTGTAAGTTTAACGTTTTTAATTTTACTAACTTAACCAACTTTTCATAAAAAATCTCGCTATGTTCAATGTCTACACTAACGTTTTACCATTGTTTGTCCACATGTACGCGAGATAATCCACTAGCCAAGGCTCGTGGATTATCTCCACATCCATGCTGATAACCCATGGTATGACTATTACTTATATTATTAAATGACGTAACTATATCACAATAGTCTTGTGTGCGTTAAGAAGTTTGCTTGATCATCCCCTTAACGGTCTCTTCATATATATTCTTTACATATACTAAGACCAGAAAAAATACTTTTGTCACCCAAGCTGCTAACAATGTGTTAATGGCGTTCGAAATCAAACCGCATAAATTTCATTTAGATGACGGTAAATCGGGCTCACTTCGGTCTCGCTAATATATTTCAGAGAGGGTGTCAGTTTCTTCTCCTCCTTGCCACACGAAGACAAATATTTGCATAAAACTGCACATGGTAATCTAAAACAAATTTGTCTCCAATTTTCGCTGATGTGTTTAGATTCTTTGGGGGCTGTACAGGCGATGATTACATTTACAAGCGCAAATTGTCATTACCCCTTCTACAAATAAACCGAGCACCTAGTTTCAAACAAGAATCATTGCATCAAAGTTAGAATCCATTAGTGTAGCAGTCAGCTTGAAACTAATACTGCAAAGAAATGTTTCTTTCTAGTACTTGAAACCAGTCTAGAGACCCGACTTCCGGTGTAAGGGTAAAATAGATGGTAAAAGTCACGTTAAGGCGACATAGATGGCAGGTTTTATATCAAGGTTTATTGATATTTATGCGAATTTTCTGAAGAGTTCGTTAATTCATTGTCTCCTTGACAATGGAGAAAAAAGTTTCATTTCTTCCTACGTTTGGCGGATGATCGATGGAAATGAACAATCTTTGATCATAAGCGACCATTTTGCTTTTTCATTCCCTGTAGCTGAATTTATAGGAGCACCGTACGTCATACCACGAAAGCCGTGCAATGATAGCTCTAAAACAATTTACCCACAAACCCTCTCGGTCTTATTCGGATCTATTTGGTAATTCGAGATGGTTATGGCGAAAATGGATTGCTTGGTTCTCTCTTATTAAAGGTGTAACTACCAGTTTGGAAATAATAGGGTTGGCAAAGTAGTATCATTTCTGATCCGTCATTTAGACACCATACAGGGTTTTAGCAGACAGTCTGTTAGGCTCCAGTTAGAGATTTGATTTGCAGTATGAAGCATGAAAATAATATTGAACAATGCTGGAAAATGAAGGCCCTGATCAGATTGTAAAGTAGCACAAGGCTGATCAGATCATTTTTATTCGTTAGTGGGCAGTGAACAGCCTGTTGAGTCACACACTGTAAAATAATGCTGCTTGTCATAATGCTCAATTCTGAGCCTTCATCGGATCTCGCGTGGCCGTGTGTGACCTTTGCTCATTAGAGCTTGGAATTAACCCTGTGTATACTCATGACTTCTTGGCAAGCAGTGAAGATCCTGATGAAATGACACATCATGTGGTATTTCATCAGTGTCTACACTGTTTGCTACGAAATAAGTTGTAGTTTACCACTCCTTGTGGCACATTGATTATTGTTTCTTATGGGCCAATGACCTTCGTAGCTCTGATTAACTTTTGCACTGCATTGTATTGTTGTATACAATAAACCATTAGCACATGGACTGATCCATCCAGTTAATATGCACATATATCTCAAACGATCGTAATGTGCATTGCACAACGTGGCTAAGTTAATACTCAGGAAAATTTAAGCTGCTGGTATGGTAAAAAATATATATTAAAAAAGCTGTAAAAGCACTACCTGTCACATGCCACACGAAATCTACCTAAAAATAAGCAGCACTGGGATAAGTCAACCCAGTCATTACGTTCTGACACTCAACTATCCATCGGTAGCAGGTTTGGCCAACCAACTAGCCAATTAAACTGAATATCAATCTTTATAATCATATTTTTGTCAATTTTGACCCTACATGCACACCCCTGAAAATTGCAGCAGAAGATATTTTCAACTTTGGTTACTACTTTTAAACATCAATAGGATTGATGATTCACACGAAATATCAAGCATTATTTTCCATAAACTATTTTCATGTCAATAACATATTTTGTAATCTGCTAATAACCTTTGCAAACAGTTTGGATACAGACCAAACCTGATCTAATATTAAGCCACATATGTCTCCAAAACTGTTTGACACTCTGATGGTACTCCTGAAAAATGGTTTTTTAAAAGAGTTCGTTTTGAAAGCCAGTAGAGGATACCAGGTCATGCAGCATGAAAATGAGAGTGAAATGATGTAAGCAGTCACAAAATGCTGCAGCACCAAATTAGCTTGGTATAACTGTATGGGCTTTCTTAAAACGGGTGACCAAATTGAGACAAACTTGTCTAAATATAATACCGAAATATGACGAAGATTTTTTTGTATGCGAGGTATTGAAAAGATTTTAGCATGAAGAGTTTTGAACAGCATTATGTCCTGAACGAAACAAAATGGTTCCGCTGGGGCTCGAACCCAGGACCTTCTGCGTGTAAAGCAGACGTGATAACCACTACACTACGGAACCGATGAAACACTGAAAGATAGGTATATGATCATAACAATTATCTACTATGTTTGCCACAATACAATACAATGTGCATCAACGGACCTTGGCATAACTGTATGAGATAACTAAAAAGCAGGTGACCAAATTTAGCCATACTTATATAGCTATGATACCGTTTTGTATTGAATATATTTCAGCATGAGGAGTTTTTAACAGCATTATGTCCTTAATGAGAAAATATAAAAAAATGGTTCCGCTGGGGCTCGAACCCAGGACCTTCTGCGTGTAAAGCAGACGTGATAACCACTACACTACGGAACCAATGACATATTAATATGATCATAACAAATTGTCCACTATGTTTGCTACAATACAATACAATGTATAATTTACTATCAAATGACCTTATATTTATAATTATTGAATAAGGCTTAATAAAAGATGTTCAACAATGTGATATGTATACACTATGAAACCTGTGCAATTGTTGCACAGGTATCGTCCTCTGCATTGGCGTAGCTCCAATTATGCACTTACGCACGTGCGTAATAAAAACGTTCTCCCTCTGGGAGCAAATTCTTTCCTTTAAGAGAAGTTCCCGTTTTGAAAAGGGAAGCAAATGAAGAGAATCTATGCTAGATCCAGTAGTTTCCCTTTGATGTGCGTAGCTTTTTCAGCTTTCTGGCTACGCCATTGTTCTGCACATTTCCACGAGTGTAACTGAAAAATAGATCTAGACGTCCAGTTTATTTTAAAACAAGTCGTCGTCATCTGTTACAGCACCGAGGGGAAGAAATGCAAATCTCATCCGGTAGCCAGCTAAAGGTACACGTGGATGAAGATTGAAATCAATCTGCGCATCCACACAGTCTGACCAGTCTTAGTTTCCACCTGAAGGAAAGTAAGGCACTCGGCTACCCTTAGGGCGCTCATCAAATACTCTGATCAGACTGTGAGGATCGATGCGCATGTCAGTTCGTACCTTTTGTTGGACACCGGTTCACTGGACTAGATTTCATGCCTTTGGTTACTAACCCTTAAAGTGCCAAGAAAAAAATGCATCTGAAAATAACGTCTGCTGAAGTCGTCTGCTGCAAATAATTGCCTAACATTACTGACAAATTAAGTATAGAAGCAAACAGCGTGGACCCAGAACAGACTGCTCCTATAGGAGCAGTCTGATCTGGGTCCACACTGTTTGCCATAGAGGCTACTTAAACATTTCAGCAGACGAGAAAAGCAGACGACTCTTGTTGCTATTGGCGCATTAAGGCCTAAATTGCACCTATGGCAATAGCACCAAGGGCATGATAAACGACGTCCTTAATTTTTGCTATATACACCATAAGTGCATGTAACATTATACGTACCAATGGCAAGAAATCATGGAAATCCGATAGTTTTTTTCATAAAATGAAAATCAAGCAACTAGTTCAGAATGATGTTAACACATTTAGGCCGCATAGACTTTCCTACCTCTATCAGTAGGACCAGTCCATTTCAATTTTAGGATGTCGGTTCGGAGTTTTTTTTTATACTTATTCCAAAATTTAAAAGAACATTCAGTAAGCAAACATTGGAGACCCTCATAAGACGTCATGTGTTAAAATCGATAGACCATTAGTGGTTTACATAATTGGTGATTGGTTAAGAATGATAGACTGGCTGTTATTTTTTTATATTTAAGTATACATGTAGGGTGAAAGTATTAATAAAACTAACTGACGGTATAAATGATTGTATTATCAATGTTAAACATAATTGCTGTACTGTACTAGACTTTCCTACCTCTATCAGTAGGACCAGTCCATATCAATTTAAGGGTTTTGGTTGGGAGTATACCATTTTTCATTATTTAAGATCTTTGTTTTGTCTATTTTTCAGAGGCGTTTTACACAGGTTTTACTGCATATGGAATATTTGAGAGAAAATTTTAGAATATATTTGGTCAATGAATTTAAATAAAATCATAGTAATTAAAACAAAAATATCTCGTCCCTATCGGGATTTGGACCCGGATTTGGATCTGTAGCTGGACCCTACGTGGCTCAACTTGAGGTTTTCTTTAGCTCTGACTATCTCTGAGTCATGAGCCCTTTTCTTTGTTTCATCATGGTGTGTTAATTTGATTACAGTGTTTCTCCTTGATGATACATTACATTAGTTGGATGGCCTCCATGCTAGCTGATTATTTCTTGTACTTCAACAACAGCAGAATCAAGGGCGAAGATTTGGTACCTGTAAAATGCATTTAAACCTCCCGGTGGCTTAGGCTGATGTCCGTTCTAAGGCGGTGGTTCTGTTGCTGTTGACTTTTTGTTTATTGTTACTCCCATTGTGGGAGTCTGTAATGTCCTATGTTTTGTTGTGTGTTACTTTGTGTCTATTCTAGCATTGCAATCATCTTGATGGGGAAGAGAGAGCTGGTTGCTTTGCTTGATTTGTCTTCCAGGTGTCTCGTGATGGTTGAGCGGCTCTTCCTTGTGGTGCCACGGGGTTATCCCGCGGTTTGTGATTGTGGTATATCCTGATCATAATCACTCACTATTTTTAATGGTAGACAATTTTCTGTAATTACTAATTCTGATCTTGATTGAAGATCAACTGATGTTATTTATGTTTTATCTTGAGCAGAGAAGGGTTGTGGCATGCAATATGTTGGCCAAAGTTGTAGATTTCCAAACACTAGATTTGTCGGAGCACTACCGTTGAATAAAAAAAAGTCTCGCAAACTTGATAATTTTCTTTATAGGCATTTCAAACAAACTAATCACTGTACTAGCAGTATTTCTATCCAGCCTGTTGAAAAGATAACTTATCATGATAATTCCTCTAAAAGACATAGAAATATTCTTAGGCATGAATTAGAATTAAAGTGGATAAAATTATTACAAGCACCACATTTACTTGGTTTTAATGATACTATTTACATTTGTAGATTACCTGATTTTGATGGTGTTTTTTTTTTCTTTTAGATATCCATACACGCAATAGCGATCTCATGGTAAACGCAAAAATGGAAATTTAAAACGCAAAAATAAACATGTTTTAACTATTTCAGATTTAAGTATCACCTTAAAACATTCAGGCCGACATATTGCCCATTCACGTTTAATTTCTCTTTCTATCTCTTCACCGTGTAATTTGGATATTGAGGCTAATAAATTCTAGGATATAGCTCATCGTCTTTATGATGCAGCACTTCTTACCCAGTGTTACACTCAACATGCTCTTTGGTCATTTATAGGCTCCAAAATTAATCATATTAGACATTTTATCAAAACTCAATTTGTCAACAAGGGGATTGAATTCATTAACTTACCAAATATATTTAAAGATAAATCAGTTATCTTTTCTATTCCTACTTATTTTGAAAAAAAGGAATCCCCTATCATTTGTTATAAATACAAAAAAATTATTTGTAGTACTGTTTAAACTATAACAAATTAGTAATAGAACTTAATATTAAAAATTCTATTCCTGACTCTTGAGATTGTAAAGACTAAAAGTATTACTATCAACCTGCTGGTCATATAGTCACAGGGGATTTAAAAGCCATAACTGATTCAAGAATCGTCTATTATATGTAAGGGACCTAAATATAGGTTTCCTTTGCCAATATACTTCAATTCTTGTCCTGAGGAAATTGCAGGCGCCTTACAAGAATTTTGAAATCGCTGGTGTAAACGAGAGCATGTTGAGTGTGATGCCTTAAATAGTTGGAAACTAAATATATTTAAGATGGTTGATGGTAGAATTTCATTTTATTACAACAAATTAGATCTTCTATCACCTAAACCTAAATTCACTTTTAGACATGTGAACAAAGGAATCCAGGAGTTCCATAGAAGGTTTGTTTTGGCACCTGCAGATAAGACTGCTAACAATGTTTGGTCGTTTGAAAAAGGTACTATATTAACAACTAAAAGCAAGAAATTAGCACAGCAAAAACATATGAGCATAACAGGCTAGATGAGACGTCTATCGTTGATAGATATCGATGCCATATGGCAGCTATGTTTGGGGTGTTTGTTGATGAGGACCATAGCAAACTTCCTATGATATACTGTGTTACGATGCAGAATGGCTGGAATAACAGAATCAGTGATGGTTGCGTATACGCACAAATACGCAGAGGTTTAGGTATGCACCTGGTCACCTATTCGAACCATGATACGGTACTCTTTCTATTGATAGTCCCAATAAAAGGTCGGTTAGTCTGAGATGGAATTAATTGTGTCTATATTTATCAACGCTTGCACGATTTCCTTACTTTTCTTGAATATCTTGGAAATCCTGTGCGCTTTTCAATATATAAAGGATGGAATTTCCCATTCTTGTTAGGGGACATTTTAAACATACCGTTGAAAGGTTCGATATAGAGACGCTATTCATTATTATAAAAGGTACGTGAAGTTATATATATTGTTACTGTGTTGAAATTGTACATGACAGGGCGATGGCGATTCGTGTAATTGCATTGAATCACGATGTCTCTAGCATGTCACATTGTATTGAAATAATAAGTCACTCGTTTTCTATTTTGTCGTCTGTTGAATCGGCCAGCATTCCGTGTATGAGTTCTTTCGGGTGTTATCAATAACGTCCCGTTTTTTCGGTGGAAATAGCGATTGTTACGCACTTGCGTATGAAGCTACGCACATGCGTATTGCCTAAAAATCTGGTGGGACAATTCTTGCAGCTATAGTAAAAGCTGTCCGGATGGACTCGTCGGGTTATTTCGGACAAAAGTAGTCACAGGCCATGTCGGGCCTGCACCTAAAACTATAATGGCATGCTGAAAGATTTACCAGGGACCGATAGGTGAAAAACAATGTTAGCAGCTACATTTTAAATTGTTGTGATTTTATATGGCGTTGTTGGAAAGACGATTTAACTGCCAGTGATAATCGACTTTCTGTAGCGACCTGTATGTGTCACCTCGAGTTATATCTGACGCATATAAGAATAAGGGTTAGGTGCATACACTACAACACACTTACATAAATAAGGTGATAGCTGACATGTATGTTTAGAGATTAGGTAGGTGTAATGTTACACCAAAGTAAATGTAAAATATTTTTTGTTACACTAAAGTAAATGTAAAATATTTTCGTTACACCAAAGTAAATGTAAAATATTTTGTGTTACACAAAAATAAATGTAAGAAAGCATTGTACGGGTTTACACACATAAAACAGCAGAATGTAATCTCTCAATATTGATGTAAATATTTTTGCCGAGAGGTCATAATTAGTTGTTTACAACTGATACGTTATACATGTACGAAATTAGCGCGTGGGCAGGGTGATGTCCGACGTAAACGTCCAAACGTTACGTCGGCACCACACTGTTCAACCTTTTCCTGGAATTTTAAGAGAATTGGTATCAGTATTTGTAAACCTCGAAACTATCTAGATAACGTGACCTTGAAGGGAAAAAGGGCCACGGGATCTTGATGTTTCGGCTGCGATAGCGTCTCAACCAGGGTGACGTTACGATAGTGTATAGGAAATTTTGCTACGTATGGATTTGTTCGTTTGGCATAAGAGGTATTGTTTAGCGCTGACATAGGCCAGTCACAAAAAATACTTCTCTATTATATAATTTTAAGTGTGGATATTTAGAAGAGCCGATCCATCCTAACCGCATGGGAGCCGTTAGCCATACACCCACAGGTGAGGGCTAATCGCGCGCTTATAGGGTTAGGATGTAATTTAAAAGAGTAAGACCACTGAAATTATTTCTATTTTTGTGAACTTCGAACGAACAACCCCATTATTGACGCAAAAGAGTGATTCTGAGATTCTAAATATAGATTGTTTTTTGCAGAATCGTCTCTTGTGTCCCCTCCTACGTTGGAGGCTGAATGTTGGTGAGCCGTATGATTATAACCTGAGGGCACATATTAGCTGTTCCCCTCAGGCCACGACCAGCGTGGATCAAGGCCCAATCGTTACCACGTAGCACAATTGAATGGGAAGCCAACCGGCTTGAATTGTTATATGTGAATCTGACACCCCAACGTGGGGATATGATCAGGAAGAACCACTTATATTAATCCTGACGTCTTGAACGACGATCAGCAGTACGCGTAAGAAATATTACGTGAAACCAGTGACGACCAAAGTACAGGCTCGATCACCTCAGCGCCGATGGTCTGAAGTAGACACACGTGCAGCTTAGAAGACATAGTGTTCGCGAGACGCGTATAATCTCGAGATTTCTCGTCAATACCGGAACTGAAATATTAAAGGGCCCAATTTTTTTTTTATGAGAACTTAAGCTATATGTTAATCATATTCTTTAAGTCTCTTATTTCTGACTAGTTGACGTACATCTAGAACAGGACAGTCCAAGATTGGTTCTAATTGAAATTATCTTGGAGTGGCAACTTGCTCTAGTATAGGATGGTCAATTAGCCAGAAATAACAGCGTAGGTGGTGTCATTGTATATTAGTGTGTTGTTGATGTTTTCTTAGTACATAAAGTACTGAAAAGTTTTTGCTAGTTGTGTGCATTATTTTTCCCTGGTAGCATCGTCATCGCATAAAGGAATTTTCCAATAAGATTTCCCCTCTTCCTTCCTGACCGGCTTTATGTCGTAACATACTGGTTACCTAAACTTCATAAACGGCCCTATAAGTCGCGTTTTATTGTTAATTCTAGTTCATGTACAACTACCGAGTTGTCTATTTATTCGACTTCTTGCCTCACTGCGATTTAAAACCATGTCATTAAATATTGCACAACAGTTTATGAAAGGAATGGTAAAAAATTAACTTGGTATTTTAAAATTTCAGGTAAAATTCTTAATAAATTAAAGTCTAGAGGTTGTCTAGCATCTAGTTTGTTTACATATGATGTCTCTACTCTCTATACTACATTTCCTTATAATCTAATCAAAGAAAAACTAACAGAATTGATTGAACAAACATTTAACAGAGAAGGCTCACTTTATTTGGCTTGTAATGATAAACATGCCTTTTTTTTTACTTCTGAACAACCTAAACGATATAAACTGTGGTAATGTCAGAAAATGTGTAATACTTTTCATTATCTTTTAGACAATATATTTATAAGATTTGGCTCGAAACTATGTAGACAAATTGTAGGTATTCCAATGAGTACGAACTGTGCTCCTCTTGTTGCAGATTTGTTTTTTTTTTTTTTGTTATGAGAGAGACTTCATGTTGTCTCTGTCAGACAATAATCAAACTGATATTATTGAAGCTTTTAACTCCACCTCCAGATATGTAGATGACTTACTTAATACTGATAATCCTTATTTTGAACAAATGGTAGGTCGGACATATCCAACTGAAGGCGAATTCTTCTGATACTGAAGCTCCGTTTGTGGACCTGATCTTGTCCATAACAAATGGCATAGTTTCTTCTAAAATTTATGATAAACGGGATGATTTTAATTTTGAATGGTAAATTTCCCATTTCTTGATGGAGATGTTCCTCGCTCCCCTTCCTATGGCGTATATATTTTTCAGCTTATTCGGTTTGCAAGAGTGTGTTCTAATGTTGATGACTTCAACAACAGAAACGAATTTTTAACTACTAAGTTACTGAAACAAGGTTATAGATATCATAAAATTCGAAAAAAAAAAACATTTTCTAAATTCTACCACACACACTAAGAGTTAATAGTTAAATTCAACAACATTGGGTTAAAAACTCTTCTGCAACAAGGCATATCAGAACCTATACTTTATGGTGATTTAAATTATAAATTCAAACGATTGTTGGAAAACCTAATTTTAGTGATCAATTCAAAAAGATTATCAAACGTTATATAAAGGAAGGATATAACTTGAATGGCATGCGACAGTCTGCATGCCTGGTTTTAAACCCAATCACGGTTTATAGCTATGGTTTCCTTTTTAATTGCACGACGGTGGGTCAGACCTCAGACTCTATGATGGCTCTGACGTAAAACTCTAATCTGTGGGTTGATGCCTGGTGCTTATCATATTTCCTGGTGCTTATCTGTAGCTGGACCCACCGTGGCTCAACTTGAGGTTTTCTTTAGCTCTGACTATCTGTGAGTCGTGAGCCATTTTCTTTGTTTCATCGAAGTGTGTTAATTTGATTAGAGTGTTTCTCCATGATGATACATTGCAATAGTAAGAAGGCTTCCATGCGAGCTGAAAATTTTTTGTACTTCAACAACAGCAGAATTTAGTGCGAAGATTTGGTACCAGTGAAATGCTGTCCGTTCTTAGGCGGTGGTTCTGTTGTTGTTGACTTGTTGTTTATTGTTACTCACATTGTGGGAGTCTGTAATTGTTCTATGTTTTGCTTAGTTTGTCTTCCTGGTGTCTCATGATTGTTGTGTGGCTCTTCCTCGCGGTGCCATGGGTTTGTCTGCAGTTTGTGATTGTGGTATTTCCTGATCATACTCACCTACTATTTTTTTTATCGTGATTCTGAGGCTTCGTAACCCGTTTAAGCAAGATACAAGCGTTTCTTACGTTTACACATTATATATATTTACGCTTTAGTAAAAGAAGATAATCAAACAATGCTTGAGATTAGCACTGCCTTAAAAGCACTTAAAGAAATTAATCCACTATTCTCACTTACAATCAAACTGTCTGTCTGTACCCATCGTGCACAAAGCATACTCTTGACATTTGCTATTGACATATAAAGACAATCCGGTGGACTAGCTGTTTAAACATCTAAACTCGCTTTGTTTAAATTCACTGTTATATTTACTTATACACAGTATATGAGCGTCTACTTTGGATAAGGATGTGCAAATAGTTTGTACATAACGGTATTTAGCCTCAACCGCCCAGATATATATGTACATACGGACTTACGAGCAACAACACCCCATCTCTCTCTCTCTCTCTCTTTCTCTCTCTCTCTCTCTCTCTCTCTCTCTCTCTCTCTCTCTCTCTCTCTTTCAGCCAGTCCTACAACAGACAGATCCGTGTCAATATCAGAGGCATAGCTACTATATGAGCAAAAACGTACTTACATATTTGAACCAAAAAATGGGATGCCTTTTAACTTAGTTTTTATGGTTTATTCATCATTCATGGTTACACATAAAGATTTTCCATGTTAAATAAAATCTCTTCACGGTAGTTCGAAAACTGTTTCAGCAATAATATAGGTGGTGCTAAACTTTTGACACCGTGTATACATGTATACTGAGAGGAACTAGAAACTTTAAAAGTTACATACATGGAAATCTTCCAAAGATTTGTATTTTAAACATTTTGACCCGCCTTACGTATCACTGACGTTGACGTTCAGGCTATTGATGCTATCATCAATTCTGTGAATTAAATGTGTTAAATGAATATTGAGGATATCAGATTTCATAAAAAATAATGAATTTGATTTATTATTTTTCATCCAAACATGTTAGGAAAAAAACTTAAGAAGTTACTATTTCCTCTCGGTATATACGAGGGTTAGTCAAAAATAACTGAGCCCTACCTCATAACATTTTAGTTTGGTATTGTAGACAACAAATGTGATTATTTTCTATAAGTATCATATGTCGTCGATTGTTTTACCCTGAAGAATTATCCTAGTGAAGCTTCTATTATGGTTGCTACGCAACTGAAGATCGTCAGTCAGATCGATGCGTTCACGATCACAGCCACCAGGAATATACATTGTGTTTTTAAAAAGCTTGCATGCTTGATAGTTTTTGTGAAAGACATATTTGACATTTATTTGAATAACATAAATTATATTGTCGTTTCATTACACGTAGTTTGTTAATGTTTAGAGGAACATTGATTGTATGCGTTGCCTAGCAACAAAAAATGCCAAACACAAAAAGCCTATAAACAGAAATAAATTAGGTGATTAAATAGATGACATATAACTACAATGAAATATCATCTAATTATATGTCCATTTTACTTGATTCAAATGTTATGAGGTAGGGCTCAGTTATTTTTGACTAACCCTCGTATGAGCAATTTGCATGGGTGAAAGTTCAGGATCTGAGCTGACTTTCCACACGTTCCATAGAAAATCAGCCTCAAATTTCAGATTACGATTGTTCTTTTGATTTATTATCAGATTGTCTAAAGCAGTCGACCATTTAAAATTGAAGGCTCGATACAAGTTTTAAAATCTGATTTCCAAACGTTCAAGATTTTGCATTTTAACTTTCGTTTTTAAACTAGCCTTGCATGGCTCTTTCACATGTAGATTTTTACTTTATATAGGCCTCATCGCACAGTCTGATTAGTGCATTTGTTATTTACTCTCTGCAGCGTATAATAGTTACACTTACTAAATGCACCATTTAAAGATTCTAGCAAGTTTGTACAACTAAGCAGACTGCTTTGAGTCTTACCTGGTCGATAACCCCGAAGACAGAGGCCCATATTCGGGATTTGCGAACAACAAAGGCGCAGACCAGCCTGCGCATCCGCGCAGACTGATCAGCACCATGGTTGTTCGCTTCAGTTTGGAAAGTATTATATCTCAACTTGCTACAAGCGATATTTCGTTTTTCTAGCTAGTCTCTGGAGCTGAGGAGACTGGTTTGAGCCTCGATTTATCGGAGACCCCGAAGAGAGGTTTTCTCGCGAAAAGGCCTATATTTGGCGATGTAAGTATAGCACTTTTAACAATCCGTGATCTACCGTCAGAGTGGCTATAGCTTTAGCGAGTATCTTACCAAAATACTTATTTTAGCACACTTGAGATCCTTACGACGCCAATAGAGTGTCTTCTCTACATTCTTTGATTGTTTCCCCAATTTTAATCCTTTTCTCAAACTCGCACCCGCTGCAAAGCAATTTGAAGCTATCCCCTGGGTAAATACATATATTGGCTTCTCTAATAGGATCAATAAGTCATGTCTACAGATTAGCAAATTTAAATATTGGCTCTGATTTCCTTAATTGGAATTGAATTGGCTGACCAATATTTGGACCTGAACCGTGAAAGTGGCGTACATATACTTGTTGTACCTGAACTTCAGAAATTCAAATCTTAAAACTTGCATTATACCTACAAAATATCAACAATCTCAAGTTTTAATCAATTATCTTTCGATAACCTGAAAATAAATCAAGGAAGCTAGAAGCCTTGTTCAGTGGAGTTGGTAAACTTCTCCCCGTACATCTGGTCATTCGGGAATATTGGGTTCTTACGGAAAGCAGAATACCGCTTAAGCCGGTGCTAGGGGGCGTGAGAATTGTTGCTCTTTCCATTAGTTCTCATGAACAGACTCAGTAAAACCGATTCTGCTGTTTTCTTATATTGTAGGTCCCCTCTATTTCTGAAGGATCCGTTTTTTCCTGATTATTTTGAGGCTGACTTTCTGTGGCAAAATCTGAATTCAGGAATAATGCTTAAAACTTTCAACCCTGCGGAGAAGACGCAAGTTGAGACACTCGATGAAGTCAAATTCAATGGACTTTCTTGATTCCCAACGTTTCGAAAAGCATCCAGGGAACAGCATAGGCCTGTATAGCCACTGGCAGGAGGCAATAGAAATAAGATATGCTCGTGACATTGGCTAAGAAATAAGTATGCCACGGTTTGTACGCCTGTATGTGGAGATAATCGACGAGCTTTAGCGAGTTGATTATCTTACGAACAGGTGGACAAAACATCGTGGACCTACATCAGTGTAGACCTTGCACATCACGCGATGGTGCATGCTAAAGTTTGTAAGGGTGGTATGTGAGAGGCAGAAGAGAAAAACTGGGCAAAACAAAGTCTCAACTCACAGTAACAGCCAAATATTAGATCAATTCCAGAGACCTGACACATTCCAAAAAGGATAAACTTCCCCGTTTAGCGTTTGAAATACAATCTCACATTAGCAAGTGGCTGCCCAGCAGTAAACTATTCAATGTGTCTGTTTCCCCATGGTTTGACTTTTCAGCTGCTTTTATCTGGAAAACGTATCTTTTAATCTTGGGCCATTTATCTAAAATGTCCTCAAATGACATTTAAGCCGCGCCATTGCAAAAGTTCTTTACGCCATTTCGGAACAGTGATATAGCAGTTTGGACTGTGCATTCCCTCTGTAATGTGTGCATTAAATTGCTTGAGCAAATAGATGCCGTAATAAATTCATAATGTTGGCCATTTAAGACATTTTGGTACTGAATCGCATATGCGCAAATGTCTCTATTAAACACCCATGCTACCGTATCCAGCAAAGTTTGAGGTCTAAATTTTGGTTTGAGCCATAATTTACATCCCCACCTAAAGTCATATATGCGGGCAGCGAATGCACTGACGAGTCTGCGCATATGCGCAGACTCGCATGTGCCTTCACTGCTCGCTCGCATGTGCCTTCACTGCACGCTGATGCATAAAGTACTGAAATCTCGTGCGCTAGCCCTTATGAATATGGGCCCAGCATAGTCTTGGAGAGGTAGGTTTTCGCTACACTCATTTGTTATAGCCGCTACTACCAACATCAAGGGAACGACCTCCGTTACAATACAGTTTATTATAACTACGATAAATGTTAGATTCTTATCATGATTCGTATTATCAGCCTATTTTCTGGATCAATAAAACGAATTTTATATTATTTATATTTTAGATAGATGATAATGTTTAGACCCAAAAGATATATGTTTATGTCTTCTATTTATTCATACTGCACTGAGAGTGATTGTACTGCAAGTAAAACTTATTTCTAAATATCATATATCATTGTACACCATTGTTATCAGCAGCACCGATAACGTATCCGTATCAATATATAGTTGGAATTCGTCAAAAAACACTGAGAGTGATTGTATTGCAAGTAAACTTAATTTCTAAATATTATATATCGTTGTTCTCCATAGTTATCAACAGCACCGATAACGTGTCCATATCAATATATGGTTGGAAATGTTCAAAAACACACTTAGTAATTGTATTGCAAGTAAACATTATTTCTAAATATCATATATCGTTGTACAAAATTGTTATCAACAGCACCGATAACGTGTCCGTATCATTATATGGCTGGAAATGGTCAAAAACACACTTAGTAATTGTACTGCAAGTAAACTTATATCTAAATATCATATATCGTTGTACAAAATTGTTATCAACAGCACCGATAACGTGTCCGTATCAATATATGGTTGGAATTAGTCAAAAACATACTGAGTAATTGTATTGCAAGTAAACTTTATTTCTAAATATAACATATCGTTGTACAAAATTGTTATCAACAGCGCCGATAACATGTCCGTATCAATATATGGTTTGAATTCATCAAAACACACTGAGAGTGATTATACTGCAAGTAAAACATATTTCTAAATATCAAATATCGTTGTACACCATTTTTATCATTAGCAACACGTGTCCATATCAATGTATGGTTGGAATTCGTCACAAAACACAGACTGAATCACCGTCATTGGAATCAAAAATAGTAAATGAGTATGATCAGGAAATACCACAATCATAAACTGCAGACAACCCAGTGGCACCGTGAGGAAGAGCCGCTCAACCATCACGAGACACCAGGAAGACAAACCTGTAAATAATGGTTACATGGAATACACACAATGAAACGTACTCTTAAGAAATCGAATATTTGTAGAAAATGCCACATTCACAGATCTCTGGTCACTCTATGGCACCAATAATTAACCCTTTACTCCATATGATTTCTTTAGATCATGACATCATTTCTATTTTAAAAGTAAGAAAGACAGCAAGGATGAGGAATCGATACAATCAAGTACCACACGTGTCCAAAATCACAATAAACATCACAAACAAGAGTCAATAAGTCAGCCATTTCTCTTCAGGTGACCACAAGGCAGCAATGAACAGACGCAAAAGCAAGACAAACACAAGACATAAATAACACAAATGATCCACAAAACACAACATTTAAAAAAAATACAAGACAGGTTTTAGTTAAGTTTTGAATATTGTTTAGAAAATATTATGGAAAATGGAGTATTCATAGTATTTTCAAATACATAGTATCCCAAAGGCGTCAAAACGCGGTATCAGGGAGTAAAGGGTTACATTAAGATATTCGAATGTGTACTGTTTTATCGTTTTCTTGATGTAAGTCTAGCGCGATGACAGGCTTGTCACAATATACTAGAAATTTGTCAGGCTGAATTAAACTTTACACATAAATGAGTTGCACAGCACTGCTTAAGAATAAGTGTAGTTTTGCTACCTCAGATGCACACCGTGTGCACAATGGGTGTTAACTTTAGTTATGACTCCACTGTACGTTTAGAAGCTGAAACAGATAGCACATGTTAAAGGTGAGCTTTAGTACTAAAACTCAAAACTAAAACACAAATAAGCATGCATTATGTGTTAAGAAATGTTTAAATCTACAATTAAATCTGAAGAAAAACAACAGTGATATAATGTGCACAGGAAATGACAGAGTTACATCGCAGACTACAATCAAATCAAACCTGTAATCACACGCAGTGAGCTACTGAGCTAAGACTCAAATCGAAACAAAATGATTATGTTTCATATGTAAAATAAATATTTTCCCTAAGATTCAAATTGAAACAAGCCTAAAAGTACACCTTAGTTTAAAATCATGATTGAAATATACCTAAATGTGTAACACGTGTACTGTAAAACGTAGAGTACCTAGTTAAAACGAAACAGAGAAATGTATTTTGTGAGCGTAGAAACCAAATGTTTTTTGGTTTGGTTTGATGCTTAACGTCTCAGTCAACAGCTATGGTCATGTCGGGACGGTCAGTTTACCTAACCACATTTGTTTTATGAGCAAGTTTGACTAAGCTGTTAACCAGTACTTCGTGCACTTACTTTCGCTTGTAACTGACAAACGACCCTTCTTGAATCAGCGGAAGGGAGGCGAATGGCTGTAGAAAACAAATGGACCAAAATAAACAAATATTATGTGTAAAGGAAATTTTGGAGATAAAACGACAATCAAAGTATAAAAAGTAAGTGCGAATGATCAGGAAATACCACAATTACACACTGCACTGCAGATCAACCCACGTCAACGTGAGGTGAGGAAGAGCAACACAACACTTACAGTCACAAGATATCAGGAAGACAATTAAAGTAAGCAACCAGCTCTCTCCCCCATCAAGATGACTGCAAAACTAGAAATGACACTAAGTACTGCATAACAAAACAAGGCCCAAACACAGAACCCCCACAAACAATGGGAGCATCCATAAATAATGAATCAACATGAGTAGAACCACTGCCTTAGAACCGATAGCAGCCTTAGCCAGATAGAGAGAGAGAGAGGGGGAACTAAAATGCATTTTACTGTACCAAATCTTTGTCCTAGAGGCTTTTGTTTTAAAACACAAAAACGTTTAGCTCGCATGGAGGCAATGTATCATCACAGAGAAACACTCTAATTGAATTAACACACTATGCTGAAACAAAGAAAAGGGTTCACGAAGCGTATGATCAGGAAATACCACAATCACACACTACAGACCAACCCACGGCACGGTAAGGAAATACCAAAGAACACTAACAGTCACAAGACATCAGGAAGACAATTTAAGTAAAACAACCAGCTTTCTCTTCCCCATCAAGATGATTGCAAGACTAGAAGGACATAACGTACTGCATAACAAAACAAGGACCAAACACAGAACCCCCACAAACTATGGGAGCAGCAATAAACAATGAAAAAACTACAACAGAACCACCACCTTATAATGGACAGCACCCTAAGCAGCTTAAGAGTTAAAAAAACTCAAGTTGAACCGCGGTGGGCTCAGCCAAAGGCAAACACCAGACCAATGAATGAAAGCTTTAGGTCAGGGCTGTGATTGAGTCTGAGGCATATATCACACGTAAAATGCACTTCGGGGCTGTAAAAACGAAACATAAACGAAACTTTAGAGCTATTTAGATACAACCGAAAATATACCGCATGTAAAGAAAAGCTGTAGAGCTGTAACTCCAGATAAACCACTCATAACAGTTAACAAAGAAGAAAAAAGTTTAAATTTTCTATATATATATATAGCCAATGTTCCAACTAAAACAAAATTGAACAGATATTGCATGTTTAGAAAATTACAGTTCTAGCGCTAAGACGTCTTAGACTTCAAGAAAACAACAACAAAATAACATCCAGAATTCAAATGAGAATGCAACCCTAGAGTTAAGTGACAAACCAACACACAACTAAACTGATATTTTGGAGAATGACAACCTTGCTACTTTATAACAACTTAATATTCTACAGCTTCCTTGACAACAATACGTTTACAAAAGCGTACGTGGCAATTTCAGATGAAATTATGAAACTGGCCAAGATTTCGTTACGTAAATAGTGTATGAAATAACCAACTATGTCAAATTCCCAAATGATAATACAATGGAAAGGAAGAATATTTCTTTGAGCAGGTTAATGGTTAAGTTTAATGTGTCTAGCTAATAGTGGTTATATTTAGACAAAGAACAAAACAAACGAAAAGCAAAAGAAAAAGATAAAAAAAAATAGATGAAAACTTACTACTACATGGAAAAAGAGAGTAACCCATTTGTGACTTGATAAACTAATTATTAGCCATCTTATCGTTGGATGCGATTTCAATACTGTTGTCTATGATACGTTTAATATTAATAAACTAGAATATGCAATTTGGAATGCCTGGTCAGTAGCATATGCATGTAATTATTGACAGAACTCAATTAAAAATCTTGATTATAAATGTTATCAGTCTAAAGTGGGTTAATTCATTTTGTGGTTTTGCATTTTGGCTCTAAAATGTACACACGCAGCTAGAAGTCTTTGTTATCTACTTCTTAAGCTTGCCACAGCATCATTTAATGCAACGCTAGAAAAGACCCTTCCTCAAATAACTATCAAAGCATGTTTAGGTATCAGTTTCTATTTGATTGTATTCTTCACAAACAACTGTCCGCTTAAATATAGCCACGTGAACTTTAGAAGGGGATGTCATAGGAATGCAGATTCTGTCTAAGTCGACATACCACTCAAAATGCACATTTAGCTAGTTAATGCATCATTAGTAAGTTAACTTTTGATTACAACTGTTACAAGTGTGTAACGTTTACATAATCAGAACAAAATTGTTTGTACTTTCTCAAATAGGAACCAATAAAAGAATATTAGCAAAATGATTGGAACTATTTTAGATTTTATTCTAATCTTCTAATATGCAAACCAGTATAGATTATGATACTTGATTCTAAAATACAAGCGCATGTCGATAGGCTGCAAGTGCACGCAAATAAATTCGGTACCATTTCGGATGCTGAACAGGACCATATGCAATGATAAACAGAATGTTGAAGCTTGGATCAGCCTCTCAGACCGTTTAACAGCGACACTGTATCTTAATACGCTTTGCCAACGATCTAATATGATACTTTAACTTTTGTTGAAGGACACGGTGTACACCAACAAATTACCGCCTCTGACTTTTGGGAGGAGATTCAACAATCATCCTGAATGAAAGCCGTCAGATTCGGGCCACTGCTTCTTTTCATTGTCTGAACCTGAGGTGTGAAAATCGCAGCAGAAAAATCACCCCAACCTTAACGTTTGCAAAATGAGCTGTGTCGGGTGAAAACTGAATTCAATACAGAAGGAAAAGCATAGTATAAAATATAATATAGCATTTGTTGAATCAGTTCCAATCATTTACACTTTTTCTAAAACCATAATGCTAACAAAACGTGCAAATTCAGACAACACCACTGCCAACCAAACCATACAAATAAAGGCGATGATGATAAACTTCCTTGATTCTCGTGCTACACCGAGCCATTTTCAAATGACAATTTTCAAACTTATTGCCCCACTTTAACATAAATCATATTTTCTCGGCATTAATCATTCACGGACTAAGATTTTATTGTCTTTCTCCGCCAAGCTTTCTAAACCTGGGTTTATGTCTGAAATGTTCAAGTGTCAACAGATGAAGCTACTTCGTCTCTTTGTTGTCCTCAGTTGACTTTTTAAACAAACCCAAACCACCGAAAATAGACCTCATCAGCGAATACATGGAGTAAAGAACAACTCCTCTTATCTTGTTAGTTTAATGTACAATAGGCGTATCAAGCGATATTCTAGCCTAACGTCATCCATGCACTCATTCCTGGCAGGATATTTCGCAAAGTATGTGTACATGTATGTTTTAGCAACGTATTTGATCAGCTGAGACAACTGGCAGGGTTGCCGTTTATTGTTATTTTATTTCCAGTTGAATGATTCAGGGTTCCTTTTTGCATGACTGAGAATTTGCAAGTGCCTCTTTTGTTCCCTAAAATGGGGCTGACAATTTACGAACCGGTATAAGTTTCAGCTAAATATCATCAAAGAAAATCTTTATTAAATCTGAATGTGTTTAATGTGGGTGTGAAGAGATTTTATTTGAAGTCCAGTGCGTGTGAAAATCAAAAAAAAGATAAGGGCTTCCCCACACTTGTAAAGTGAATTTCTCATTTTTCATTTATTAAAGAAAATACCAATGTGCCAGAAACCAACAATAATCTAAACTTTCAAATATCCATGTAAGCTCCTACAGTAGTGTGGCATCGTCTTCTGATAGAACATGATCAATAGAAAATACTCTGATATATGACCGCGAAATGTCACAGTCAAAGCAACTTTCATGGTCAAACTATTCCTTAAAGTGTATGTTCATGGTTTTTGAACATTTTACTTAAATCAAACATAAATATTTCATAATGCACTTATATATTTTTCATAGATCATCCCCTCATCTGCTATTTTTTTTTCTTTAAAAATTGTAAGCTTGGCAATGTTTTTTTAAACATATTGTTATATTTGGATATGTAGTGAAGTACTTGAATGCGTGTTAGTTTATGGTAAGAAATAAAAACCGAATCATCGGTCACCTTTTCCAGCTCAAAACAGAGTTCAGTAGTTGGCTATTTGGTGTTAGTGTATTGAGGAAATATATTCTCCCAATCTGAGCACGGTGGATCGAATGCGAGTCAAGGGAATAAAACTGTTTCACTGTTTCCTAGAGTATACCATGGCTACTATCATAAACAAAAATAGACGAAAAAAGTCATATCATTTGTGTATGCTTTATTATATCTTACTTCAAAATATCGACGGGATGTACCTAGGGTTGATCAATGGATTTAATTTGAAAATAAAGTTTTCAAAGATTAAACTGTAAATCTCACTACCCGTGACGAATACTTCTCTATTATATGCGGAACTGCTATTTGAAGGATTGGAGAAAAATATACCAACACTTTCAAAAGTATAAATTGCTTCGCAGGAAGCCATTAAGAAATGAACAATGATATACCTTACATTCAATTTACGTTGAAAGGGGAAAATTGAGTGAAAGGGGTGTATTATTCAATGCAACCAAACCAAGCGAAAGAGCTCATAGAACAAGAAGTTCAGCAAAGAATCAATCTATCCTCTAAGTAGGGCAATACTTTATGATGCACATCTCGGACAGGCATTATATCCTTAGTTTGTGTCATAGTCAACACATTTTCAGTCATGTCTGGAAGTTTTCCTGTCTTCCTGCGTTGAACTAGTACTAAGCGAAGCTCAAACCTCCAGTGAGTCTCAAATTATCGACTCTTCGACCCCAAACCACTCTACCACTGAGACACTGCGCTCATCGATACACCTTAGTTATAAGCTTTTAGTACATAGATAACTGATCATATTGAGCCTAAGACCTATGTGCACAGGCTGATCTTCATTTATCACAAGGATTATTATTCTCATTCCATGGGTTTATTTGAACTTGTAGCCTTTTGTTAACTTTAGTGTTGATATTTTGAAGTAACATTGATCTATACAGTTACGGAAAGGCTTACAACTTGCCTGGACTGTAAAACAATTTACTCAAAGTACATGCTTAAGTTCAAGTATATTTCTGGCACATTGAACTTAGATCAGCAGTCGTATTTCTGTAATACGGTCGTTATTTATCAGCAAAGGATATGTTGTTATCAAATGTTGTTGCCAAATAAACGCGTCTTAATTATATTTCATCACCTGTTTGTCTGTAATAATGCGTTAGATAATTCGTATACTTGTTTGTTTATTTGTTTGTTTAGGCTTTAACGTCGCTTTCAACTTTATTTCAGTCTTCATGACGGTCAGGTACATGTATCCCATCATATTATCCCTGAACAGACTTCTACTATTAATTTTACCAGCACTTAGTGTTGACTGCTCGGTCTCAAGATGTTGGAGTATAGGACTTGTGAACAATTGCAAGAGGTCGCGGTTTAAGCCCTCCTGTAAAATATTTTACTGACCGCTCCAAGGCGGTACTTCTTTTGTGGATCTTTTATGTTTTTGTTCTGTCTTGTGTATGCTATGTTTTGTGCGCGTCTGTTTATATGTGCTTTGTGGTCACCTGCTGGGAAAGGGCTGACCTCTTGACTCTCGTTTGTGGTGTCTACTGTGAGTTTGTCACTTTCCCTTTGGTATCCTGGGTCGGGTGTGGTACTTGATTGTATCCATTCCTGATCTTTGCACCCTTACTTACTTTAAATCCCACCGTCGGCATGGTGTTGTGTCATTCAGGAAGACATTGTATCCTCGTTGCCTAGTACTGGTTCAACCCAGGAAAACGTGACTGAAGAAGCGTTTAAGCCCTCCAGTAAAATATTTTTACTGACCGTTCCAAGGCGGTACTTTTTTGTGGATCATTTGTGTTATTTACATGTATGTCTTGTGTTTGTCATGCTTTCGAGTCTGTTCACTGTTGCCTTGTGGTCACCAGCTGGGAAAGGGCGGACCTATTGGCTCTTGTTTGTGATGTTTAATTGTGATTTTGTCACTTTCCCATGTGGTATCCTGGGTCAGGTGTGGTTCTTGATTGTATCGATTCCCGATCTTTACCGTCTTTCTTACTTTGACTGAAGCGTTATGCATTAACTCGAATAAACAAAACAGAATCTAGTCAGTAAACTATATCTAAGCATGTTACGGCTCCTGTCAGATTTTTCTAGGTCAGTTCTAAAGCGGCTTATCTTTAATTGTCCACTCTTTTTTCTGTTAATTATTCTTTCTTTATCATAATTACGTCTCGACTGGGAGTGATGTTACGTCATTTATTTTATACTTAGCAGTGAAATCCTTGCATATCAAAAACAAACAAAAGTGATATCAATCACTAGTGAAATGATATGATATCAATCACTACACTAGTGATTGATATCAGCCTATAAGTTCACTGAAGCGATTTTTTGATTACCTATGGCTTTGTCATTCACTTAATGCATTTCACTTCAGAAGTTCAAACGCCCATAACAACGGTTATTTGTGAACGAAAACATCAAGTGTGGGTATACATTTTCTTAGTTAGAACGTGACAAATATTTTGGTACCAAAATTATTTGGGTTTGCTAAAAAAAATCTTTTTTTTGCATTTTCAGCACCTCCTTTTTCAATGGGTGAGACATTGTATGTAGCGTTGTTGAAATTAAAATCGTTGCAAAAAGCCCAACAAAACCTCTCTTTTTCTCAACTCTTTTATGTGGGGATCCTATTTTGTCATGGTGCTTTGTGTTATTTTATATTATCTCACGAGGAAGAGAGAGAGAGAGAGGTTGTTGCTTTGCATTTTATTTCTCTCAATCCGCCGGTTTGTGCATGTGCCAGCCTTCACTAGATATCAGTGGTATGGTCTATGGAAAGGTATGTTGTTTGTCCCTTTACGATGGTTTTTGTTCCATCCGACATGTGCGGATCCAGAACGGGGGGGGGGGGCAGGTGGTCCGGACCCCCCCTCCCTGAAAATCACAAAATATAGGGTTTCTTAGCAATACTGATCCTGATCCCCTGTAAAACCACAAAGCTACAAAGCCAGCATTTAATATTGGGGCACCATCGGCCCCAATATTATTTGGATCCTCTCTCCCATCATCAACTAAAAAGAAAACGTTGTCAAAGTTGGACCCCCTCTGAAAATTTTTCTGGATCCGCGCTTGTTCGACACGACTGTGCAGATATGCCCCACAGTGCAAATAAGCGGGCATTCACCTACTAGGGATAACCAGGTCCTCCATTGTATACATATAAAGGATTACCTGGCTGTACCCGAACGGAATATAAATGTGGAATACGAAGGTTTTAGACCAGGAATAGTGGACCGGTACATGGGATTTGGGAACTTATCGCATATGCACATATGCACTTCATGCTCTTTCAAACATAAAAGAGCCACGACATGAGATTTCCAACAATGTGATATGTGCGTCCAGCAAAGGCTCAGACCAGTCTACGCATACGCGCAGACTGATCAGAGCCTTTGCTAGTCGCTTGAATATTCTATGAGTGTTAAGCTTCTGACCGAACAGCACTTGGAGTTTCTTCGACATAAACTGACCAAAGCTCACCAGGATTTGGCTACACAGTTTTTTAAATATTATAGCCGCGACATGAAGTTTTCAACATTGTGGTATGTGCGACCAGCAAAGGCTAAGACCAGCCTGCGCATACGCGCAGACTGATCAGAACCATTGCTAGTCGCTAAAATATTCTACGACTGTAAACTACTGGCCAAACATCATTTGGAGTTTCTAAGCTTAACAGGACGCTGCACAGGCTCGTCTGAGTCTACACTTGTCAAAATGCCAAATTGTTGGAAATCTCCTGTCGCGGCTCAAATGCTAACGTATCTAGCGGGGTTAGGGGTCTAAAAGTTTGTTCTGAGTCTTCATCTACATCCATACTGTGCGTACGTGCGCAGAGGATATTCTTGTGAGACTGCGCACTTGCGTAGGCTGATCTGCCTGAGCCTTCGTTGCTGGACAACGAGGTAAGTGCAGGCTTATTTGTGAAAGTTTATTTTCCTGATTTGAAGCTCATGCAATTTTGTGCATCAAATTTAAAGTAATACTACGTATGTATGGTATTTTCTATCTGAAACACCCCACTGGTTATAAATTGTTCCACGTCGCGCGAAAATCTGGCTTTGCTGTATGCAAAACAACAGATGGGCAGATCAGACTGCGCAAAAACGCAGTCTTATCAGCATTTTAGTTGTTTGCTGTTTCATGCCTATGCTAGTTGTACTATTTTTTCTCTTAAACTTTCAAGATCCTGGGAAGTCTATGTTGTTGGGCAAGCGGAGCATCTGATCCCCTCCAGCTCTCAAACAACGTACATTGTACACTGATTTTCACGCGACGCGTCTCACTTGAGGGCGTGTCATAAGATAATTCGACATGGATCTGACTTGAATACAAATTTGTACATACTAAGGAAATAATGGCGACGCTTCTATCAATTTGTATGTATGGACACAAACAGTGTCACTATTTCGTAGACTTACGCGTTTTCAGATACAGTAAAACCTGTGTATAACGGCCACTCAAAAATAGACAAAACAAAGATCTTAATAACAATTGGTAGCTCAATTCAGATCGAATGTATTGCAGAATGCTCCACTTGGAGCATTCTAGCATTCTGCAATACTTTTGACCTGCATTAAGCTATAATTGGTATTGAAAACCTATTTTTGGTCTTTTTAAGAGTGACCGTTTGACACAGGTTATACTGTATAAATAGCCGATCAAAGATGATATAGTTTTCAACTGTTCTTTATTTTGCAATTTCATTTTCTCTGACCAATTCGCAGGAAGAAGAATTCAAGATTGTTGATGTTTTTGTTTAGTAATGTTCTAAAATTTGTTCCCCCAAACTATTCTGCATTTGGAGTAGTACTCATTATGTTTCCTTCTATAGGACTGTCAAGACCATGGTTACTGTCATCTAGTTGTAGCACAGCCAAAGGTTTTGTTTTGTGGTTGTTATTCTCCTGTTCAAATTTCAAATTATCACTCCCTGACGTAATTTTGCTGTCCAAGAAAATACGCTGCAATAAGCTTGTTCATCCATATGGGTTGATCTGCACCTTTTACTACAATGACATTGCAATGCAGGTCGTTATACACGACAGGGTCACAAACTAACACACACTTTCTCATATAATTGTGTTTTTTGCCTTCAAGTTTGAATTCGCCAGCAGCCAAATTTGCGAGTTGAAAATAAAAGTTCATATATAGTAAGTATATATTGGTGGACCTAAAGTAGACCACAGCATTATACCAAAAAAGGATAAAACGAACTGAATTCAACAATTTAATCACACAACGTATTTATCGTTTATATTTTGATAGTTTGATAGACATTAGCAGACAGTGTATACATTGACCATACCATATTTTGAGGGGCTAGAGTTACCGTATATATAGAGAGTAAATGCTGAATATAATGAAAACAAACCAGACCAAGAAATCAGCTCTCGATAGCTCAGCAATATGATTGCCAAAAACAAAGGTTAAATACTACACCACGTATCAGGTGTTCGAGTAAACAAATAAAACACATACAGGCTGATCCTACTATTGACAGGATAAACACTAAACTTGATACACTATTCACCTTATTGGACATTTATTTACCAAAGGTCATATTAAAAGCCCATATCTTTTCACTAAATACGATTAAATGATACGATATCTGTCAGAATATTGCATTTAATTTATGAAAGTGATTTCCAACAACATTAATATTGGTTTATTATTTAAACAAACAAACATCATATTAATGTTGCTAAAGTTACAGATAGTATTTCTGTCATTTCGCGCGCCACTGACTTAATTTAAACCGATTTGTCGCTGATTCCACCGTCAGGAAATCTACCGTAAATGGTGTTTGTTTCAAAGCAAACGTATCAGAGCCAGAAATCGCTTTATATGATCTAAAAATGAGAGAAACAATTAAGAAAATTGAGCCGCAACATGATCGTGATCCGTACTGTAGCTTGAGCAGAGAATGAAAACTCAGGTCAGCCTATGCTGTAGCACAGGCTGACCTGAGTTCTCATTCTCTGCTGACTAGTGTGTTTGTAGTTTCTTAATTAGCCGTACAGATCATCTTAGGCGGATTAAATTTTGCTGAGTTCACGCCTGCGAAAGTGTTGATGGAGCTGAAGCGGCCCATATATCAATATCAGATGAATATTGTCATGCTTGGCTTGATTCAGTGTTTTCCATTTGATTGTAATTAGTTTATGGCTATTATGTTTACTGTTTGAAATAATTCTGTGTGAAATGCGGGTCTGTATAGTTATCTTAATTGAAAATATGTTCAGACTAATGCGTCCATTGCATGCGATATGTTGCTACTGAAAAGATAAAAAAAAATGAAATATAATTAAAACATTTAGAATTCAGACAAAAAGACTTCTTCTATATGTTATAATTGAGAGTCACTTGGGTGTAGCTATTTGATCTTTCCTTACACAGTATTAGGACCAGCTCTTTTTAAAATATATGGGGATGTTGTATGTTTTCTTTTTGCGTATACGTTTGCAATGGGAGCGCAGTGGCTCAGTGGTAGAGTGCTTGACTCGAGACCGAGAGGCCGCGGGTTCGAGCCTCACCGGCGTCACTGCGTTGTGGCCTTGAGCAAGACACATTTATCCTAGCTTAGTACTGGTTCAACCCAGGAAGACCCGTCCCTGTTTAACTGAAAGATTGTTGATGGGACGTTAAGAATCAAATCTAATAAAAAAAATCTTTTTACGTTTACGTTTGCCTTTCCCCATACGTGACAGTGGCTTAATGAACGTATTTTTGGGTTTGCCTTTGTCAGTGTTTTTATTACTCTTCCTCGTGGTGGCATGAGATGGTCTGTGGCATTTTATTGTGGTATCCTGTTCATTCTCGCTTGTTTTAAATAGCGTGTGCTTCTGTTATATCGCAACCAATATACAATATGTGTAGAACTCTAAACAATCAGTCATCTCTCCCCTTGCGTGGCAAAATTACAAAACAAGAAAACACTCTAAGCACTACACCAATAAAATAATACAGGATTGTGTACAAAATGATCACACGCATATGGGTGAATAAATACATGAGCTTGACATGTGATGTGATTTCCAACGCTGGGCATTTTGTCAAGCGTAGACTCAGACGAGCCTGTGCAGTCTCTTTTAGGCTTAGAAACCTCAAATGGTGTTCAGTCAGTAGCTTAACATTCATAGGATATTCGAGCGACAAGCAAATGCTCTGATCAGACTGCGCGTATGCGCAGGCTGGTCTGAGGCTTTGCTGGTCGCACATACCACATTGTTGGACACCTCATACACTGGCTCTCATAATATATGTTTTTAGTTCTTATCGATTTGACCATTTTGATCAGTTGAAATTAATACGTTACAATCAAACTCACACAAAAACATTCCCTCGGTATCCATCGACAGTGCCAGATCTTGAAGAGGATGAACAATCTTCTATTTTTAGATTTCGTTAGATGTGCTACACCAATGAGCTTTAGATAACGTGATATTAAGAAATAAATCCATTTTTGTGTATTCTTTAGATCGCATTGTTTTACTGAAGCTTTATATACATTATCAATGTGAAATATTTAGTGCAGGAATGCGTTTCTTAGTGATATTTGACAGCGGTTTCAAACATTTGATTTTCGAATTGCCCATATTCCTTTAGTTTAAACATATTTTATTTCAACTTGATAAGATACACATACAAATATATACAATTCTAACATACCTCGCCTATAGAGCCAACGGTAACAAACTGTGATATATCGGACAATAATTCACTGCTAAAGTGTGTAATAGCTGACGTCACTGGAAAATAACGTCATTCATGGCGTTAGACGGTGAACGTCGTTTTACGCTTGAAAGACGTTACAATTATATGTAAACGTATGCGACGTAGTCTAAGTATTGGCGGGAGTTCTTCAGTGCAATGGCGGAAAGTTGGAAGAAGCTGAAGACTTCGAATGTGTTTTCGTCGTTTATTGTGTGTTAGAATCGAAATAGATCAGCTCAAGTGCGTGAATTGTTGAGTAATAATTCACTGTTTGTCGGTCAGTTGTACGAAGATAAATCACTCGCGCTGCGCGCTCGAGATTTGATCTTCTTTACAACTGACCTCGAAACAGTGAATTATTACTCAAAAATTCACTGCTGGAGCTGATCTATTTCTTAAGTAACAGAAAAGATTTGAACGAAAATTGGAAGCTTATGTTATTCTTCTCCTAGATTCCTTTGCAGCCAGCAATTCATGTAATAAGTAGAAAAAATATCATCTGAGAAATCAGAGGACTTTTGCATGAGTACCTGAGCCGTGGAAACAATGAGGCTGTGTGTCATGATGAGACTCAAGCAGCCTATGCCTCAAAGTTATAAAACTTGAGTACAATCTCAGACTCAAAATAAAGCACAATGATTGGCTGCTTGCGGACACGTGTCCACAAGGCTGATTTTGGCACACTAGTTTTGTTGGTTTTGTCATGTTATGGCACAACTTGTTGTATATTTGGATCAAAAGTATTTTGGCAACAAAGCACCTTCTATCATTAGTTTTGTAACTTATAAATAATGCTGGAATATAGAGTATAAATTGTATATATGTATATTTTTATTTCGTTGTAATTTAATGCAGAACTTGTAAAGATAGAGTAGAAATCTTTTAATTTGGTGTTTTATTTGAATACCAGTGAAGTTTATATTGGACGCTTATTATGTAATAGCCAAATATTTTCTTCTTTTCAGATGCGGTGTGTTGAAGATAGGTAAGTTCAAATTTTCATCGTATTAAGCAAAATATTTCTGATGTACAATTCTTAAAAGCAATATTATACAGTAAGCAAAATATTTGAGATATAAAATTCTTAAAAGCAAATTCACTACTCGACTGCAGTCAACGGTACACAATCGCAAATTTCCGCTTTATACACGAAACGTTGCCCAGTACGCTCTGCATTATGCGACCAATGAACCTGCAAAGTTTGGACTTGCTATGTTCAATGGTTTAGGGATACTGTTACAAGAAAGTCATTATTTGACCCCGACCATAATGGGGGGCGTGGGGTTGGCATTATCTGTTTGTATCTACTTGCGTCTCATGTGCATTTGTGATAAGTACGAACATTTGATGTATTGGCCCTTATGTTTATTGAAGTTGATTTTTCCATGCTTTCTGTGAGATATGTGATCTCTATGCCTCAATTTTGTGTATAATACTGAGGGTGAGGTTTGATTTCTGTCTATTTGTCATATTTCTAAGTAAGAAAGGGGGCAACGATTAGGAATCGATACAATCAAGAACCACACCTGACCCAGGATACCACATGGGAAAGTGACAAAAGACAATTAAACATCACAAACGAGAGCCAATAGGCACATTTAATTGAGCAAATATATAAATGAAATCTGAAGTTATAATAAATGTATATCAATACTCTGCATTTTACCCATCTCCCTTTGATACTTAGTAGTACCATTATGATATACAATGTCATTTTTAAGATCCATGCATAAACTACCTCAATGTAACATCTACATGTATTTCAGTAGTAAAATGAGGTTTACGCTTTAATTTATGTCAACACGATTTAATCCAATCTATCGGGTAAGAGAAATATTGTATTTAACACCAACAAAGCCTCAATACGATACCGCTGCATTGTGTTCAGCAAAACATGGATAATGTTTAATATCAGTCTTAAAGCACTATGGTGTTTTGTACACCATACAAAATAAGTTTTATGAACATGATTTATTAAAGACACTAAAACACGTCACTTTAGTTTATATGAAGCCAATTGTTTGCAAATGACTTTAAGGATTAAAAGGATAGCCCGCTAGAACAGACGCTATCGTAGGTCCAGATTAGGAATATTTTGAGTGTAAAAGTGTTGATTATTTTCTTACCCAACAATTTATATTATTGGATTTGAGTGCTCAAAATAACCGTCGCATTGAGGCGATTATATAGAGTACCCACAACATATGTTTTGGTTGAAAAATAAGAAAAACTATTTTCAATAACGCACCATTATCTGGAGGCCTGCATTGTTATCTACAATGCAAACTGATTCTTTTCAAACTATGTCATGCGAGGCAAAGGAGAATGGTTGAAAACAGATATGACCAAATTAATAATGAAAAATAATGCTGTGATACTTAAACCGTGTCACAATAAAAAGCAAAGAAAGAAAATCCATCACATATCTAAACAATACAGATCGAAGGCAGTCATTGCAATATCAGACTAGACGCATGGTTTCTGGTTTCACAGTTCATGAAGCATAACAGCTATTTTCTAAGACTACTACTAAAATCTACTTAGATGTGCATCATCAAGTAATGTTGTTCGTCGGTACCTTAGTTTTGCGTTTGGCTTTTGCTTATTTTTTTTGTCCATCTTACATTATCTCTCTTTCTCTCATTCTCTCTCTCTCTCTCTCTCTCTCTCTCTCTGTCTCTCTCTCTCTCTCTTCGTTTAGTATGTTTGTCTGTAGCCAGCAATGGTGATCATGGTCGTCATATTGTGATTCTTTGAACTAATATGTTTACTTGAGGGTTTGTGCACCGTTAAACCGGTTTAAGCCCTCCAGTAAAATATTTAACTGACCGTTCCAAGGCGGTACTTCTTTTGTGGATCTTTTATGTTTTTTTCTGTCTTGTGTTTGCTATGCCCTTGTACGCGTCTATTTTATGTGCCTTGTGGTCACCTGCTGGGAAAGGGCTGACCTCTTGGCTCTCGTTTGTGGTGTCTAACTGTGCATTTGTTACTTTCCATTGGTATCCTGGGTCAGGTGTGGTACTTGATTGTATCGATTCCTGACCTTTGCACCCTTACTCACTTTGGTATGTATCATATTGATTTGATGTCAATCTACTGATGGCTGAAGCATCACCCAATGCCTACTGTAAGAAAGTAACGAAGGTTGACTTACAAAATATAAGTGACTTTGGCCAGGAAATGCCACAATAACAGCCTTCAGATCAACTCGAGGCACTGTTAGTAAGAGAGACAGAACACAGCCACAACACAATTGAAATAAAGGAACCAACTCTCACTTCATCAGCAAGATGATTGCAAAACTTGAAAAGACACCAAGAGCCACACTAAAATCAAGGAGCCAACTAAAGACACACACACACACACACACACACACACACACACACACACACACACACACACACACACACACACACACACACACACACACACACACACACATCGGGGGGCAACAACAGACAATGTATAAACAATAATACTTTAATAGACCACCGTGGGGGTCTAAACTATTTTACTTGCCAAATCTTAACCCTAGATTCTGTAGTTGTTAACAATCAAAACAAGACCACAAACAAAGTACAAGGAACACGGCAATAACATAGTCACAGTGAAGTAATTAACTCCTCCTATTAATTTGATTGATTGCAAGATCAAACTTGGCACAACACATCCACACCACACCACAATAACAAGATACAACATCGACTGCTACGCAGCGATATCAGCAACAAACAATGAATTTACAACAAAATTACTTCCCTAGAACGGACAGAAGTCAAGGTGTGTCCTATACTCAAAAGGGGAATATCTGTTTGTGACAAAATGAAGACTAACCGCAGTGTTTTGCAGGGGAAAGGCCACATGGAACCCTCAAATTTCCTCAATTATTAAATCAATGCCCCATAAATATAATACTCACTTTAAAGAATGATACTGCGATGAAGAAGTAGACATTTAGAGGTAAATATATCTTAACCCAATAAAGTACAGAAGACTGTGCTGAAATTATACTATGGCTGCACATCGGTAGCATGCATTGCATTCTAGAATAAAATCTTAATGTGTTTTTGTTTTTATCAATCCATTCTACTGCTAGCCTGTTCATAACTTGAAACATGTGCTTGTTACAACTTTGTCGCTGTAATATCATCCTTTCTGGGAACAATTATAAGTCACACAGCAAAGTATAATATCATTATATGTTATAAGATTAATTGCATAATGTTTCTAAAAAATGATGATGAAGCTTATAATTGTGCTTTAGTTGGGAGTTAAATACATTCATTGAAAGGTAACACTCTGACTTCAGAACCTTTGATATCAAAAACTCTTTGTGGCCAAGACGCTTTATATAACATCTTTATGAATATATTGGAATTAGCTTAGACAAGTGAAAAGTTACAGTAACAGTAATCTGAAAATACGTTTTCTGATGCTGAATTGTGCTGTATAATGTTTTTCCTTTACCATTGTGTATTTTCTGATGCTTTGTAATAATGAAGGGTAAATGAGGATCTTAACAAGACTTTGCTGACAGTCATTGGCAATATGCACAGGAACCTTTTCTATATGATGGCTTATATCACCTATGATTTAAGATTTTTTTCTATTATGGTTAGGTAATTTAGCTTTAAATACAATCTCAAATCTTAAAGGTTAAGTGTTTACATACTGCACAAAGATAATGTATTTAAATGGAAATTATCATTGATAATATTTTTTCGTAAATATGATACTTTGTTTCTTAACAGAAAACTAGGAATGATTTATTACATATTTGATGAGATAACGTAAATAGCTTTGTGAAGTTAAACGCTTATCTTAATTAGATAGAATATAGATATGTCACGAGGTATCATTGTACTTGATTAGATTTTCGACACATGACGATTTGTCAAGAACCTTCGTATCTTTACCTACTGAACTTATTTATTTTGATATTTGCTATAATAAAGCTAAATTTACATTTTCAAAGCAAGTTTTTTAATGAATCTCTAGATTTTCACAACCGTTCAAAACCCTATGAATAACAGAAAGATAACTGTATAATAGCTGATTAAACTTATTTACATTGTAGTTGTCCGAATTCATGCTGGCTGCTCCGCCTTTCTTTTTTTACAAAACGATAAAAAAAATAGAAAACGGCGATATTAGTAAACATTAAATATGTTAAATAACAAATGATATTTATCCAAATTTATAATTTATTCTATATTAGGTATTTAATATTTAAGAAATAGATCAGCTCTAGCAGTGAATTCGCACTAGAGCTGATCTATTTCGATTCTAACACACAATAAACGCCGAAAATATATTTGAAGACTTCAGTTTATTCCAACTTTCCGCCATTGCACTGAATAATTCCCGCCAATAGTTGGACTGTGTCGCATACGTTTACATGTATTTGTAACATCTTTCAAGCGTAAATACGACGTCATACCGTCTAACGCCATGGATGACACCATTTTGCAGCATTAAATGACGTCAGCTAGCGCGTTTACCTCGCGCTTTCAAAACTGTGAATTATTGTTTAATATATCACGTTTTTACCATGCGCTATTTCGGCGAGGTGTGTTAGAATAAAATGTAAATATACGAGATGAAATTCCTGTTTTGGCGGTGTATGAAGGCATGGACGCCATGGGTTCAGTTCAACGTTAACATGGCACATTTTGGTTTATTTATCCTTTCACGTAAGGTTGTAACGTTATTTTTTTTAACTAAACCCATGCGTCCACCCTTTCATGAATATATAAAAAAACGAATTTTATGTGCAGATTCAGTTTTAATCTAAACCAGCATAAAAAATATAGATCTACAGATCATTTGCTGCTTAAATCATTTTGCTTGATCAGCATTAATCGTATGCTTGTAAAAACATGCATCGTCAACTTTAATACAATGCATGTTTAATAATAGTGACGCAATAAAGACGGCACCCACAACAAAAACTATGTTTAAACTTACCGGTAAGAACTATTTACAATCATATGCTCAAACATCATGCTTAACTGGATCCATGTAATTGTATGTTTTTTTTTATTTTATACTTAGCAGTGAAATCAATGCATATCAAAAACAAATAAAAGTGATAGCAATCACTAGTGAAATGATATGATATCAACTAGTGATTGATATCAGCCTATAATTTCACCATATCGTTTTTTGGATAACATGTATCTCTGACTTTTCCATTCACTTAATGCATTTCACTTCAGAACTTCAAACGCCCATAACTTTCTTATTTGCGAACAAAAATATCAAGTCTGGGTATGTATTTTCTCAGTTAGAACGTGGAAAATAATTTGGTACCAAAATTATTTGGGTTTGCTAATTTTTTTCGTTGTTGCATTTTCAACATCCCCCTTTTCAGTGGGTAAGAAATTGCATGTAGCCTATAAAGAGTATAAATTAAAAAATCTTTTTTCGGTAAATACTAAATATATTTCATCTCGTGAGTTCAAAACATCAGAATTGTCACTCGTGCTGCACACTCGTGAAAATTCTGATGTTTTCAACAAACTCGATGAAATATATTTGGTATTCTTGGCTCTCGTTTGTGTTGTCCAACTGTGAGTTTGTCACTTTCCCATTGGTATCCTGGGTCGGTTGTGGTACTTGATTGTATCGATTCGTGATATTTGCATCCTTACTTACTTTCACCTAAAAAGTAAATATCCTCTATATATTTCAATTGTACTGTAGCTATAAAGAACAAATGGGTATAACAAGAAAACGCCACAATAATGGTCAACACACAAGCCCATGACACACACTTCCTTATGCTATACTCTATACGTGTGACGTTTCCTGGTTATATGCTGTTGTATTGTACTTTGTGGCTATTCAGGAATCATAAATGCTTTGCAACGAGCTCCTGCGTATCGCATCTTCGAGCAACGAATACATAAATGATCCTGCACAAATGCACTGGCTCGCCAGTAGCTTAGCTGCTCGCTTGCTTGCACATACTATATACATGTATGTAGATAAAGACTCAGATCAAAATGTAGGCCATTTGCCCTGCTGGTTACGTCAGTGTGGACGTTAATGGCGGCTTTTACAGTTAAAGCTGTCTTAAACGGCCACTCAAAAATAGGCAACACAAAGATCTTAATGACAAATGATAGCTTGATGAAGGTAGAAAGAATTGCAGAATGCTCCCTATGGAGCATTCGGCAATAGTTTTGACCTTCATTAAGCGATAATCGATTGAAAACCAAAATTGGTAATCTTTTGAGTGGCCGCTTAAGACATGCAATGCGCACCAAAATCTCAATGCTAACCCAAATGCTTTGAACTGATGATTTACTCAGAGATGCGTAAATTCGAACCCCAGATGAACTTCAAATGGGCAAAAAGAAAGGCTGAACAATATGTCATGGCCGACATGTGGGATAAAAAAGTTTCCCTTCATTCTGTTCGTGTGAAGACTTTCAACTACCTCATTGCACGCAAATATGTGTTAGAAGCATTAGCTCGAATTTCCTTGCCAAAATTCTTCTGAGATTACCCCGCTCGGCAAAGACAGGAAATAAAGCGGAAGCACTCTCTGGGGAAAGAAGGCAAGTTTTGTGCACCGCTCTACCAATTATTGGCGCTGACGCATGGGGACTTTATTTCGATTAGCACGGCCACCATGGGGTCATGGATATCCAATGAAAAGGCAAGGCTGTAATGTCAAAACAATATCACGGAAATTAGATTTAATTTACTTCTTCTCCAGGAATTATACATCGATTTATATTCGTGACTTGGTTACTAATTGTTTTCTTTGAAGCCGATTTTGAGTTAGTCGCACAAGCTTGCAGTTCGATATTGAAGAAATTGTAAGAAATAGCGACCGTTATTTAGGACAATAACAATGGGTCTTACTCCGTTTCTCTTTGACGTCCAAGACGACTTCTTTTGCGATCAAAGCAAGTAGGTTACTGGTTGTTATATCCAAAGTATGTTATTTTGAGATTAGAAAGCACGTATATAACCATATACGAACAAAAATAATACATGCTTACTGGCAATGCTTGAACAGAAACCTTCGAAACAGTTTGCTTTACAAGATTTCTTAATCCATATAGGCCTATCATCAATTTTGTGGAACATGATAGGCAAACAATGCAGACCCTGATCGCAGCGTCTGATCAGGGTCTCGACTGTTTGCTTATTACAGAATATCCTATCAAAATTTGAATACAAGTGAAAACGGACGAATGAAAAAGTAACACCCAACAACCGCTAAAACAGAAATGAACTGGTCCAATTGATATAAGAGAGGAAATGCCATTCGGCTTTAATGTGTTAATATTCCAGTAAAAGATCAATTGTTAACATTTTTCTAGATGCAATTTTTGCGTTCTCAACTCAAGCACATTTGCATTGCTCTTCATATTCTGACAAACATTGCTTATTTTGTGTATTTCGTCATATCTTGAAATACCCAGCCAATTTTAACGACGATTTATGTCAGTCCTCATATCAAGCTACTAAAAGTAGTTTAGATCATACACTGATTCTTTTTTCAATTTCAGACCGTACATATGCGTATACAAATAAAGAACATTTCAGTGCTTAAAGAAAAATGAAACAACATAAGATACCATGTTCCAGAGATAATAGCTATAAGTATATAAATTTGATTTGTATACCTTAACTAAAACTATGCCATGCTACATACATAGTGGCCATGTAAGTCTTTAATTTGGATTGTAATAAGTACTCTGCTTGCTACAGAAGATAAAAACATGCTTGTTTTTAAAATATTGGGTTTAAATTTTGGGGGAAAAGAATAATAAGAAAACAAATGAGTATGTCCGGGAAAACGTAATGCGACAATCACAGAAAACCTTGAAACCCTGTCCAGAGGTTATAAATAGAGGATCTTACATGAGTGCTCATGTTTTATTGAATTTATTAAACGAGTTGGGGAAAAAAGATAAAATGCGATGCTTGCCGAGCATTTTATCTCTATTTCGCAACGAGTTTAAAATCCTGTCCAGAGGTTATAAATAGAGGATCTTACATGAGTGCTCATGTTTTATTGAATTTATTAAATGAGTTGGGGAAAAAAGATAAAATGCGATGCTAGCCGAGCATTTTATCTCTTTTTCGCAACGAGTTTAATAAATTCAATAATACAAGAGCACGAATGTTAGATTCTATTTATCATATGACATTAAGATTACTTTGAAATCTCATTTCTGCCGTAAAAACGTTATAATTTTGTCATTATATACGCTACGTTGTTATGGACGTCATAACGTTTCCCGAAAATCTGTGAACCACAAGTGGTTTATCGATTTTATTGCATGTCGTTAGTTCACTTCCAGACGCGACGTCATATGATAAAGTTTTTTTTTCATGGTCAACAACACACAGAACTGCACATCCACTACTCTTGCTGGAATAAATAGGTATCTGCATTTCCAACAGCAACGTATCATTCGGTTGGATGGGCTAATAAATAGAGACTACTAGGTGAGTGTCTTTTGATATCACGTTCACTAGACACTGCCTAGAGAATGCATGCTTTCTCGAAGCCGAGCCTGGCTTACTTATTGTCAAAAGACGCAAACCCGGTAATCTATTTATCAGTTTACTTCATTGTCGATTTTCGTTTGGATTTAAACGTCATTGATGGCATTATTCAAACAGTGCAACGTCATGATGGCTTGATAAAGGCACATGTCGTGAGATAGGTCTGTCACGTCAACGTGCAACAATGCAGTTAGTATGAGAAGTAACTGATTAAATAAGATACAAGAGCTGTAATATATCTTGATTATATCCGTTAAACATATACAGTGAGGTTTACATTATCTAAAAGTTGTCATTAGAGACAAATCATACATTCTTATATAAAATTTCTAAGAACGGGACAGATTCGAAATAATTTTGATTGTACTTGCATCACTACATTCGACTTCAGATTCAACACATGACATATTTTGTTAACATCTTGTTGCGTTATAATTTAGATATGATATAAAATGTGTCAACCATTTGCCGTGTTTGCAGGCCATGTTTCTACGGCCAAGGCTTAATTTAGAAAAGCATTTTAAATATTACAATTTATAACTTTCTTTGAAATAAAGTAATTGAAAGTGGTATAATATCAAAGTACATTTATTCTTGAGTAAATATGACCAAGTAACAGCTCAGTTATGATTTATGTAGTGGACTTATTGACGAGACTTATTGTGAGTTGGTATGGTTGTCATTAGAGGTTAATGAAATAATGTATTGGCGGTAAAACAATGTCTTGCAGGGTCATCTTTAAAAGGATGTTTAGGAAGTTAGTTATCTATTGTATTAGGGTATTTAAGACTTACAAGATACAAAAAGCAATTGGTGTTTTCCAAGCATAGACGAAAATCTAAACAAAACACCAGGAAGTAATGAATTATTATTATAGACATACAAGGAAAAGTCAGTCTTGAGGGTAAAGTGTGATTTTTTACCAAATGCACGTGGTTCTGTAAGGGAGAAAATGTTTCTCTACCGGAAACTATACTGATGTAGGGGAAACAATGGACTATTTTCCCTACAAAACCATTTCAAGGAACAAAATATATTTTGTTAGAGGCATTGATGGTCTTCCTAAGTCCACCATCAGAGAATCTAACAAATGCTCTCTCTAATACAAATATCCATAATATGCGTTAGTGGTTCTATAAAGGCAACATCACTGTTTTTGTATGCATAAGTGTATACAGAATCCCTGGCTTTACATAGAGGATCTTACATTCCTGTGTGCTCATGTTTCGTTGAATTTATCAAACTGTTGAGGAAAAGTGATAAAATGCGAGACGCGACGTCATATGATAAAGCTATTTAAAGGCACAACTAGCAGCCTACCCTGTCTTCAGGCCCTGTATCAAGACATCAAACTGAAAGTTCTATAACTACTACAGAGATAGATATATGATGCCTTATTACTTCCCCATTTCTCAGAATACATGTAAATAAGACAGTCAGGAAACCTTACAGAGCTGTATATGCTTGTGTATATGTTTGTGCACGTATTTTACTATTTTTCTATTTACTGGTCTGATACCAGCCTCTTAGCAGCCTTACAAGAGTCTCCACTACCAGGTAGAATAGTGACACGGCTAGTAGGCAGAACAGAACCACACCTAGTAGGTAGAACAGAACAGACTTTATAGTCAGAAAAATAATGTGTAGATATGCTAAAGCGGTTTTAACCATTTACTCCATATGCTTTTTTTAGATTATGACATCATTTTTCTACTTTTAGACAACATAGAACTAATTCAAGAATAATTTAAGCTAAGTTTTGAATACTTTTCAAAATATTATGGAAAATGGAGCATTTTCTCTTTCGGAGCAAATGCTCCATTTCCATAATATTTTCAAATACATGACATTTCAAAGGCGTCAAAAGGTGCTATTATCATGGAATAAAGGGTTAAAGTCGCAAGTAAGAGCCAGAGACCTATATGACTGTAAGTGATGTTATGAGAAATATCAACAAAGTGTACAAATCTGACATTTAACCCTTTTAGACCAGAAACCCCTTAACCGATACTTTGGCAAACAGTGTACACGTAGATGAAATGACACATGATGCGGCATTTTATCAGGGCCTTCAGGGGAAGAAAGAAAAAATATATGTTTTAGTTATAAACTCTGAAACCTCAAAATATGCAATGTATGACGCTTCATGAAAAATTGTATTGCTCTGAAAAGGGTTATTTTGATATATATCTTAGATGCGATTTTGGTTTTGGTCACCGCTGAAATCGGCTTCAAAAGGAAAATGGCCAGCTGGTTCCAAACCTGAAGGCTGGATATCTTGCGACGATGCCCAACTACTTTCTTCATATATCTGGCAGATGAGTGGAGACCGATGGCCATTCTAGGGACATAATTTAACACTATCGATGCAAAATAGCCATATTATTGCACAGGAGTCTTTAATGCTTCGCAGTCTCACTAGTTTGCCCAAGTAAAATGAAATTCTTTCATATCGACAGTTACTGAAAGTGACTAACATTTTCAGAATAATGCCGCTATATGTGTCTTTAAAACACTGCAGATTTGACATATTTACGCTTTGAGCTATCTCGAAGCGAAGACAGACTTCTTCTCATTAAGAGAGACAAATTCTCTGATTTTGTCATACGAAGTGTCCTAGGAATACAAATTAGATTACTTCTTCCCCGCTCTTCAATTCAAACGCCTGTCAGTTGTTTGTTCATTTCATTTTCTATTTGGATCGTCGTTTTATTATTGTTAATACGCAACTCGGCGGGGAAGCGACCTAGAAGTCACGTATTGATCGTAATTTATAACTCAGCTCCCAGATATTTTGATTTAAAAGAAATAGCAAACACCTCTATTGAGTTTTATGCGTTTATCCTAAGACAAATTTATTTACGAGCTCGCCATACACGAAAATTGAAATTAATCGTGATGTGTATGTCCCTGTAGTTCGTTTACCATATCGATGAAAAGTGTTTCCCTGATAATCGCCGCAATCAGTTCTAAATTGCTCTCAGCTGAGTGCTGACTCTAAGCGAGATCAAAATGGCGAGAAATCTGTAATATTGTATCTCTACAGTAGTGCACGATCAGATGCTGAATTACTTGAAAAGCACGAGCGCACGTGATTTACAAGACAGATACTTTGTTAAACAGTGAACATGGCAAATAGAGTCAAAGTTGTACACATTCCTTTGGGCACTTTATTTTGATATTCTCAAACTTGCATCCCTAGGACGGAAATTGCCTGATTCCACGATGAACGTCAAAGGTTTAAGCAACAGATATAGAGAATACTAGGTGAGAGTCTTTTGTCATAAAGTTTACCAGGCAAGGCTTCGAGAACTCTTGTTGAATTGCGAGACTCTATCTCTTGATTCAACATGCGTTCTTGAAGCCGAGCCTGGTAAACTTGACATCAAAAGACGCGAAAATGGTATTCTATTTATACTGAGACCAAGTTCTAATCGCTACACTACCTATTTACGCTAGTTCAGAAAGTAAAAACGTAGGGTATACAAAATCCAAGCTTTTATAAATGAAGCAATACTTTGCTGAGACTCTGCAAGTTATTTCATTTAAAAATGACGTGTACTTTTTGAACGGACGAATATAGAGTAAAGGTACCATAATTTAAAAAGGGAACACTTTTCTATAATATAAAATATTAGACAGAGACGTTATCAATTTACGTTTTTGTTTGTTTGAAGATGCTACTGACTACCGTGATTTAAGAAAAATAAACCTCAAAAGGTTTGTTTCGACAGGTCTCTTCGTTTTTGCTATAGAATAACATATGGAAAACACTTTTAGCAGCTTATCAATAGAAATGCAGCATTAAGCTTGCAATCTACATACAAAATTTGCACTGCTCTGTATGTGACACGGCATTGCAAATTTTAGCGATTATTTATTATTACCAGACGTCGTCGTTCTGTTTTGAGAATAGAATTGAAAAAACAAAAAATCAAAAACATAATGCCATCAAATTAAATTTTAAACTTTCACATTGAAACCGGAAGTATGCAGTAATCGTAAAACTTTATTCGTCAAAATTGGACTAAATAAGTTCTAGTGTGTTTGGCCTACTGTGCTCAGATAAAATAAAGTGCATTTAACAATTTTAGCATGAGCTACTGATGAATTTCAAACCTCTAAAATGATCGAAAAATGCAATATTTTTAAAAATGTGTAAAAAATCTACCATAAGCAAAATTTCAATTGTGGATATTTTTCAAGTCGGGTAGACCAGTTTGTAACCACATACACTTCATTTTATAAAACTACGCCCAAAACCATTGTTTTTATTTTTTGGATTTTTAACCTAAAAACTTCGGATTAAAAATAAACTGTTCCAAAACAACGGTAAACTTTTGCCCATTAAAATGCACATATTTAGGCAAAAATAAATTTCGATTTTATTAGCGTTTGGTCAGAAATAATGAGTTTGAAAAGTGACCGATTAGAACTTGGTTTCAGTTTTACATCAGTTTACGCATTGGTTCACTCTCCAAAATGTCGATTATGACATAATCATCGATTTTCACGTCGATTCAATGTCATCGATGTCATTCAAAAAGTGCGACGTCATGTTGACCTGATAAAATACTGTACAATATACCTGCTGTGAGATAGCCAACGTTTGTCAGGTCAACATGGAACAATGCAGTTACTGATAAAATCTGTCATATGTTACACAGTAAAAGTATAACTTTTTATTTTCAATAGGTGAATGAATTGCTATCATTAGACACATACTTATCCAAATAAGTCAAACTTCCTTTTTATGAGACTTGGCAAACAGTGTAGACCCAGATCAGACACCGCACTAAACTTCACCTTTCACTGGTTTCTTACAGAATCTTCCAGTAAAATTTGTTTTGTTTTTTATTTAAAAAAATAACACCTAACATCCCTAAAATTTGGAAATGGACTACTCCAATTGATAGCTGTGGGAAATTCCACTGGGCTTAAATCAGTTGTCCTTTTCTATATGGCTTACCGACCTACGAAACAATTTTTCAAAATATTCTAGGGTTAACCTACTTCTGATCAATTCAGATGATAAAACAGAAGACTATTTCACAGATATAATGCGATAATCTGCATGCATGTTATAAAAAGAATCAAGGTATTGCTTTATAGTTTCCTTTTTAACTACACTGCTATGGGTCAGTTTCAAGATTCAATGGTGCTACAAACCTCCACTTTCATCTGTTGGTCAATGTCCAATGCGTGTTTTTGGTTCAAATGGTGTTTTCATTACCCATGTTTGTCTGTGGGATATGATCCATTCGCTTTGTTTCATAAGATTGGTTTAATTTGATTTGATTGTTACTGTGTGATGAGACATGCAGTAAGTTACAAAGCATCTATGGAAGATACACAAAACTTGTATTATATCAACATCAGAAGCTATAAGTGTGTCATTGCTGTAAGGTGACTTCTTTCTCACAGTGTTGTCGGTTGGTCTGTGGTCTGTGATTGTGGAATATTATGGTCTTTCACGCTTGTATTCGTATGACAGTGATTTGACTGGCAATTATTGTAAGTCCCTTATCTCTCCTTAGATACTCTGGCTGCTGCTCGTTCAATGACCACGATTCTGTTGCTGCAAGTTCGTTGTTGCTGTTTTTGCTGCTTCCATTATGTATGTGGGTTTCTTCTTTATTCAAGTCCATGTGATGTAGTTGCTTGAGTATTTCATCTAACATGACGATCATCTGGCTGAGAAAGATTGTTCATTGTATCACAAAACGGCGCATTTGGAGTGATATATAACGGTATTTCTTGCACACCAGCTAAGGATATCTGAGATTTTACCCTGGGGTAAAAATCTTTTTTACCCATGCTATCTTAAAAAGGACGTCAAGTAACATCATTATGTGAAAATGCATCTTAGCGTATTCAGGGACTTCTGGAAGCTAATTTTAAAATAAATAAATAAATAAATAAATAATTAAATAAATAAAAAAATAAATAAATAAAAACAGTGGTGAGCAAGAAAAAAAAATCAATTATTCGTGTGAGGTAGAATAGACAAATCCATCCATCGGAATCACCGTTTGTCATCACTCGGCAAGCCTCGTGATGCCATACGGCGATCCTCAGGACGAATTTTTCTATTCTATCCTCACACTGATGACATATTCTTATGGAATTAAAAAAGATAAACCACTAGTGGTTATCATATTTAGTAGCGTTATGGAATGACATCCATGAAAGAGATGCGTGCACAGTGGCAAAAACCTTATGGTTTTCATGCAAAAATGCGATTTTAAATGTCATATGATAAACATAATCTAATATTCCTGCTCCTGTATTGTTGAATTTATTGAATTCGTTGCGAAAAAAAGCGAAAGAATGTTCAGCAAGTCTCGCATGTTATCTTAATTCCTCAACTTGTTTTATAAATTCAATAATATATCAGTACTAATGTAAGATTCTCTATATCGCAACAAGAGGAGTAGTCATTAAAGATTCCCTATATCTGCAACAAGACGTACATCCATTTAAGATTTTCTATGAAATATTCGCTTGTAAGTGTTGTTCTCTGCTTGTGTCTTTTCCTCTTGATGCTATATGTTGGCCTTTCATTTTATGCATATGACATCAAGTGGTAGTAAAATGTTTGTACCAGCCAATAAAAATGTGATGTTACAACTAACGGACGATGGATAAGGCGTGATAAAAGACATGGGTATTTATAATTATCCGTAAATGAAGCCACTCAGAATAGACAAAACAAAGATCTTAATGAGAAAGAGTAGCTTAATGAATGTCCAAAGTATTGCAGAATGCTTAGTTGGAGCTTTACTTTTGACATACATTAAGCGATAATCGGTCTTGAAATTAATTAAGGAGGCAATGATCAGAAATCGATACATCAAGTACCACACCTGACCCAGGACACCACACAAAAAGCCGATTTGGTCTTCTTTTTGAGTGTCCGATTAAGACAGGTTTAATATATACTGTTTAAAATGATGGTATTATTACTTGGCAAAGAAACTGGCAAGCGAGGAATACAAGTAGCCACACAATGGCACAAAAAACTAGTGTTTACTTATAATTACACGGAGATAGAACCTCGAAAGCAATAAAAAGGCTTACAGAGAAATGCTGATACGCAATTAAAGTTACAAACTGACAAATATATTCTATGGAACGGGACAGCAAAGCAAAAACTGGAGCAAAAAAGACAAACATTGACTGTGGACATAGAATTGAAAATTACACCCTAAGACAAAAAATAAAAAGAAAAAAAAGCGGGTGACATTGTAACAGAATTTAAAACATACAAAATAATATTGAAACAGAAAAGTAGACAACCAATAACATTTAAACACAGCAATGGACAACCAAGGAACTTATTCAGAAAAACACTATACAACAAATAATACTGAGATGGACATTAATATTGAAACGACAACAAGACACACACAAACTGAAACAAACAAATAAAATTAAACAGAAAACTAGACAAACAATGACAATGGTATTATTGCATATTACAAAACAGACAAACGACCAGCAGATACCCAATTTAAAACAGACATCCTAGACAAACAATGGCAATGGTATTAACGCAATTACAAAAAAGACAAACGACCAATAGATACCCAATTCTAAATATACAAACTAGACAAACAATGACAATGGTAATAACGCAATTACAAAAAAGACAAACGACCAATAGATACCCAATTCTAAATAGACAAACTAGACAAACAATGACAATGGTATTATTGCAATTTCAAAAAAGACAAACGGCCAATAGATACCCAATTCAAAAACAGACAAACAATGGCAATGCTATTAATGCAATTACTATACAGACAAACGACCAATAGATACCCAATTCAAAACAGACAAATTAGAGGTAACTAGTAAAACAGACAAAGTATGGCACTAAAGCAGAAATCAGGACACATAACAATGCTGTAAAGGATAAACAGACAACATGTGACACAGAAACGGTAATAAACAGACAGATAATACGACTGTAACAGAAATAAAATAAACACCATCACAAAATCAGTAATCAATGCAAAACTCCCGTTCATGTAGGAAGAACTAAATCTGCATGCTGGATAAAAAAGTAAGTGAGAATGATCAGGAAATACCACAATTACAAACTACAGACCAGCGCACGGCACCGTGTGAGAGAGCTACAGAACATTTACAGTAGCAAGACATCCAAAAGATAATAAAAACAAAGCAAACAGCACTCTATTCCGCAAAACTAGAAAGGACCTAAAGTAATACCATAACAAAGACCAACACAGAACTTGCACAAGCAATGGGAGGTACATAAAACAATAAATCAACAACAACAGAACCACCGCCTTAGAACGGACAGCAGCCCAAGCTACGGGGTAGGGGGCTAAAATGCATTTTACTGGCGACAAATGTTTGCCCTAGCTTCTGTTATTGTTAATACACAAAAAGCACTTCGCTCGCATAGAGGCTTCCTAACTAATGCAATGCATCATCACAGAGAACCAATATAATCAAATTTACATCTTTATATCTTATCTTTATATCTTATTTTGTGATCAATTTCTTTCGAAGAACTCGATAGATTTGAATATGATAATAGTGGTCTCATTATTCCTCTAGAACTACATATAAGCGTGTTTATGTCCAAACTACCGAAAGGAGCTTCGTAGTTGGGACTGACTATGGCTGATTATGTTTATGGATTGTCCTGTAGCGCTTCATTATTTGTTCCTGTTTTCTGATACATCATCTTCGTGTGTGAAACTGAATTCGATACAATTTATTCTTATAAGTCCCTCGGTACCACCTTACATTTTCAGTCCATGATCGCTCCTCGGGGCATTACTGGGAGCTTCTAAATGACGATGATATCACTTTTGATATTAAACTAGCCTGTTTATTAATTCAGATGCGCAAGCAAGCATGACGTTTGTTTGTGGTTATTAATTGTTATATGGTAATGAATCGGGTAAATGATGCACACCACGCTGTATGTTAGCGCTCAATATGGCCCAAGTCATAGAACACGTTTTGTTAATGAATTATTAAGTCTGAACATTACCCTGCTGTTAGTAATGTTAGTAAAACCGTGCTGATCGTCTGCGGTCAAATGGTCATTTGCTGTTCTGCCATTTCGATTTAGTAACACAGCAATATAACATTTAAACACATTGGTTTGTGGATTATAGAAAAATTAGAATTTGTTTTACCAATTGTGTCATTCATCGTAGCACGAGTTTCAATAAAACTTACAATTGCGATATGATTATGTTTAGTACAATAAACTAGAGAAAAGCTTTTATCACTGCCTAACATTTCATCTTGTTATTACATTCATTTGTTAAAATCGTTTGGTACCATTATAAGACGATATTGTATAACTGTGGCATTTCCTAATTTATTCAATTGTGTATTAAGATGATTTTTAAAACCATGATGCTTTTTAAAAATACCTTTTCGTGCGATGCGATTTACATGTTAATTAAATCAAATGGGATAATGGCTTTCCCTTCAAATTAAAACATCATAACCAATGTGAAACATAGGGAAAGGGGTATTTATGAAATGCGTATATTAACAGCCTAAAACACCATAAACAAAATATGTTACTCTAAGCATTGCACTGACATTTTTGTTTTCAAGAATAGAGATTGAAAGCCACAAAAAATATCTCGCATAGATTGTACTACTATTCCAAACAACTGAGGGTATAAGAAAAAGTTGTACCACGGTTTGTCTGAATGAATGAATAAGTAATTCATGGGCTTTAGCGAGTGGATTATCTCACGTACATGTGGACAAACCATGGTATAACTATTCATACTACCCATTTCAGTCAAGACTTTGCGCAGTAGGAGGCATTTCGTGCATAAGCTAAAAAGCGTGGTAGAACTTGTAGAGAAAGTATGGAATAGTGCTGACGCAAAGTGTGATCTTTTTTTTTGTCTATTTTGGTGACAGACAGAGAAGCATTGATTGTTTTTAGATTTTAATGATACCTAAAACACCATTAAACTAACTTATTATAAATTATAAATTAATGGTCATTAAAAGTAGAGGATGAAAAACGAATGGTCCTCACAGTAATGGCCATTAAAAAATATCTTTAAACCACCCTTAAACTATAGCATGATTAAGAGGGCCTTTAACAAAAGTTTTAATGAAACTAAAAGCCCCATGGTATTGCAACGTTTTTTTTCTAACAAATTAAGGACTTTTAAAACTGTTTAACCCAATGGCTTTTAATAACTGAATTCTGCAAAAAATATTTAAGGGAATCATCTCTCAATATTAATGGCCCTTAATTAATATTTCACTTAAAGTTAATAGCACTTAATTAGAACAAAGCCTTTCCAAAAATTACCATTAAAAGACATTTAAAATTTATAGAATTGCATACATCAAAAAAGCATACAGTTTGTTAACTTTCTTTACAGAGGGACTAGAGCCAAAATGGGGTGGTGGGGGTCCACACCAGTATTCTCTTGGACACTGGTAACCTAGAGTATTCGTGATATTTTCCAGGTGGGGTCTGGAGTCACCATTTCCTCTAGATCTTGGCATAGACAGGTGGAAGGGGTCTAACTGACAAAAGCTCTGATATTTTTTACTGTCCACAAAAAGTAGGAGATATTGGGATATAAAAAATTCTAAAATTTAAAATCCTAATTTGTCGCATTAATAATGTAAGCCAGTTTTCCTGCTATATTTGAGGGCTGAAAATTGGCTAATGTGACCTTAAGGACGTGCCAAAGAAACTAGGGGTCAATATCCAAATTTCACAAAAAAGTATCAACTTTTTGGGCATGCTTTCGATAATGCATGCTAAAGATGCATTATGGATATCTTTGTTTTTAAGATTTTTTCCCCGTACCATAATTTTTATTTCGAGGAAATAGGGCTGTGACAAAACTGTAAAAATGACACAATTCACTAAAGCCTCACATTCCTGAAATTTAGGCCAAAGAGATCAAAACAATTTCTTAGCATAAAGAATATTGAATAACGGATATTTTCTTTAAAAAAAGCATAGCCATTGCATAATCCTTCACCGTGATATTCACGTGTGAATATTGAAAGGCTACCCCTGGTCTAATTATGGTTGTCTCAGACACATGTGACCAGATTATCCTTGAAAATTTTATTCATATTGACTGTGAAATGACTTTGCTAATTAATACTAGCTGTTTCAGGTTTATGACATTCGTTTGGTAAATGTTATAATTTTTAATATTCGAATATCCCCTACTTTTTGTGAACAGTATATTTTTTTTTATTTTTCAGAGGGGATCCAATTGCTTCAAAGGAGGGGGTGGATGGGGAGACATACCAGTATTACCAGTAATACTGGTGGCTTAGGCTGCTGTCCGTTCGAAGTCGGTGGTTCTGTTGTTGTTGACTTTTTGTTTATTGTTACTCCCATTGTGGGAGTCTGCGATTGTTCAATGTTTGGTTGTACGTTACTTTATGTCCATTCTAGTATTGCAATCATCTTGATGAGGAAGAGAGGGCTGGTTACTTTGCTTAATTTGTCTTTCCTGGTGTCTCGTGATGGTTGAGCGGCTCTTCCTCGCAGTGCCACGGGGTTGTCTGCGGTTTGTGATTGTGGTATTTCCTGACCATACTCATTTACTATTTTCCTATGGGAACCTAGACTACTTGTGATCTTCCGGTTGGGGTCTTCAAACACCACCATCTCCCTAGATCCCAGCATGGGCAGGTGTGGGGATAAAACTGACTAAATCTTTGACAGCATTTTTTATATATTTTAGTCACCAGGGCTTTTTTAGATGGGGGCCCAAATGCTTCTCGAGAAGGGGGTTGTCAAATGCGTCGAAACATTACAAGGTTTCTGTCTGATAAACTCTAGTTAAGAACTTATCAAGAATACTTCAGGAACAGTTTGGGATACATTCATTGTCTTGAACTTTATTTCCCAGGTTAAATGAGCTAAGCACTATAAAGAAACTTCATATTCTGATATTCAACTTTAATGGATGCTTCATAGTATAAGTGCAATATAAGACCCTAACTATATAATGTAAAATAATTTAATGGGGCTTTATAACTGCCTTTTGATTTTAGGTTTTTTAGGATCTTAATGACAAAAAAATTGAATTCACAATAATTATTTGCGATGAATAATAAACAACATTCAAAAACTGCAAAAAACTGATACATTATAACTTGCATCTGTAACCTATGTCAAAACGAATGTAAACTGTTCAGCATCTCTGTTTCAAACAGTCCATGCCAATTTTCTCATTGTTTAATTGTTACCCTACCCAGCTCAAAACATGTTCTTGCATTTACTTTAGAAAACAAACAGCAACCCCAATAACATTAACTGTAAAAACCTTAGAAACTATGTCTCGAGTCTATGATCACTGTGTCAGATAACTTGCTATTGTGTTTGCCATCTTGAAACTGCCTCACATCATTTTTTTAACAGAGCATTCTGGCAGCCATGTTTTCCCATCATTTATCTGTCAATTAGCCTTCAAAATGCCATCCTTAAAGGTTGAATATTCTTATTCTAATGGCTTTAAACCAAAATTTAACGCACTTAAAATCAACTAAAATTATCTGATGCACATTTTAAAGGGATTTTGAGGGCCCTTAATTTTCCGTTTGCAATATTTATGCGACAGAAAAAAATCAACACTCTTTTAATGACACTAAAAACAGTCAGCTTGACGTTAACTAGTTTCTGTTCAAGTTAAGCACAATTAAAACCACCTTGAAAATATTACTACAAGAATTCTTGGGAGTTTCAAGGTATTTTATTTTTAACACCTCTTACGTTATATGTTTTGATGACTAATTAAGGGTCTACACTGTCAGTTTAATGGCATTTTAAGAGAAATTTGTATTCCCATTAAAATTGCAACAAGATTTAAAGGTATAAATCAACAGGTTGTTAATATTTCATGGCATTTTGAAGGCTAATTAACAGTTTCAACAGATCTTGCGTGCAGTAGTGTTAATAGAGATGTCTTTTCGGGGTGAGCATAATATCATTTCAATTATGGTTGCATAATCTAAACGTATCAATATCTTTTAACTCAAACTATTGCTCAATTTTAAATCACTGGTCTTGTGTACCTACAGCTTGAGCTTAGGATAGCTGTTTGTGCATAATAGCGGCAAATGAAGTCTGACTGGTGCATTATAAGGGCCAGACTAGTCCGTGATGATTAACTTCTTGTAGACATTCCTGAATGTTTTCTAGATCAGCGAAACTAAACTGTAGGAGAAACTACCAAGTGCACAAGAAGAAAATCGTGTTATGCCTTCAACTTTAAAAGGTTAAGGAGGATACTGATTTTAACTCATCCATCCGTCCTTCAACCTATCCGTTCGTCACATAGGTTGTTGGCAGTCAACTATTCAATATAGTGTTAGTGTTACACCATTTAACGGTAGCTAGCTGATAAAAAAAAATATGAATGCGTTACCAGGCCCCAAGGTTCTATAATATTTTTCATGCTCAACTGAAGAGAGCACGGAATTTCAACTGCTCATAGAGACGAAAATACCGACAAATAAAGAAGTTTCCTGCTTTAAGTCTCTCAGTATTGTATTTGTCATGCTAATAAATGTTTAAATGTCAACAATTGTTGGCATTTAAACATTTATGAGCAGGATAAATTTCGTGCTTAGCTGAGTTGAGTTTTTGAAAAAAAAGTTTAATAACCTCGGGGCCAGACCTAGAAGTTATAAAACTTTTGTCATGCTCAATACGAATAAGCATAAAATGTATCCTGCTCATAACTGTAAAAATGCCAACATTTGTTGCCATTTTAACATTTATTGGCATGATATATACAACCGTAGTTCAAAGCGTCTCATGAGCAGTTTACGTCTAATGCTCAATTGAGTTCAGCATGCATGTAAAAGAGAAGGAAAAAAATCAGGAATCGATACAGTCAAGTACCACAACAGACACAGGACACCATATGGAACAGTGACAAAAATACAAGAAAACGTCTCACACAAGTGAGCCAAGAGGTCAGCCCTTTCCAAGCAGGTGATCACAAGGCTGCAAGGAACAGACAAGACAGCATAAAAAAGACAAACATGAAGCATGAATAACAAAAGAATCCATAAAAGATGCACTGCCTTCGAACGGTCAATAATATACGAGTAGAATAACTGGAGGGCTTAAACATATTAAATGTACCAACCTCACCCTTAATTCTAAAGTGAATCACGACACATAGATGTTTGGTTCGCATGAAAGATTCCTAACTTATTGATGCATCATCTCCTAGTACATACTAATCAAGATACATGTACAGTGAGCCACTTTAGTTACGCACCACTTATAAAATGTAAAATTACTCGAAAAAGAAATGTGATATTTTTATTCTGAGACTACCAACGTAAAGCGCACCTACATTTGCATTAGCCATTTAAATTTCATTATGATCAGATTAGACACGAAGGAGAAAATGGATTTTTAAGTGCACTACCCTCAAAACACCATTTCACATTGCATTATCTCGAATGAAACTCAGATCACATTGCACTCTTCAGGGTCGAATTTCTGCTATGCCAGATATAAGAGCCGAATTATTCTTGGCTATATCTAAGACTGGAATGTGATTGTTAACTTCATAGTTTTTTTTAATGTTTTACTATTTTGGTTCACAGCTGACCAAGGTTTGAAAAAAGTTGGTTTTAGTACCCTTTTTTAAGTTAGTTAAAATTTCGTATGATTCTGAGTAAACTAGTTATCAAAACACTTCTTTTATGATTTCATTTTAAACAACCATGTATCCGCCGTTTATTTTCGTAAAAAAAATAAAGGATTTATTGGCGTAATGGTGTTGACGTTAGTGATGACGTCACTACTACCATGGCTATGAGACGTGTCAATGATAAGACGTTTTAGTGTTTTGATACTTCTATGTCAATAAGTGACTAATTACAAAATAATTTGCAAAGAAAACCCAGTTTGATTATTGTAACTGACGTTAATATGACGTTAAAACGAGCATTTCTTCAAAAAGTAACGGTGTTACTAAATTCAACGACCAAAAAGGGGGTTTTACTTGAATAAATAAATTGTTTTTGGTGTTTTTCTGTTACAACGATCACCATGGATAATGCCTAGCACAAAACAAAAATAGAAAATATAGACGTTCCGCTTGCACGTGCATTTTTCAAAATTTGTCAAAATTGCCTTTGAGTAGCAGAATGATTCGCATGAGTGATTCCAATATTTTTTTTCGATGTTATCAAACAGATAAAAAGTCAATAAATAAATTATCATAGAGAATGTTCGATTCCAGCATTTTTGTCAAAAAATGTGGGCCCTGAAAAAGTGGTGCGTAACTAAAGTGGCTCACTGTATTAAAATAGGATAAATCAAAAGATAAGCTTAACAATTATTTCTGGAATCAAAGTCCCTATTAAAGAGTATCGCATTTTGCACAAACACACGGTGAGGTGCACAGTGTTTTACAAACAGATTGCGGCATTTTTCATCTGGGTCCTCGCTGTTTTCTTTGTTACCCTTTACACTTTAAGGGGTGTCCAGTATACAAAGGTATAAGACCCAGGAATAACAGACGCAGTTTAAATTGCATGACTGTTGGCATTATGAATTTAGAAGAAGAAAACAATGCCATCGGTTTGACTTCTCTGATAAAACTAAAAATCAATTTCAATTTCAATCTTAGAGCAATTCTGTTTTGATTTAAAGTTCAAATGGCACAAATAACATTGATTAGGGAAGCATAAGCGATTCTTCTTGATACAGGCGTCAAGGGTAAAGATATGCTTTTGAGTGAATAAAAGTTCGTACCAGATTGTTCAACAGACACTGTTATGAAGTTTTGCCATATATCTAGCACCAAAACAGAAGACCAATTCAAATAGTTAATCAATGCTGTAAATGATTGGGATATAATATAGATAGTATGCTATGCGACGGTGTGCATGCCCGGTAATAAACAAATCACGGTTAGTAAGCTAAGGTTTCGGCTTTAATTACACGAGGTGTGTCAAGCCTAAGACTCGATGACGACCCTGACCTGAAACTTACATCGAAGTGTTTCCCTTAGCTCTGACTATCTGTGAGTCACGAGCCCTTTTCTTTGTTTCATCATGATAGTAAGTTAATTTGATTCGATTATTTCTCTGTGGTGATACATTGTATTAGTTGTGATGATACATTGTATTAGTTAGGAAGCCTCCATGCGAGCTAAACTTTTTTGTGTTTTAACAACAACAGAATCTAGAGCGAAGATTTGGTACCAGTAAAATGCATTTACGCCCCCGGTGGCTTAGGCTGCTGTCCGTTCTAAGCGGGTGGTTCTGTTGTATTTGATCCGTTGTTTGGTGTGCTTCCCATTGGTTGTGAGGGTTCTGTGTTTGTCTTTGTTTTGTTGTGCGTAATATTGTGTCCTTTCTAGTTTTGCAATCATCTTGAAGAGGAAGAGAGAGCTGGTTGCTTTGCTTTTATTGTCTTACTGATGTCCTGTTACTGTAAATGTTCTGTGACTCTTCCTTACGGTGCCCTGGGTTGGTCTGCGTTGTGTGATTGTGGTATTACCTGATCATATTCACTTACCTTTTGGTGCCTGAAGATTGTCTTTTGTTGTGCCCACTTTGGCCCAACTAGGAGTTTTTGAAAGTTTTTTTTGTTTTCATCTAACTGTCTGCGAGTTAAGAGCTATTTTCTGTTTTTCATCACAGCAGGCCAATTTGATGTGAATGTTTCCATGTGATGATACGTTGCAGAAGTGATAATGTTGTTGTTGGTCCAATGTGTGTTGTTACTCCCATTGCATGTGCTGAATTTGTGTCCGGTCCTGGTTTGTAATCACAGGTTTAGATAGACAAAATTTTTGAACGTAAAACTTAAATATTTTCTAATCCATCAGTTTGAACATATGTTTTGGGTGCTAAAAACCGTCTCATTGAGACGGTTCTTTTGAGTACCCACAACATATGTTTTGGTTGAGAAATGAGAAAATTATTGTTTTGGTACGCACTCTTAACTAAATGCCTGTTTGTAATACGCTGTATGCTTTGTATTTTTTCTAGTTTTGCGATAATCTCGCCGAGGAAGAGAGAGCGGGTCGCTCAACTCGAATTGTGTTCTTGTTTTTGTGTGGGTGGGTGTGTTCTATGTCTCTTCAATGTGGTTTCTTTTGTTGGTCTGTGATCCATGAATTTGGCGTTTCCTAGTAATGCTCACTTGTTTTTATTAACATTAAAAAAGGATAATAATTGAACAGTGACATGTGATGTCCAACAATGTGGCATTTTGACAAGTCAAGACTCAGATGAGCCTGTGTAGACTCCTTTTAAGCTTAGAAACTCTAAATAATGTTCAGTCAGTAGCTTAACACTCATACAATATTCAAACGACTAGCAAAGGCTCTGATCTGACTGCGCATATGCGCAGGCTGATCTGAGGCTTTGCTGGTCGCACAAACCACATTGTTGGAAATCTCATGTCGCGGCTCAATTATGATATCAATATTTTAGATTAGCTCCCGAAAGTTGTGTATGCTGTCTCTTCAAAACAATGGTTATCAGTCTACTTAGTTGATGTTATATGTGAACAAGAACTTGAGATTTTGGTACTTGTCGCCTTTAAACATCCATGATGACCAGTCAAGATCTGGCATGCTTTGTGTATGTTAGTAGCGAAGGATCTGGCGAGTCTGTGCAATTGCACAGGCTTGCATTAGCCTTCGCTGCTCGACAATGCGATAAGTACCAAAATCTCATGTGCTGGCGCATTTTTTTGTTTCGCCCATAGTCCATTCTTGTGCAGATGCTTAGATGTCTACGACAGTCGCCCGATCCGTTGCATTTATACGTTCCACTCGATCAATGTTTTGCAATAAAGCTGGATCTAATAACAAGCAATAATGTATAATTACTCTTGTAGTTTCGATATTTATATGTTCCCTCTGAGTTTGAACAGTCCCTACTAATGGTTGCTGCCTCATCAGACTGCTCGGTTTTATGGACCATCTAAGACGAGAAGTTCACTGATTACTTTTGAGTAGTTTCACGACACAATGGTTCTTTTGGCTAATGCTGTGATATTCTTTAAACATGCATATTAGATTTCCTATGTGGATTGAGGCTCAGATTTTAGTCTGAAACTGCATCTTTATTCAAACCTGGTTTAGTGAGCTTTTGAGGGTCTGGCATGGGTATGGGTATCATCTAGCTGTTGCTGGTTGTCGGTCTAAGAAGTTCGTTGCTTGCAACTACCATACAGTATAATGTAGGAGCTGGAATCCAGCATAAGGTATAAGTTGGCATTTGCGTACAGCGAAGATTCAAATGAGTATGCTCATGCGCACAGACTGATCAGAGCATTAGTTTTTCGCCTAAAGAAACGTTGGACCCTTAGCTGTCCATTGATTGCCCATCGAAGACTCTGATCAGACTGCGCATTAGCGCAGTCTGATCAGAGTCTTCGATGGCTGCCCATGCCAACTTGTAGGTTTTTCTAGACAGCGGCTGATATACATAATGCTTGCATCGATTTAGCATCCTGGTGACTATCCTGGTGAAAATAAATGGCCACGATCGGGTTGAATGGATGCAGACCGACCATGGCAACTGCTGGTCTAAGCAACCAGGATGTGCATTTTTCTGCAATAAAGCTCTTATTGTTCCCCAGAAGCCACTCTCTCTCATCAGAATTCAGGTCAGCATATCCATATGTCGATTTTCAATCCATTTCTCATATAGCCGGACCGGTAGACCTTAATCATATATTTATATTATTCATGAGAATCGTAATTCGCTTTGTCCAAACTGAAAATTAGCATTAAGAAACGGCGTTGAAAGCTGGCTCATCCGGGGTCTGCTGAATTTTAACACAGAATTAGTAATCCGATCTAACATTCTTCTTCTGAATAAATTCATGTTTTCCACGCGTTTTCTCATTTATTTACCAGCACTTCTAGAGTGTAAACGTTTCATAAAATGTGCAATTGTGGATATATATTTATTCACCCAACAGCAATGTTAACGCTTTTCGGTGTGTCATTCGTTGATTCGGGAAATACGTGGTGTCTGGAAATGTATTACTCTGCCTTTTGATTACTTTTCTCTTCTATTCGAAAGGTGTAAGGTAAGACCACATATCTACTCCGGTAGTGGTGATGTATGAATTACAAACGTTATAGTTACATTATACTTTTGGTAAAAAAAATTTAAAACAGAGAGTTTTAGTGTCTTTTTCTCTTCGTTTACAATACATTGTATCTTACTGAAGTTTGGAACCAGTACTGGGGAGAAATCTTATTCTGGTTCAAATGTTTAAAACAAATTGATTAGTGTTAGAATTTATGTTTCTACAAGTGTGGGCTTTCAAAAAAAATCTTGCCTCACTGTTAGCAACTTATTTCAATGAACAACATATATGGGTATACCTTGCCTTTCGCTCATTTTCTGGGTCGTCAAGCTGTTGAAATAAAGTTCTATTGGGGAGGAAATGCATACTTTTATGGGCGAAAAGATGGGGATGCGTGGTTTCAGTATTTAGTAATACCCCAATTGTTCGTGTCGATCTATTTCTTCCACTTGTGGACCATTTCTAACCAGTGTGTCATATATTTGTTGATCAACATACGGGTGCCTGTCGAAAAGATTCTTAGAATAATTTTTATTTAGTTACCGGCGAATAAGTTTATGTGTGTACTTCTTTTTAATAACCTAGACGCATAAAGTTGATTTCTTAGGACCCTTTTTGTCCAGCCAATTTTTGGACTTCTTGGGTGACATGTTTTGTACATTATCTTAGGTTACCCTGACGATATATTCACAAAGGTCCTGTATAAAAGGTTACCATTAATGAGGAAAAACTGAATATTATAAAACATATTCGGTTCCATACAAGCTAGCTATCTAATAGCCACTATCACCCACCCACTATTTTTTTCTTACAATAAACTATAGGGTCCAACTTAATTTATCTGGTTGTAAAAATAACTGCAAGTGCCCAGCAATTAATACTTGTCTGAGTGTGCACTACTATGAAAATTAATATCAGATGTGACGGGGACCACAAAACCTTTTGCAACACTCTTCCAAAAAATACCTACTTCCTGTTTTCAAATTTACATACCTGACAATTAAACTGTCTACATTATCTCCCCTGGCTTATGGAAGTCGAAACTTACGTTTCCAATTTTATGTCATTTGACACAATAACCTTTTAATCCAAAAGTATTACAAATGAGAATTATTGACATCAGCCATCATAATTCTAAGGCCGTCGGAAAATTGTCCACACCCAATACAAAATTGGTCAGTGCACCCTTAAGGCTAACTGTGTCAGAACTTTATTGTATCGAAAGGTTCTATATTCAAACACTATATTCAAACACTTTTTCAATAGACGCTATATGTGTTCAATATGCGTTCAGATGTTTTACTTATATTGGCAACTACGGCCTCGAGGTTATATAGCTTTTTTTCATGCTCAACTCAACTGAGCACGAAATTTCAACTTACAAAATGAAGACTTTTCTCGCTATCGTTTAGCCTAAACATGCAGTGTTTTTGAGCCTTCAGTCCACCTTTAATCATCTTTGAATGGCCTTATTTTAATTAAATGGGTTGTTGGTCTTATGTTTATTTTGTGTCGGTTGACGAACATAGTTGGTAAGATGAATACACGAAAAAGTACACATTACAGCTACATATACCACCTACGTTGTCGAAAAAGGCGTAGAACTATCGATTTAGTGGTGAGATGAATTTTATGTTTGTACCTTTGTCTTTGTCACGCTTCTTTATGGAAGATTAGCCAAATAAACTGTATGTGTTCAGATTTTAAAGTAGATTTAAGTGACTGTGAGTGGATAAAAGGTATCCTAATTTTCCTCAACAATTATCATTGGGCTACTGAATTGTACTTTCATACTTGTCCTGAGATTACTGTTTGTTAAAGCCAGTACTTGTAATGAGCACGTCAACTACAGTCGATAGCAAATCTTTATTCTATTTAATAGACTTGAAAATTTCATCCTAGCTATTATCTTTTATTCTATCATCACTTTAAAAGAAAACTCTCAAGAGACAGAACTCATGATTCACAAGTATAACTGCAACTGCAGTAACTCTATAACAAGTGTAAGCTTTCATAAAGAGCTTGGGTTACGCTAAGCATTTAAAGCATTGTTATTTTGAACAAATCTTGTTTTACGAAAAGGAGAAGGGAACATAGGAAGCCTAAAGTTAGTTCTTAGTTTAAACTGTAAAAACAAAACAAAAAATGGTTGACCATTGCATCTTTCACCCAATACCATACAATTGAATCTTTTGAAATGCCACTCTGTGCCATATTTTTTCTGTAGATAATGCCCCCCTCACAAAAAAATAAAATAAAATAAAACATAAAATAAAAAATATATAATAAAATAAAGAAAAAAAGAAATTTAATATGATTCCTCTTGGAAACATTTATTATATATGACGCCTGCTGCATGTTTGTAGCAATGTAAGCGCTAACATAATATTCTTACACGCACGTTTTATCGACGATTGGTATATACTGATTCAAACCAGAAATGCAACTGTTAAGTCTGAGCCCCGATTTACAAAGAGTCCGTTGTAGATGCAACTTACGTACTTGCATAATGAGAAAGCTACATGAAGAAGTAGTCATTATGTGTTTTTTTTTATTAATTTGTGTTTTGGCTCTTTATTTAGAAATTGACGGGTTATAACGTCATTTACAGAGTTCCATATGCTTGTTTAAAGAACTGATAACACCGTATTTCATATTGTATGTCATATCTCTCTCAAATTTTTAATGCTACGTTAATAACTTAACTCGGATAATATCAAAAGCGTACGTGTTTTATCACCTGCTTTATACTTGCAAACGTTTAATAGTTTCTGGGCAAACCAACATCAGAGAAGTAAAACAACCAAAAAAAAACTATAACTATATGAACTTGAACCCCAACAGACACATAAGGTCGGAAGAATGTCGTGTCTACGGTGTTGCTATGTCATTACGTGACATCGACGTCGATACGACGTTGTTTTAACGTTTTGTGTTTTCTTGGAAGCAATGATTATAAGAATGTAGGGTAGGATAGAAAAATCCGTCCCAAGGCTCGCTGTTTGGTGCCAAGAGGCTTGCTGAGTGATGACAAACGCTGATCCCGAGGGACGAATTTTTATCCTGCCATGACACCTATAATGGATTCTTTTTCTTGCTCACCATTGGTTTTATTTATCTATTTATTTTAAAATAAGCTTGCAGAAGTCCCTGAAAACGCTAAGATGCAATTTCACATGATGACTTTTCTTGACGTCCTGGGTAAGATAGCATGGGTAAGACAAGATTCCATTTCCCAGGGTAAAATCTCAGATATCCTTATCAGGTGTGCAAGAATGATAACTTTCCAATAAAGCAAAGAAAGAAGATTAATGTGCTCCTCTTGTTTCAGATTTGTGAGTCATGAGCCCTTTTCTTTGTTTTATCATGGAGTGTTAATTTGATTAGAGTGTTTTCCATGATGATACATTGGTTTAGTAAGATGGCCTCCATGCGAGCTGAACGTTTCTTGTACTTCAACAACAGCAGAATCTAGGGCGAAGATTTGGTACCAGTAAAATGCATTTAAGCCCCCCCGGTGGCTTATCCTGCTGTCCGTTCTAAGGCGGTGGTTCTGTTGTTGTTGACTTTTTGTTTATTTTACTCCCATTGTGGGAGTCTGTAATTGATCTATGTTTTGTTGTACGTTACTTTATGTCCATTCTAGTATTGCAATCATCTTGATGGGGAAGAGAGAGCTGATTGCTTAGCTTAATTTGTCTTCCTGGTGTCTCGTGATGGTTGAGCGGCTCTTCCTCGCGGTGCCACGGGGTTGTCTGCAGTTTGTGATTGTGGTATTTCCTGATCATACTCACATACTTTTTTTTTGCTTTGTTTTTGGATTTTGTTATGAAAGAGACTTCATGTTGGCTCCATCTGACAATAATCAAGCTGTAGTTGTTGAAGCATTTAACTCTACGTCAAGATATCTAGATGGCTTGCTTAATATTGATAATCCTTATTTCGAATAAATATTAAGTCAGATATATCCCACTGAACTTCAGTTAAAGCTGCATACTCTGTAACTATGAACATTTTTCGAAAAAAAAAATTTCTTTTTAAATCATTTGTAAAAGCTGAATTAAGTTATGTTTTCACAATAAATCTGTTCACTAGAGCGGAAAACTGCACGGAAAAGTGAATTATCCTATAAAACAGGTGTGTTTTACTCGTGTCGATAATTATTTGCGTCCCTCCAATAATTATAGACAGCTAGTTTTAATATAAATGCTGTTGTTTCGATACTGATAATTTGTTAAGATTTAAGAAATTGGTAAAATGTATACCTGAATTTTAGTTTTTTGTACTGTGTTCTTGAAAAATAGAAACATTAGTTCTAAAATTAAAAGATCAAAAGTTACAGAGTATGCAGCTTTAAATAAGGCAAATTCCTTTGACACTGAAGCCTTCCTTTTGGACTTGGAATATGTCCATAACGAATAACATAGTATCATCTAAATTTTATGACAAATGGGATATTTTAATTTTGAAATAGTTCATATAACATTTCTTGATGAAGATGTTCCTTGCTCCTCTTCCTATGCTGTATATATGGTGTATATACATATAGTTCGCAGCTTATTCGTTTTGTGAGACTATGTTATAATGTTGGTGAATTCAACAATAGAAACCATTTTTTGACTGCTAAGTTATTAAAACAAGGTTATCAATATCATGAACTTTGTTAAAAATAATGAGTAAAGGCTTTTCTAAATGTTACCACAGACTCTCAAAGTTGATTGTTAAATACAATATTGGTTTAAAAAACTCTTCTGCAACAGGGAATATTGGAGCCAATATTTTATGGTGATTTAGTTTATAAATTCAAAAGAACTGTTGAAAAAGGCTTTGATTAATCAAATAAAAAGATAATTAAACGTTATAAAAAGACCTTTATACAGCATGTATGGCATGCGACAGTCTGTATGCCATAGTTTATGCCTATCGGTTGGTTGGTGCCTGATGCTTGTCTTTGACTGGACCCACCGTCACGGTGGCTCTTTAGCTTTGGCTATCTGCGAGTCGTGGGGCCTTTTCTTTGTTTCATCATAGTGTTTTAATTTAATTAGATTGTTTCTCTGTGATGATGCATTGCATAAGTTATGAATCTTCAATGCGAGCTAAACGTTTTTGTGTTTTAACAACGGCAGAATCTAGGGCGAAGATTTGGCGCCAATAAAACGCATTTACCCCCCCCCCCCCCCCGCCGGTGGCTTAGGCTGCTGTCCGTTCTAAGGTGGTGGTTCTGTTGTTGTTGATTCATTGTTTAATGTTCCTCCATTTGTTTGTTGAGGTTCTGTGTTTTGTCCTTGTTTTGTTATGCAGTATTACTTAGTGTACTTTCAAGGGTACTCAGGGTACTCAGTCGAGCAATCATATTACCTGTTATCGAGGTGGTACTGCTCTTTCGAACAAACCGCCAACATTAATTGAGCGAAACATTTTGGACAATGTTGTCGTTACCAGTGACGAAAGAGATTTGCGCACGTAGCAAAACTTTTTAAGTTTTGTATTAAATCAGGGAAGTATGCTTGACTGCATTTTACGACTTCTTAAAAGAAACACCACCAAAACAAAAAATGCATGCGTACTTGAATCTGTAAGAGTTGTAATCCTTAAAATGGTTTTCAATGTATTCCCACAAAGATTTGCATAAAATTAAAGGTGCAAACTGTTACTCATCGATTTTCAAACTCAGAATACACTGGAAACAGTTCGAGAGCAAAAGTACATGACATTTTGTAGGTTAAGTCTAAAGTATTTAACTCTTTCAGATCAATTGAATGTTCCATAAATCTTCACTCAATAAAGTAAGAATGACCTAATGTATATATTGAGGGGTCACAGGTTATAATTTCCTCCCCCCCTCCCAAATTTGTATTTATTTCTCTAAAGATCTATTTTATTTATCAAACAGTGCAGACCCTGATGAAATTAAAGTAAGTAAGGGTGCAAAGATCAGGAATCGATACAATCAAGTACCACACCTGACCCAGGATACCAATTGGAAAGTGACAAACTCACAGTTAGACACCACACACGAGAGTCAAGAGGTCAGCCCTTTCCCAGCAGGTGACCACAAAGCACATATAAACAGACGCGCACATAGACATAGCAAACACAAGACAGAACAAAAACATAAAAGATCCACAAAAGAAGTACCGCCTTGGAACGGTCAGTAAAATATTTTACTGGAGGGCTTAAACCTTTTTATCGGCGCCAACCTCACCCTTAATTCAGATGTGGATCAAGACACATAGATATTTGGTTTGCGTGAAAGACCCCTAACCTATCAATGCATCATCTCCTAGAAGATATAAATCAACATATAACAATGAGATAAAGTTGCATAAAGCGGTATTTCAACTGGGTATTCACTGTTTGCAGAAGTACCTGTTGAGTGGTTTCCGGTCTTCAAAGGGTTAAAAGTGATGCCAACTGTCCACTCGCCATGCATGCCAAAAAATGGTCCTACATGATAGGTAATTTCAGATGAAATGATTCTGTTTATAAAATGACCATTTCAAACTCGGTTTTCTTGCTCCTAAAGTGGACATATTGCATTTTTATCGTTGGCGTTACCAGAATGCACCAACATGTTATATACATTGTAGCCATAACATGATATGACTTTAGCCACTGAGTTACAGCGACGTCAAATGATAATTCAGAAAAAAAGATTTAGTAGTTTTTTCTTTGCTGACCGTTCCAAGGCGGTGCTTCTTTTGTGGACCTTTTTGTTGTAATATATGTTTCATTTGTAGCTTTGTTATGCTGTCTTGTCCGTTTATTGCAGCCTTGTGGTCACCTGCTGGGCAAGTGCCGACCTCTTGGCTCTCTTGTGTGTTTGTCACTTTCCCAATTGGTGTTCTGGGTCATGTATGGTACTTGATCCTGCAGATCACACCATTTTCTTTGTTTTTGTTTGATAAACATGTACAGTAAAAACTGTGTAAAACGGCCACTATAAAATAGTTTTCAATACCAATTATCGCTTAATGCAGGTCGAAAGTATTGCAGAATGCTTTCGACCTTCATTAAGCTACCAGGTGTCATTAAGATTTTTGTTTTGTCTATTTTTGGGTTTCCTTTTTACACAGATTTAACTGTTTACCTGCTACGACCAAAATTTGTTTATTACGTTTGAAACAAAAATCGTTTTGGCTTTGACATTTCATGAATATATTGCATGTTTTCTCTTGGATAAGTAAGCAAATACATTAAACGATAAATAATGTTGATGTTTTAGTCGATAGGTACACAGTATGTAGAAAACAAATGAATGAGTTTGGACAATACACCAAAGCCTTTATAATAAATGCAAATGATATTCAGCTATGATTTACAGATTTTGAGAATTACTAACAGAATACTTACAAGGTACATTAAACCTATTATCAGACGTTGAGTATGTGGGTTTTACTTTCGTTAAATACCTACTTTATCCTTCTTACTTATGTACATATATCAGAAAGTCAACGTTTTATTGAGTGGATAAACATTTGCTCATCTATCTATGCTTATACGATTTTATAAGATTTATTTGTAATGTACAGGCTGGCCAAAGGAAGACATTAGCTCATAGTGACACAGGCGCCTCGACATAAATCCCATTGTTTTCTAGCGTTGATTTAGGAAAACCTTAAAAGCAGTCTTTAATTGTTTTAGATTAGTCAATATCCATGCTTTCGTTCTCACGTTCTACATAGGTTCAAGGACCTTTCAGTGTAAATGTAAGTATGGGAAGGTGTGTTCAAAAGAATTGTATGCAAAGAAAAAAAACACGAAAAGGTTAATACAAATGAGCCGTGAGATGTGATTTCCAACAATGTGGTATTTTGCCATGAATAGACTCAGACGAGCCTATGCAGCCTCCTGTTAAGCTTAGAAACTCCAAATGATGTCAGTTAGTAGCTTAACAGTCATAAGATATTCAAGGGACTAGCAAAGACTCTGATCAGACTGCGCGTATGCGCAGGCTGATCTGAGGCTTTGCTAGTCGCACATACCACATTGTTGGAAATCTCATGCACTGGCTCAAAAGTTATCTTCAAGAGACAAAGAATTGATTTGTAGAATAACTGCAACAATAATAGATATTAATGTTTGAAAGTCGGGCAGAAATGTCATAAACCATTTAGAAATTAAATTCAAAACCACCCTCTTACAAACACGTGCCCACAAAAACACATACACAAATACACACACGAAGTAAAATAGACTAATCCAATAAAACAACCCAAGGGATGTGATCTACGTAACTATTTTCCACCTCGTTAGTGCACAACAGTTGTTCGCCCGGAGACCTCGGTCATTAAAGCGTATTACCCATTGCGTTGCTGAGCGTAGTAACATTGTCTCAGAGCAAGTAACAATGATCAAGATCAGCTGATCCGTAGGCTGGTTAGTTTGTGAATGGTTTACAATGAATCTGTTTGAATACATTTATCCGGTATACCTAGCTGAGACTGCGTCATGATAATCTGTTTAACAGGGCAAAGAAAATGCGAATTATTTTTATCAGTATAGCTAGTCAGAGTGCTGCCGGCTGCTGATTTTACGCCCTGACGACCAAATGAGGCGTTAAGATTACCATTTAAGTTCATTGCTAAGCCTTCATGAGTAAAATTACGCGGAAAGACCTTAAATGCCGGCTGTTAGATATAATGATGATTGGTGTATCGCGTTCAAACAAAACTGCTATGTAATTGCTTGATAAATTGCATTCTTAGGGTTGGAACCGCTTCCTCCATGCCATTTGAAGGCTTTTGAGGTCGTTGATTTATAGTCGTAGAGCTTTTCATAAATGGAGAGATTTAAAGGATAAATTGGCAATTTAGACATATAATCAGCTTTATTATAAGATTTGAAGATATCAAAGAGAGACTTTTCTTTACTTTATATGGGCATGCAGAGGCCTTAGATGGTCTAGTCTGGCTTATATAGAGGCAATAAATTCAACACGAATTCAGACCAAGCGCAGCAAGACAGTTCAAGGTTCTTATTTATTTTACTCTTTCAATATTCATGTGAACGTTTAGAAACGAATTAGCACATAAAGGCAGTTCCTTGATTCGCGGCTTCGATTATTGTCCCAACAACAATGCTTTAATGAGTTCAGAATACCTTTTCTCGAACCCCCCTCCCCCCCCCCCCCCCCACAGAGAGAGAGAGAGAGAGAGAGAGAGAGAGTATTGTCTAACTTCGTGCACATATAGGGCAATAAACAGAGAGAGAGAGAGAGAGAGAGAGAGAGAGAGAGAGAGAGAGTAGTGTCTAACTTCGTGTACATATAGGGCAATATTTACACACAAAACTAAGACGTCTGTTTTTTGTCTGTTGGTTTATTGTGTAAGCCTCTACAACTTATAGTCCGGACGCAGATGAGACTGCATTCCAATGAAGCAGTCTGATTTTGGAATACACTGTTTGCATGGAAATTCAAAAGTTATTAAATTTTCAATAGACAACATCAGTCGACAAGTTTTAGCTGCATTTTCGCCTTGCAATCAAAGTGTTAAATAAACTGAAAAAACCGGATCCTTCAGAAATAGAAAGAACCTAGAAAATTTGAAAACATCAGGCCTCGAGGTTATAACACTTGAGTTCATTCTCAAACTCAACCTTGACCTCTGACCTAGTTTGTAGAATAATCGTGTCCAGAACATATCTCTTATATTATTTGAGATGGGAATCCCATTTGCTGTATGGATACATCTTTAGATGCTGATGTGTAGCATACCATTTTTAGGTCACTGTGATCTTGACCTATGACCTAGTTTCTAGAATAATCGTGTCTTGAGCATATCTCCTATATTATTTGATGTAGGAATTCCAAATTTGGTGTGTTGATTCCTCTTGGGATGGCGGAGTGGTGCATACCACCTTGGGTCACTTTGACCTTGACATTGACTTCTGACCTCATTTCTAGGTTTTTCGTGTCTGAAGCATATCTCCTATATTACAGCTAACTTTCCTCAAATGTGTCTTATGCTTGACCAATTCCTTTGGGGGCATTCGTCACGTGACTGTGACATTTCTTGTTTCTTCATTTTTTATAGTTACACATTTTATTTCACGTGGACAAATCTCTTCATCGGCAAATGAAGACAGTTCGTCTAAGGGAAGACAGCGGCAAGTGTTAATATATTTGCCTGGCAAAGACCAGAGTCTGTGAACAGACGGTACACAAGCGCAATTTAATGAAAGTTTTCCGGGTTGTCTTGTACCAGTACTTCGGTCATACTCAATAGATTTCAATCTCACTCGCGTGCAGCAAAGAGACGTGTCCTATTCTATCGACAAGGACTGACAGAAATTAATCTAAGATTGATATAAAGTAATTTTGCAGCATAAGTGTCGGCAATGTGCGTCAAAACACTTGGTTATCGGAAAGACAGACCGCCAGTGCCCCATGTCCGCAATAAAGCCGTCGATTAGGGAGGTAATCCGGGGAATGACGACCAGGGGACCCATTAATAGAGATATGGCAATTTTCTCTGGCTGATATAACTGATCGAAGATTGGTGTGTAGTCGAGTCGAGCAATGCCTGAAATGAGCATTAAATGGCGATTGTCTTGCCTAAGTTTTCAAGCTTCTTCTACATTTTTGTCGTAGATTATTTGAAGCTCATTTACATTAAAGAATAATTCTAATGCACTTGCTTTTGTAACGCGATGTTTAATTGGATAACGTCAAACTACTGTCGGAAATAGTTTGGCGTTAACAATTCTATCATATTTCATTGGATGACATGCAGCTTTATGTGGTTTGAAACGAGATTGCAGAAGCGCATCAGAATGGCATAAGTATATTGGGAGGTATATCGTCAGATATACGGTTGGAAATCACGTTTTACGGCTCCTCTCGCGCGTCGCCGTAAAACTAAATTCCCAATCGCACAGTATGTAAACTGAAATAAACATCCTGTACCGTTCCTCCGCTAGCTCACGCCTTATAAACATGAATAACAGCACTCGTGCATAACCAGTACTGTAAGCCCAATGTTTACTGTCGTCGCCCTGGGCCCTGTCGTCTGTTAAACTAACGGTGCCGGGAGCCAACTCACGACGGTAAACATTGAAGGAATTATAGTCGGAAAATGCTTGTATTTAGGTACATGTACACGTTTCGATTTATATTGTTAGCGATACAGACAATACACATTCGAACAAGGTAAGAAAAGCCATTTTATCTATTTTATTCCGTTTTATTCCACGATTTTAACGGTTTCCTCCTTTGCATTTTGCTTTGTTAAAAAACGACTTGCTCAAAATCAGAGCCGTTCTGTGTCGAAAACGAGCTTAAATGCCAGATTGCACGGTTTTAGTGGAATTGGCAATCACATGTATACATGATAACATGGTTGTAACTGTAACAGTTACTTAGATCTATGGAGAAATGAATTTTAATAGGTGGGCCCTCGCAATTACAGCTGTACCAACAACTCTCACATCACGATTTCCGACAACTGGTTACGCACGAGTGCTGTAATTCATAATGTATAAGGCGTGAGCTAGGAGGAACGGGTACAGGATGTTTATTTCAGTTTACATACTGTGAATCGTATATCCGACGATACACCTAGCCAATAAAACTTTTGAATACACTTATATCCTAAGTATTAATCGCTTAAGTTGAGTCCTCGGCAAGCGTCTGGGTTCACAGTATTTCCTTTAAGAGATCAATTGTATAACGTGACATTCAAGACAAAGTATTTGGAGTACTTTAGCTTACACATGCCCTCCTTGAATCAGCGATAGGATGAAATAACTATCAGTGGAATAATGTTGCCAGACCAGAGTCTCAAACCTGCGCGTCGACATCTTACTTCTAAGCCTGGTCCTGACCAAACCATTCCTTGGCAAGATTTCTGAAGCCAGTCTGATCCTGTGTAGTCTGCATTTATCCAACGACAGGGTTTTGTCAAAGTTTTTTTATCAGATTTTGGATTGGAACTAGCGTCTCCAGACTGGTTAAATCAATATTACAATGTTTGAACAGTGGAATATGTCGATTTTCGTTGGTAATTTGTTTGAATAAAATCCGAAGAATTCGTGACAAAAATGAAAGAACGCAAAGTTGACAGATGTGGCTTTACTGTTTGATTTGGATGTCTTTGCAGGACGGATATCACTTTTCAGTGAAAATATTATTAGGGTTAGCCCGGAACTTAACTCGTATAAGCCTAGCGTCCTTTTTGTGGGAGGTAGGCAAACAGTGCAGACCCAGATCAGACGCCGCAGAAGGCGGCGTCTGACCAGGGTCTCCACTGTTTGCGTACAGAAAAAATTATCAAAATTTGAAAAAAACAACAAATACCCAACAAACCTATAATCGAAAATAGACTGGTCCAGTTGATAACAGTGGGAAATTCCATTCTAATTAAATGGGTTAAAGATGATGGGTTAAATGAACCAGGGCGATATGTTAAAAGAAATTGTCGCCTGTAGAAGCCGACACACTTACTCGAAATGTCTAAATTACAACTAATCTTGAAGATTCTGTAATTTAATACCTCCTCCACGTCCCACAACATTAAACCAAGAAAATTGTAAGCAAATACAGTTAACATTCAAACTCGTTTAGATGCAAACCTACCAAAAAAGCTTAGCTGAAGTCAGAAGAGACGGATAAAGTGCTGTCTAGCTCAAAAGTTGATCTTCATTTACTCAAAATAATCTTTTTAGAACATATACAGTATACTTCCAAAAACGCTTTGAGGCGTGACTACATAACGGTATATGAATTGTATGAATCGAGGGTTATTACTTAGAGGTCGTGGTAGAATTTTAGTACTATAGTCGGAAGATAAGTTGAACGTGACGTCATAGCATGTTTTACTAAGTGGGCATTGTCCATTGGTGTAAACGGCTAACATCCATTTGCTAATAGTGTATATATTACTCTTTTGTCTTTCAGATTTGTTGTTGTCGGTAAGATGGTAGAAAACTGTGCTGAAGTTTTGGTGTCACTTCCAACTTATCGTCCGACTACAGTTGAAATTCAGGCGATAATTCGAGAATTGATCTCGATCTAGATTATACGAAACCGATAAGAACCAAACCAAAAACTTGTTGGAAATTAATAACAATGGCTGACATGCAGAAACTGCATTGTCATTCTTCCTGTTTAATGAAAGTGCGTGGAATGTTATTGCCTGTAAACCTACACACATGGGCCACCTCGATAACTTTATTGTATTTGTTTGTTTGATTTGATTCTTTACGTCCCACCAACAATCTTTCAGTTATATAGGGACGTGTCATCCTGGGTTGAACCAGTACTAAGCTAGGATAAATGTGTCTTGCTCAAGAACTACAACGCAGTGACGCCGGTGAGGCTCGAACCCGCGGCCCTTCGGTCTCGAGTCAAGCACTCTCCCACTGCGCTCCCATAATAACTTTATTGTGCCATCAGCATGTGCATCGTAATCTCTCTGTATTTGTCTCTATCCGTATCATGTTTACAGGCCCCTAGAAAAGAGTGAGTAATTAAAAAATTTTTTTTTTTATTTCTCAACCAAAACATATGTTGTGGGTGCTCAAAAGAACCGTCTCAATGAGACGGTTCTTTTGGGCGCCCAAAATTAGGTTAAAAATGCTGGGTAAGAAAATATTCGCAATTTTACGTTTAATTGTTTTTATTTGTGTTTTGCCATGTTAGAAGCACTGGAACAAATTCTGTTAAACCTTATAAACAGTCATTACTAACAATAAACTGTCCTCTCGTGTGACACGTTGCGTGCGAGGAGACTTCCCGTACACTTTTATTGCATTAACGGGACTATCCGATTAAGAATCTAAATGATACAAACGATTAGAGAAGGGCTCTTTAGTTCACATTCAAATGACAAAGTTCCAGAATTTGAATCACTACAATACCGAATGCTTTTCAAACTGTTTGATCAGTAGTTGTGCTTTCCGAATGGAGACTCCAATGCACTCGCCAGCACTTCCGCACGTATATATGTAATTATGAACAGACCAGAATAGAAATTAAATTTTAGACTTCGGGAATATTGGGTTATGACGAAAAGCAGAATACCGCTTATGTCGGTGCTAGGGGCGTGAGAATTGTCGCACTTTCCATTAGTTCTCATTAACAGACTCAATAAAACCGTGTCTGCTGTTTTCGAATATTGTAGGTTCTCTCTATTTCTGAAGGATCCGTTTTTCCAGATTATTTAAGCATCGTCATTAAAAAAATTCTACCGAATTTCATTCATTCAAGTACTTTCACAATTAATACACGTGTACCATTGTTTATTGTTTTATTATAGTTTTTGCAAGCCAATACGTTAAACAGTCTACTAATGATCATCAATCACAATGACCCATGGAACAGAACAGACCATGACATATCTTTATTGACATAAAACTCGGGCCACTCACAGGTAGCGTAAGCACACTGGTAAATGTATACGTCGAATTGCTGGTATTTACGCGTATTACCGGTACTTCATAGACCGGGTGTGGTAGATATTGGTGTTAATACTATATAGATAAACATGCCGTATGCCAAAGAGACAATAGAATTAGATCATTTTTTAAGTATTCGGCATGCACATGGCGATTTATGTAAGCATTTAGGAATAGATTCGAGTACCGATCCGGATGATAGGTATTCAACCGGTACTTGAATCTATTCCTAAATGCTTACAAAAAATCGCCATGCAAATACTGAATACTTAAAAATGGTTGAAGTCTATAGTTCCTTTGGCATATGACATGTTTTTCTATAAAGTATTAACACCGACAAAAATGAAAATACCTACCACATCCGCTCTATGAAGTACATTTTTACCGGCAATACGCGTAAATACCGGCAAAGCGACGTGAACATTTACCGGTGTGGTAAGAGTATACAATACAAGCAGAGCATCATAGTATACATGGCATACATAAAATACAGGAATACAAAGAGCATCATGCTTTAAGTGAACATTGAATGCAGAAATAAATATGAGCAAAAGCCCCCTAAATTTTGTAGCAGACGCATGGGCGGACCCAGGAATTTCAATTTTTTGCTTCTCGAAGAGGGGTCCGTACTTATTCTATGGAAAGCTTTAGTCACGTGTGATTTTATAGAGGTAGTCCGGGCTCCCTGTACCCTTCTGGGTCTGCCAATGGTAGACGGACCCTTTTAACCATCTCCAACACTGCAAATTCAAACAATTTCCCTAATTTCTAACATTAATTATGGGATAAATTAAATTACGAGCGAGACGAAGAGAGAGAGACCGTTTTGAAACGCCACTTTAAGTGGAGAAATCCGATAAAATCGGAGCTAGGATTCTTCTTATGAAGCAGGGGTTGCCCAAAGCGATTAATCTTTTTTCCTTCTTGGGACAACAAAATGTACCTTACATCAAGGAAATATATACCCATACCATAAAGACCCCAAATATAATGGGCCTGAATATGATTTCAGGTATGGTCGTGATAATCAAAATCTACCTGATGTTTCATTTGCAAAGTACAACTTCCTAAGAGAATTTCCTGAATATTTGAAACAATTCTCATCAAAATTTACCACTAGATGGATTTTAGAAATAACTTCTGTACACATCTGAGGAGCGTGACGTCAATAATAGGTTTAACGGTATATTGACGTCAGAGTGTTGGTCTCTATTTGTTATTTTACTGTATGCTCAGCATAAAAAGATCTAGCATATATAATGTTTTCATATGTGTTATTTAACTATGTAAAAATGTAAATTCAAATGAAATAATATTAATTTCATTCTAGGTCATATTAAAGACATTCAAATTGACTCTCTTTCTGAATGCAACCTTGTTGGTGCTATGACCTATTTGTTGCTATGGCAAGGTCCCTCATTTAAAACGTTAAGCATGGTAGGTATAATCAGAGTTATTTGCTATTTGGGTGTCATTAAGATCTAGAAGCAATTTCAAGGTAATACAAAGGCAGGTCAAAATTGTTGTTTTAAGTATTTTCAAATGTCTCATACGTATTTACTCGGACACCTTATAGAAAGTCATGGGGTTGATATTGACATGACAGTAGCTTATTGGTCAATCTGCAGTTCATATTTCGCCAAGAATGCATTTGTTTATATGCTCCTCCGAAACGTCTCGCTTTTATCCGTTATAGATTTGCCTTTATTTACAATGGTGTACTTCAAATGCGCACGTTTCGTATTTTGAGCGCTTCCTGCGGTTGCATGCATTTTCCAGAAATGACTCCTATTGTAGCATTAAGTAGATATAATTAGTTCGACAATATGCAGTGTTACAATACATTGCACTCTAAATGATAAATCCAGCTCAGGGAATTATTTTATCATATGTAAGGATAACGTAAAAAAATTGGTGCCAAAATCATTATATCCTCAAAAGTGTGTGTTTTAGTTATTCATACATTTATTCATTTTTGGAAATGAACAAATTCATGACAAGTACAATAGCAGTTCATTTGCTTAGACGTTATCTTGATTTAAGTAAAATACATTTACACTGGTCACAATTAAGTTAAGCTCCATGTTACTTTTTCCATAGCCATAATGCTTTATTTTCCAAAAGATAGTTGTTTATTTCAAATATATCGAAAAATAGTTGAAAATTCTAACCCCAACCAAGTAAAACAACTATATCATAGGTGTATTTACACAAATTTTCAATTGAAAATACCGCTTTTCTTTGAGTATGTGCTAAATTTTCCACGAGTATCCAATTTTTTGCCAATTTTACTATAGGAATGATAGGGAACGAAACGGGACATTTACTGGAATGTGTGAAGCTTTATGGAAAAATTATCAATACAAGTTAAAAATGAGGTCTGCCAAAATTATTGTAGCGTTCAGAGATTATGACAGACATTCACCCAATCAAGTTATGATTAAAAGGAAACGGTTGACAGATAAAGTTCTTCTTTCGTTTATAAAAACAAGTTTTTGATTTATGATAAAAAATAGTGAGTATGATCAGGAAATACCACAATCACAAACCGCAGACAACCCCGTGGCACCGCGAGGAAGAGCCACTCAACCATCACGAGACACCAGGAAGACAAATTAAGCGAAGCAACCAGCTCTCTCTTCCCCATCAAGATGGTTGCAATACTAAATTGCGTTACAATGGATGAAATAATATATGGAATGTTTAAGATTCAGTCTGATTTTGAGTTAAAAGTGTGGTTCAGTAAATACTAATAGCTTGGTATCTTGGTATTATAAAAATAAAAATAAAATGTTTTTTTTTTCATTTTACTTGTTATGTCACTTGGTCGTGTCTATATATTCGGTAAGCCTGTTACTGATTTCCTCTTGTGAGCCACATATCTATAACATTTATTGACCACCTAGAGCTTCACGTAATGTTATGTAACACAATAATAGCCTCAAATAGACAGGAATAAATGCATTTAAATATAGAGACAGCCCACACAGTTCAAGAACAGCAAAACACTACACTGCACGCAAGAGTTACTGAAACGTTTGTCACAACTTAACAACGTGTTATGTGGCTCTTTCTCACAGTGCGGTGGGTTGGTCTGTAGAGTATGATTGTGGTGTTTCCTGATCATACTCACTTACTTTCCAATGTTTCTCTGCCGTTCGGATGGTACAATGTTAGGGAGTTTGCCTTAATTCGTATTGACAAATGACCTATGCCAAAACTATGATATACATGTGTTGAATGTATGAACGCGCATTTAGACTGTTCTGCAAATGAAAACTTGAAAATAAATAAAATCATAGAAGTGCTGTCTTAAAACAAGGAAAGACATTTGAATAGAAATATATTGGGAAGCTTACGTAGAACTTTTTTCTCTCTTAGAAGAAGACACATTTTCGTGTATGATATATCGGCTGGTACTGACGGATTGTATTTCCATCTAACTTGTTCGTTAAGGTTTTATAGAAGAAAACATATTGTTAGGCTATAATTATTAACAACAATTTATATTTCTCGTTTCCAGTATTTCATTGTCCATCAGATTATTTGTGTTTAAAGCATCCACTGATTGACGTATATTGTCTAACCTCACCGCATTTTCCGCTTTCGCGTCGAAAATTGTTCTGTAAACTCAATTATGGCAGCCTATTGGTGTCAGAGGCAGCGGTCCTGTTAAATGTCATCAGGACCGATAACAAATAAAATATGACAGTTTGATCGCTCTGGTTCTTGTAATGTTGTATTGCTAGTCAGTTTCGAAGCCCAATACATTCTTCAAGCAGCATTATTGCACACCATCTTTGTATTTTATTTCTCAGAAATAGGATTTGGTGCGACAAGAATCACAAAGCCGTGAATATATGTGTACCGATATGACGATGAGGATTATTTTGTGGCCTCTCTCGTAATCAGTTTGTCATATTCACTTGCTTCTATTGATTTATGGGTATAGGGAATGCTCCTTAGTTCCATCAAGCCTTTCCATAGTCGATTGATAACATCATACTTCGGATATCGTTTCTGAATAATCCTTTGGTAACAAGATCCAGTGTGCTTACAACCACGCAACTACCAATTTAGCACTGTATTCCAATATAACGTCACCGAATAAGCTGTCAAAAGCATGTTGATATGCTGTCTTTTTTTGTCATCCAGGTGTATGACAACTGCATGAAAACGTGTTAATTTCTAAACACTCTTTTCACTGAAACAATGAAAATAGCTAAGATTTTTTTAAAAAAAGCTTATGGTGAAAACAATCTTATTGAAAAGACATATGAGTCACGACATGAGATTTCCAACAACGTGTTTTAATAAAGTCGCTTTAATATTCTATGACTGTGAATCTACTGACTGAACATCATTTGGAGTTTCGAAGCTTAAAAGGAGGCCACACAGGCTCGTCTGAGCCTACACTTGTCAAAACACCGCATTGTTGGAAATCTCATGTCACGGCTCATATGTTATCTATGAGGCAGGTCCAATGTGTACCAACAGCATATGTTACTAAAAATAAAGAAACTTATTTTGAAATTTACACTCACCAAGTATCATCATGTTCATTGCCTTTGTCTCTTCCAAATATCTCAAACTGCCAATCAGTATTAAAATACCTGTCACTATACCGCGATTGTATATATTTGGATGACAGCTATATCTCCAAATTCGAATTCATGACTAACCTGCAGTTGCCTGGTTGTATATTGTTCTACACATTTTGGCCAACGTACTGTTCCACAACTTTTTAAACAGTGGTATAGTGGGGTCAGGTATTTAATGTTTTGCCTGAATATTCATTTACTTCCTAACATAGTGTTAGCGAATATTGAAGGCATTATGTTGGTATGCAGATTAGTCTTCGCTGGTCCCTTATACGATAAGTACATGCACTAACATTACACATACTGGTTCACTTTAGGAGGTATTATTTTAAATGGCTTTTATAGAGTCGGTTGCTTTCATTCTTCAATTATATCATTGCATTTAAGTGTGTGTGTGTGTGTGTGTGTGTGTGTTGTTTCTATGTTCTTACATCTCTTCCTCCTCTTCCTCACGGTGACAATGGTAGGTCTTTGATTTTGGCATTTCCTGACCATACTCACTTGAATTGTTTATATGAACTAAACAAATTATGTGCTTAAATAACAGTAGAATCTAGGGTAAAGATTGGCCAGTAAACTATACCTAACCAATGATGGCCAACATTGAATGCTGGCTTGGTAGCTTTGTGAATTTTCATAGGATCTGGACCAGTGTTACTAAGAAACCCTATAGCTTTACGATTTTCTTAGGGGGGGGGGGGCGAGGGTCTAAACCTCTGGTCCCCCATCTCTGGATCCGCGCATGGATTGATATGTGATTCATGACTGTGTTTTTTTCTAGTCATACGTACTCTTTTTTTGGTTTGTGAAGTACATTGTAACTACCATACACACTAGCTGCCAGTCAAAGCCCTCATACCATTGTATCTTTGTCCATGTACATGAAGCTTGTTACAAAGTTGAACAAAGAGAATTGCCTTCCCTGCACGGCAATAGAAAAGATACTCGTAAACATCCAATGATGTATCTCTTTCACAAAGCCGAGGCGCCTTATAAAAAGTATTGTAGACTAAATCTATTGTTCGACGTTTCTTTGCGCCAAACATTCGTAGCACAGAGAAACCGCAAGAAGTTTGTATGATGAATTAGCCAAACTCCAGATTAGATGCATGTTTTAAGGAACAAATTACAATTTTATTGTGTTTTCCATATCTACGTATGCTATGAATATGCACTGAGATCGTCTCACAGAGACGATCTCAATGCAGATCCATTACATATATATAATCAATTAATAATGTGAAAATATAAGTCTGAACTTCGTCTTAGCTAGGGCTGAAATGATGAATTATTATTGAATTTTAACGTGTTCTGGAAAATTACTCTATTGGCTTTAACAAGAGTGATAAAGTGTAATAGAATAAAGCCCAAAACGCTGGTCTCTTCAAATGGCTATATGATTGTACGTTTTACAGGAGGCATTCGTAGAAGGAGCGGAAGGTGTGGTGAACTAATCCATAGATCGATAGTTCTTGTTGTTTGTTTTTAAGTTATTATTTTTGTTTTTTGCTTTGATATTGTTTGTTGTGTGTTTATGATTTTTCTTATTATTGTCCTAAACCTGACATGTTTGAATGGAATTGTCAATCAAATAGACCTTTATTTACTCGAAGGATTCACTCCACGACCCATTATTTGATTATTCGCCATAATGGGTCTGAAGTCAATCAAGATTCCAATTTGTTTATAAAGTATATGTTTATTGTTGTGTATGTCTTTGAACAAGTGCAGACCCAAATAAAACAGGGCCCCAATGGGAGGGAGTACTAATTTTCATACATATATAGGATCATGAGTTTCATTTGGGTACTTTGAAACTGTAGAGGGTCACTGATGAGGCCTAAATGGCCGAAACTAGCTAGTCTGGCCCAGAAAACTTGCACACTCTAATTTTAGTTCTTCGGTGTATTCTTTGCTTCCAAAGGATAACCTTTTTAAGAACATATTGGTCCATTTTTGGGGTTCAAAATTTTGACTTTCAATCTTTTTGGGGGTTTCCGAAAAATGAATATTTTCTGGTGTATGAAGATTTTGTGGATATGTTTGGGGGTCATCACAAAACTGGACTTTTTGGGGTCATTTCTATGTATTTTGGAGTCTTTTCTTGAAGTCAAGGTACAGATTGGGATTATGTTTCGAGGGTTGCTAAAATTTCAAATATATTTTTGGTATGCTTGTGATATTTGTTTTGGGTGGGGGGAGGTAAACAGAAGATGCTGGGTCTAAGCCTATGTAACAATACAAAATGAGAGTACCCCACCCCTAAGGCTTGGGCGTCATAATCAAGCTGTGTACTTGGCTTAACTCTTTGCATGCTGGATAGTTTGATACCTTTTCTGTCGTCATCTGATTTTTTTCATTTTGTTTTACAAAAATCATCAGAGTGTCAAACAGTTTGATTTCAGCTGCATGTTTTACTTTAATGATATTCTTGCTTGTATGTGTACGTCATTCGTAGAATGTGTTCTAGTGTCTCTTTCTCGTAGTGTCATGGGTTATCTAATATGTAACGTGAATATATGAAACCATAGATTTAAATAAACTAAAACTTTCAGCGTACAATTGTAACTATTTTCTTACCCATAATTTTTAACATATGTTTTGGGTGCTCAAAAGAACCCTCTCAACTGAATTTCCACTGCATTGCATAGAAGACCAAACCTAGCCACATGTATTTGCTAACCTAACAGAAAAGAAGGAAAGTCATGTAACAATAATCAAATAGGGAATTTCGTAAATGCGTTCTGTACTTGCTTCAATCGCAAAAAGAAAATCATTACCATTTATCTTCTCTTTTATTTACCATGTTAAAAACAAAACAAAGAGTGATAAATGCCAGGATATGGCACGATCACATATCAACCCATGACCTCACGAGGAAGAGACATTCAAACATAGCTTAGATTGGGGCTTATCGTCCCAGTTAACATTTTTTTCAGTCATGTTGGGACCTTTTCTGAGTTAAATCAGTAACGTGTCTTGGGTCACTGATGATTCCGAAATACGACCAGGACAGTTATTTTACTTTGCATTAACTTTTTTGAGAGAAAAATGGATTTACAAATAAACTAAAGATTAAAAACAAAATTAATACATGTAACTTAAAATAATAGTCTCTTATACTTTAGATATACTTCAAACCTGCACGCGTTGCGTGACAAGCAAGCCTAAAATTGTCACCGTCAGGAAACGCTCGTGATAAAGTCTATATTTAGTATATTTTCTGTCATCTTAACTGACGCCAGTTCCGTCTATTTTGATGTATGTAAGCATCTGAAATTTGCAGTATGCAAATTAGGAATAAAAACTGATGGATTCAATTTAAAGACGATTTTGACGGGTTTAAACCATAAGGCACTTTCACTGAGAATGCGCCTTTGCAAAACCTCTTGAATCGAGTCATTTAAATGCGCATGAGCGGCGATATTAGACGCCACCTGTCGGGCAAAGGGCGATAATCATTTCTAAATGACCTTCACGCGGAGAGAACGATCAATCACTGAGGAGGGAAAATTAATTTCGTTCTATTAAGAATGAATTAGAGTCCAAATGGGTACATATCAGTGAGATTGATATGGACTAGCGACCCTTGCACTGCTATTTCAATATTTCAGTCTGTCAATCACACAAAGAACATTTTCCGCGACTTCAAGTTGAGATAGATATGAAACAGGAAATAGATTTTACGTTCCTCTATGTCGGGTTTCCGGAAGCCATTTCCAACAAATTAAGTTTTAGATTTTAGATTCGGGAGATACGGCTAGTATGTTCGACTACAGTTGATAAAAATAGCAACTTGGAGTGTGTACTCTTGAGGAAGGTCGTTGGCATAGCCAAGGTTTATATTAAAAGTGTCTGTGTCTGAAATCCAAAATATTCCATTTACCTCAATATACAGGCGCCTTCCTGAGGCACTTTATAGAGTACGCACTCTTAAATGGGTCTGGGGTACACTCCCCTGTATGGGTCCAGGAGTGAAGCCCTGTGACAGAAAAAAGTTTAAGGGCATTTCAAAGGGCTAAAATGAGTCCTCAACACCCAACTAAACACAGTTTTCTTCAAAAATCGTAATATTGTAAAACATGTCTAAAGCGGCCACTCAAAAAGAAGACCACAAATGGGTTTCAAGACCGATTATCGCTTAGTGCAGGTCAAAAGTATTGCAGAATGCTCCTTCATTAAGCTACCATTTGTCATTAAGATCGCCTTTTGTCTACTTTTGAGTGGCCGCTTAAGACAGGTTTTGCTGTAACTGAAAAGTCTATACTTTCAGCGTCAAGTTGTACGCACATGCGTATTTGCGTACACGTAGGTACGTCCTAAGTATATCAAATGTTTGGGGCTTCTTACTCTGATTTGTCGGTTGCTTCAAAACGATGAGCCCTCCATCTAAAATTTTAGTTTCCTTAAGGTAACCATGCCAAATAAGATCGTTTATAAATACATGCTAATGCTTTGATAAATGCTCTATATATGTGCATGTATGTAGGGATAATTCAACAAGCATTTTTAAAGATGTGACAACCCCGTGGAATATACAAAATATAAACAATGTGCAATTTTTCAGAGGATGCTGAAAAATAATGATTTTTCTTGCTTTATAACTCTCAGTTTTTGCATTTATCATTCTAATAAATGTTAAAATGCGAATATTTGTTGGCATTTTAACATTTATGAACATGATTATTTCATGCTTTGTCGAGCTGAGCACACCGTATACAGCATGGACGTTTAAAGGAGGGTTTTGCGCATATGCGATAAGTATCAACACCTCCTGTGCTGGCCAATATATTATCTACTGGACCAATCCTTCTTATTCAAAGTACTGAAATCTCAAAGTGAAAAATCTGGTCACTTGACCTTTCAGTTTACGAGAGTCAAATGTACATAAACCCGTACATGGAATACAACCACGCAACTACCAATTTAGCAATATACTCCCATGAAACATCTCGAGATAAGCTGTTCGAAGCATAAAATAGACAGTCTATCATTGGCATCCAGGTGCATGGCAAACTACATGAAAAGTTGTTCATTTCTACGTGCTCATTTCTTGGAATAAATGAAAGTGGTTGAGAATTTGTTATTAAAAAGCTTATGGTGAAAAACGCATTTATTGAAAAAAAAATACATATGTTATAGGTACACATTGGAATTGTGTCTTTACCTCTTTTAAACATCTTAAACTGCCAATCAGTATTAAAATTCCTGTCACTCTACTGCAAATTGTTTATATTTGCATGGCAGCTATATCTCAAATTCGAGTTCATGAACTACCTCATTATTAACCTGCTAGTTGCGTGGTTGTAATGGTACATGCACTTGTGTGCGTTATGTGCGCAAAGTCACATTTCAAACGTGCATGTCTAGCTACCCAGTGAGTCCAGGCCCTGAAGTTATCGAGCAATCCATTCCTTGAGTATGAAACTTCTAAATGCTTATAAAAACTAAAATTCTGAAAAATAAAAATGTGTCATACTATACAGTAAAACACTTAAAATGAAGACCAAAAATTGTTTTTCAAGACAGATCAACGCTTAATGCAGGTCAAAAGTATTGCAGAATGCACCAAGAGAGCAGTCTGCAATACTTTCGACCTTCGTAAAGCTACCATTTGTCTTAAAGACCTTTATTTTGTCTATTTTTGAGTGGCCGCTTAAGACAGGTTTTATTGTACTTTTAAACGCTACGATGTTGTATTTGTCCTACTAATACATATTAAAATGCCAACACTTGAGACATGTTTTATATTAATCAGCAGGATTAATGTCATGCCAAGTTGCATTGAGCAAGAAAAAAGTTTACAATCTAGGGGCCAGAGCTCCCATTTTTCGTCTGAGCATTCATCTACTTATGATGTATGCAAACAACGAAGGCTTCGAAGAGATTGTGTGAATCCTCGCAGTCTCCCCTGAGCTTTAGCTGTTCGGATATACGATGATTACCAAACTTAAATGTGCTGAGGCCCTGGAAGGGGGTCCCAGTTTCCCATATCCCTTTAATTATTTTGAAAAATATCCCATATCCCTAAAATAAATATGGCAATTACTCCCAAAACTCAGAAAG